>CAHIKZ030004513.1:905000-972500 GCA_903632075.3 Acanthosepion pharaonis | reverse complement strand
CCCTAATTTATTGGCTGGATTGTAAGTTCGATCAAATGCTGGATGCCGATGGATATTGTGTATCGATGACTAAGACAAATTATGTATTTAATCAAAGGTCTCATATAACGCGCCATGTTTAAAACTATCTCTTTTGTAGATCGCGATTTAAAAAAGATACAAAACAAAAACGCTTCATAATTTACACTATTTGCATACAGACTTGATCTACACAATCGTCGTCTGTTTGAATTTCTTGAGAGAGGATTTATCATTTACATTTATTTACATGGAAACTATTGTCTTGATCTTTGTTGTTATTATCATCCAAATGACTTCCGTCTGAATTTCTTGAATGAGGACTTATCATTTACATTATATACATACGGGCTGTTGTCTTGATCTTTCTTTATCCTATCACCCAGTCGCCTTCTAACTGAATTTCTACGATAAGGAATTATCATTCACATTATTTACATGGGAACTACTGTCTTCATCTGTGTATTTATTATCACCCAATCGCCATATGTTGATATTTCTTGGATGAGAAGTTAACATTTAACATATGTAGATGTGTACTATTGTCTTCATCATTTTTGTTATTATCACCCAAGTGCCTTCTGCCTGAATTTCTTAGATTATGAATTTTCATTTATACTATTTACAAACGGATATTACATACGGATATTGTCTTATTGTCCTATTACCTAATCGTCTCCTATCTGAAATTCTAAGACGAGGAGTTATCATTTACATTATTTACATGGGGAAAATTGTCTTGATATTTGTTGTTATTATCAACCAATCGCCTTCAGTATAGATTTCTTGCATGAGGAGATATTACTTACACTATTTATATACAGACAATTTTAAGACATTTTTATGTTTATACATTGTATTTTTTTTATAGATACAAATATAAAATAAAAGCACGTCAGGCTATATGACAGTTCCGTATAGGATACAGGTTATTATCACCCATTCGCTTTCCATCGTAATTACTTGGATACAGAAGTTATTATTTACACTATTTGTATAAGGGGCTATTTTCTCTATCATTGTTGTTATTATCACCCATTCGCTTTCCATCGTAATTACTTGGATACAGAAGTTATTATTTAACCTATTTGTATAAGGGGCTATTTTCTCTATCATTGTTGTTATTATCACTAATTCGCTTCCATCGTAATTACTTGGATACAGAAGTTATTATTTACACTATTTACATAAGTGGCTATTTTCTCTATCATTGTTGTTATTGTCACCCATTCGCTTTCCATTGTAATTACTTGGATACAGAAGTTATTATTTACACTATTTACATAAGGGGCTATTTTCTCTATCATTGTTGTTATTATCACCCATTCGCTTTCCATCGTAATTACTTGGATACAGAAGTTATTATTTACACTATTTACATAAATGGCTATTTTCTCTATCATTGTTGTTATTATCACCCATTCGCTTCCATCGTAATTACTTGGATACAGAAGTTATTATTTACACTATTTACATAAGGGGCTATTTTCTCTATCATTGTTGTTATTACCACCCATTCGCTTTCCATTGTAATTACTTGGATACAGAAGTTATTATTTACACTATTTACATAAGTGGCTATTTTCTCTATCATTGTTGTTATTATCACCCATTCGCTTTCCATCGTAATTACTTGGATACAGAAGTTATTATTTACACTATTTACATAAGTGGCTATTTTCTCTATCATTGTTGTTATTATCACCCATTCGCTTTCCATCGTAATTACTTGGATACAGAAGTTATTATTTACACTATTTGTATAAGGGGCTATTTTCTCTATCATTGTTGTTATTATCACCCATTCGCTTTCCATCGTAATTACTTGGATACAGAAGTTATTATTTACACTATTTACATAAGGGCTATGTTCTCTATCATTGTTGTTATTATCACTCGTTCGCTTTCCGTCGTAATTACTTGGATACAGAAGTTATTATTTACACTATTTACATAAGGGGCTATTTTCTCTATCATTGTTGTTATTATCACTCATTCGCTTTCCATCGTAATTACTTGGATACAGAAGTTATTATTTACACTATTTACATAAGTGGCTATTTTCTCTATCATTGTTGTTATGATCATCCATTCGCTTTCCATCGTAATTACTTGGATACAGAAGTTATTATTTACACTATTTACATAAGGGGCTATTTTCTCTATCATTGTTGTTATTATCACCCATTCGCTTTCCATCGTAATTACTTGGATACAGAAGTTATTATTTACACTATTTGTATAAGGGGCTATTTTCTCTATCATTGTTGTTATTATCACCCATTCGCTTTCCATCGTAATTACTTGGATACAGAAGTTATTATTTACACTATTTACATAAGGGGCTATGTTCTCTATCATTGTTGTTATTATCACTCGTTCGCTTTCCGTCGTAATTGCTTGGATACAGAAGTTATTATTTACACTATTTACATAAGGGCTATTTTCTCTATCATTGTTGTTATTATCACCATTCTTTCCATTTCCATCGTTACAGAATCATTGTTATTATTTACACTATTTACATAAGTGGCTATTTTCTCTATCATTGTTGTTATTATCATCCATTCGCTTTCCATCGTAATTACTTGGATACAGAAGTTATTATTTACACTATTTACATAAGGGGCTATTTTCTCTATCATTGTTGTTATTATCACTCATTCGCTTTCCATCGTAATTACTTGGATACAGAAGTTATTATTTTGTACTACTATTTACATAAGTGGCTATTTTCTCTCTGTTTTCATTGTTGTTATTATCACTCCATTCCTTCCATCGTAATTACTTGGATACAGAGTTAATTTACACTATTTGGGCTATTTTCTCTATCATTGTTGTTATTATCAGCTTATTATTTTGATACTATTTTACATATTTGTATAAGGGGCTATTTTCTCTATCATTGTTGTTATTATCACCCATTCGCTTTCCATCGTAATTACTTGGATACAGAGTTATTATTTACACTATTTGTATAAGGGGCTATTTTCTCTATCATTGTTGTTATTATCACCTCATTTCCATTTTCCATACAGTTAATTTACACTTTTTCTACAGAATTGTTGTTATTTTTTTTAATTACTTGGATACAGAAGTTATTATTTACACTATTTTCTATCATTGTTGTTTTTATCATTGTTGCTTTCCATCGTAATTACTTGGATACAAGTTATTATTTACACTATTTACATAAGGGCTATTTTCTCTTGTTGTTATCATTGTTGTTATTATCACTTATTCCTTCCATCACTATTTTTCCACATTACTTGGATACAGATTTTTACACTATTTACATAAGGGGCTATTTTCTCTATCATTATTGTTATTATCACCATTCCTTCCATCGTTTACTTGGATACAGGTTATTATTATCTATTTACATATCTATTTCTCTATCATTGTTGTTGTTATCACCATTCTTTTCCATCGTAATTACTTGATACAGAAGTTATTATTTACACTATTTACATAAAGGCTATTTTCTCTATCATTGTTGTTATTATCATTCATTCCTTCCATTGTAATTACTTGATACAGAAGTTATTATTTACACTATTTGTATAAGGGCTATTTCCCTCTATCATTGTTATTATTATCACCCATTCGCTTTTTCATCGTAATTACTTGGATACAGAAGTTATTATTTACACTATTTGTATAAGGGCTATTTCCTCTATCATTGTTGTTATTATCACCCATTCGCTTCCATCGTAATTACTTGGATACAGAAGTTATTATTTACACTATTTGTATAAGGGCTATTTTCTCTATCATTGTTGTTATTATCACCCATTCGCTTTCCATCGTAATTACTTGGATACAGAAGAAGATTTATTATTTATAAGGGGCTCTATCATTTTCTCTATCATTGTTTTACACTATTTATCACCCATTGTTGTTGTTATCAATTCCTTGCATCGTAATTACTTGCATACAGAAGTTTATTTACACTATTTGTATAAGGGGCTTCCTCTATCATTGTTGTTATTATCACCCATTCGCTTCCATCGTAATTACTTGGATACAGAAGTTTATTTACACTATTTGTATAAGGGCTATTTCATCTATCATTGTTGTTATTATCACCCATTCTCTTCCATCGTAATTACTTGGATACAGAAGTTATTATTTACACTATTTGTATAAGGGGCTATTTCCTCTATCATTGTTGTTATTATCACCCATTCGCTTCCATCGTAATTACTTGGATACAGAAGTTATTATTTACACTATTTACATAAGTGGCTATTTCCTCTATCATTGTTGTTATTATCACCCATTCGCTTTCCATCGTAATTACTTGGATATTATTTACACTATTTTATAAGTTATTTGCTCTATCATTGTTGTTACACTATTTGTATTATTTACACTATTTGTATAGGGCTATTTTCTCTATCATTGTTGTTATTATCACCCATTCGCTTTCCATCGTAATTACTTGGATACAGAAGTTATTATTTACACTATTTGTATAAGGGACTATTTTTCTCTATCATTGTTGTTATTATCACCCATTCGCTTTCCATCGTAATTACTTGGATACAGAAGTTATTATTTACACTATTTGTATAAGGGGCTATTTTCTCTATCATTGTTGTTATTATCACCCATTCGCAAAGTTTTCCATCGTAATTTTCTTGGATACAATTACTTGAATTTTTAGTTATTATTTACACTATTTAGTATAAGGGGCTATTTTCTCTATCATTGTTGTTATTATTATCACCCATTCGCTCCATCGTAATTACTTGGATACAGAAGTTATTATTTACACTATTTGTATATAAGTGGCTATTTTCTCTATCATTGTTGTTATTATCACCCATTCGCTTTCCATCGTAATTACTTGGATACAGAAGTTATTATTTACACTATTTACATAAGTGGCTATTTTCTCTATCATTGTTGTTATTATCACCCATTCGCTTCCATCGTAATTACTTGGATACAGATTGTTATTATTTACACTATTTACATAAGGGGCTATTTTTTCTCTATCATTGTTGTTATTATCACCCATTCATCTTTCCATCGTAATTACTTGGATACAGAAGTTATTATTTACACTATTTGTATATAAGGGCTATTTTCTCTATCATTGTTGTTATTATCACCCATTCCTTTCCATCGTAATTACTTGGATACAGAAGTTAATTTATTTTACATAAGTAGCTATTTTCTCTATCATTGTTGTTATTATCCCTTGTTCCTTTCCATCGTAATTTTGGATACAGGTTATTATTTACACTATTTTAAGTGGCTATTTTCTCTATCATTGTTGTTATTATCACCCATTCGCTTTCCATCGTAATTACTTGGATACAGAATAAGTTATTTTCTCTATTTGTTGTTATTATCACTATTTATCGTATAAGGGATACTATTTTTACTCTATCATTGTTGTTATTATCACCCATTCGCTTCCATCGTAATTACTTGGATACAGAAGTTATTATTTACACTATTTGTATAAGGGGCTATTTTCTCTATCATTGTTGTTATTATCACCCATTCGCTTCCATCGTAATTACTTGGATACAAAGTTATTATTTACACTATTTGTATAAGGGCTATTTTCTCTATCATTGTTGTTATTATCACCCATTCGCTTTCCATCGTAATTACTTGATACAGAAGTTATTATTTACACTATTTACATAAGTGGCTATTTTCTCTATCATTGTTGTTATTATCACCCATTCGCTTTCCATCGTAATTACTTGGATACAGAAGTTATTATTTACACTATTTGTATATAAGGGCCTATTTTCTCTATCATTGTTGTTATTATCACCCATTCGCTTTCCATCGTAATTACTTGGATACAAGTTATTATTTACACTATTTACATAAGGGCTATTTTCTCTATCATTGTTGTTATTATCACCCATTCCTCCATTTTATTTGGATACAGAAGTTATTATTTACTATTTGTATAAGGATTCTCTATCATTGTTGTTATTATTTATTCGCTTTTCCATTTTACTTGGATAAGTGGTTATTATTTATTTTCTCTATCATTGTTGTTATTATCACCCATTCGCTTTCCATCGTAATTACTTGGATACAGAAGTTATTATTTTACACTATTTGTATAAGGGCTATTTTCTCTATCATTGTTGTTATTATCACCCATTCCTTTCCATCGTAATTACTTGGATACAGAAGTTATTATTTACACTATTTACATAAGTGGCTATTTTCTCTATCATTGTTGTTATTATCACCCATTCGCTTTCCATCGTAATTACTTGGATACAGAGTTATTATTTACACTATTTGTATAAGGGCTATTTTCTCTATCATTGTTGTTATTATCACCCATTCGCTTTCCATCGTAATTACTTGGATACAAGTTATTATTTACACTATTTACATAAGTGGCTATTTTCTATCATTGTTGTTATTATCACCCATTCGCTTTCCATCGTAATTACTTGGATACAGGCTATTTGTCTATTTTCTATCATTGTTGTTATTATCACCATTTATTACACTATTTGTATAGGGGCTATTTTCCATCGTAATTACTTGGATACAGAAGGAAGTTATTATTTACACTATTTGTATAAAGGGCTATTTTCTCTATCATTGTTGTTATTATCACCCATTCGCTTTCCATCGTAATTACTTGGATACAAAGTTATTATTTACACTATTTGTATAAGGGCTATTTTTTCATTTGTTATTATCCCTATTCCTTTCCATCATAATTACTTGGATACAAGTTATTATTTACACTATTTGTATAAGGGCTATTTTCTCTATCATTGTTGTTATTATCACCCATTCGCTTTCCATCGTAATTACTTGGATACAGTAGTTATTATTTACACTATTTGTATAATTGGGCTATTTTCTCTATCATTGTTGTTATTATCACCTATTCGCTTTCCATCGTAATTACTTGATACAGAAGTTATTATTTACACTATTTGTATAAGGGGCTATTTTCTCTATCATTGTTGTTATTATCACCCATTCGCTTTCCATCGTAATTACTTGGATACAGAAGTTATTATTTACACTATTTGTATATAAGTGGCTATTTTCTCTATCATTGTTGTTATTATCACCCATTCGCTTTCCATCGTAATTACTTGGATACAGAAGTTATTATTTACTATTTTACATTTGTATTTTCTCTATCATTGGCTATTTTTCCATCTATCATACAGTTGTTATATCACTATTTTGTATAAGGGCTTTTTCCATCATAATTATCTTGGATGCAATGCAGTTATTATTTACACTATTTACATAAGTGGCTATTTTCTATCATTGTTGTTATTATCACTTTCATTCGCTTTCCATCGTAATTACTTGGATACAGAAGTTATTATTTACACTATTTACATAAGTGGCTATTTTTTCTATCATTGTTGTTATTATCACCCATTCGCTTTCCATCATGTAATTACTTGGATACAGAAGTTATTATTTACACTATTTGTATAAGTGCTATTTTCTCTATCATTGTTGTTATTATCACCCATTCGCTTTCCATCGTAATTACTTGGATACAGAAGTTATTATTTACACTATTTGTATAAGTGGCTATTTTTCTCTATCATTGTTGTTATTATCACCCATTCCTTTCCATCGTAATTACTTGGATACAAGTTATTATTTACACTATTTTTATAAGTGGCTATTTTCTCTATCATTGTTGTTATTATCACCCATTCGCTTTCCATCGTAATTACTTTTGATACAGATCAGTTATTATTTACACTATTTGTATAAAGGGCTATTTTCTCTATCATTGTTGTTATTATCAATTATTTCGATTCCATCGTAATTACTTGGATACAGAAGTTATTATTTACACTATTTACATAAGTGGCTATTTTCTCTATCATTGTTGTTATTATCACCCATTCGCTTTCCATCGTAATTACTTGGATACAATATTTACATAAAGTTTTCCTCTATTGTTATTTTACACGCTTTCCATTTGTATGCAAGGGCTATTTTCTCTATCATTGTTGTTATTATCACATATTCGCTTTCCATCGTAATTACTTGGATACAGTTATTATTTACACTATTTGTATAAGGGCTATTTTCTCTATCATTGTTGTTATTATCACCCATTCGCTTTCCATCGTAATTACTTGGATACAGAAGTTATTATTTACACTATTTGTATAAGGGTATCACCTATTTTTCCATCGTATCATTGTTGTTATTATTTACCCATTCGCTTTCCATCGTTAATTACTTGGATACAGAAGTTATTATTTACACTATTTACATAAGTGGCTATTTTCTCTATCATTGTTGTTATTATCACCCATTCGCTTTCCATCGTAATTACTTGGATACAGAAGTTATTATTTTTACCTAAAGGGCTATTTCCTCTATCATTGTATTCGCTTTCCATCGTAATACTTGGATACAAAAAAATTTTGTATAAGGGCTATTTTCCATCATTGTTGTTATTATCACCCATTCTCTTTCCATCGTAATTACTTGGATACAGAAGTTATTATTTACACTATTTGTATAAGGGCTATTTTTCTCTATCATTGTTGTTATTATCACCTATTCTTTTCCATCAGCTTTCCATTATTATTTAATTTTGTATTGGCTATTTTTCATCATTGTTGTTATTTCGCTTTACATCGTATTTTGGATACAAGTTATTATTTAACTAACTTGGCTATTTTCTCTATCATTGTTGTTATTATCACCCATTCATTCGCTTTCCATCGTAATTACTTGATACAAGTTATTATTTACACTATTTGTATAAGGGCTATTTTCTTGCTATCATTGTTGTTATTATCTATCATTGTTGTTATTATCCATTCGCTTTCCATCGTAATTACTTGGATGCAAGTTATTATTTACACTATTTACATAAGGGCTATTTTCTCTCTATCATTGTTATTATCACCCATTCGCTTTCCATCGTAATTACTTGGATACAGAAGTTATAATTTATATTTACATAAGGGCTATTTTCTCTATCATTGTTGTTATTATCACCCATTCGCTTTCCATCGTAATTACTTGGATACAGAAGTTATTATTTACACTATTTGTATAAAGGGGCTATTTTCTCTATCATTGTTGTTATTATCACCCATTCGCTTTCCATCGTAATTACTTGGATACAGAAGTTATTATTTACACTATTTGTATAAGGGGCTATTTTCTATCATTGTTGTTATTATCACCCATTCGCTTTCCATCGTTTAACTATTTACTTGGATATTTTTTCTATCATTGTTATTATTTACACTATTTACATAAGGGCTATTTTCTCTATCATTGTTGTTATTATCACCCATTCGCTTTCCATCGTAAATTACTTGGATACAGAAGTTATTATTTTGTACACTATTTTCCTATCATTGGCTATTTTCTCTATCATTGTTGTTATTATCAATTATAAGGGCTTTCCATCGTAATTATTATCTTGGATACAATAGTTATTATTTACACTATTTGTATAAGGGCTATTTTCTCTATCATTGTTGTTATTATCACCCATTCGCTTTCCATCGTAATTACTTGGATACAGAAGTTATTATTTACACTATTTACATAAGGGCTATTTTTCTCTATCATTGTTGTTATTATCACCCATTCGCTTTCCATCGTAATTACTTGATATACAAGTTATTATTTACACTATTTGTATATCAGGGCTATTTTCTTAATCTATCATTGTTGTTATTATCACCATTCGCTTTCCATCGTAATTACTTGATACAGAAGTTATTATTTACACTATTTGTATAAGGGCTATTTTTCTCTATCATTGTTGTTATTATCACCCATCATTGTTGTTATTATTTTACTACACCCATTCGCTTTCCATCGTAATTACTTGGATACAGAAGTTATTATTTACACTATTTGGGCTATTTCCTCTATCATTGTTGTTATTATCACCCATTTCTTTCCATCGTAATTACTTGGATATTATTATTTACACTATTTACATCATTGTTGTTATTATCACCCATTCGCTTTCCATCGTAATTACTTGGATACAGAAGTTATTATTTACACTATTTTTACATAAGGGCTATTTTCTCTATCATTGTTGTTATTATCACCCATTCGCTTTCCATCGTAATTACTTGATACAGAAGTTATTATTTACACTATTTGTATAAGGGCTATTTTTCTCTATCATTGTTGTTATTATCACCCATTCGCTTTCCATCGTAATTACTTGGATACAGAAGTTATTATTTACACTATTTGTATAAGTGGCTATTTTCTATCATTGTTGTTATTATCACCCATTCGCTTTCCATCGTAATTACTTGGATACAGAAGTTATTATTTACACTATTTGTATAAAGGGCTATTTTTCTCTATCATTGTTGTTATTATCACCCATTCGCTTTCCATCGTAATTACTTGGATACAAGAATTTATTTTGTTTATTTTCACTATTTGTATAACCCATTTTCCATCGGGCTATTTTCTCTATCATTGTTGTTATTATCACCCATTCGCTTTCCATCATAATTACTTGGATACAGAAGTTATTATTTACACTATTTACATAAGGGGCTATTTTCTCTATCATTGTTGTTATTATCACCCATTCGCTTTCCATTGTAATTACTTGGATACAGAAGTTATTATTTACACTATTTGTATAAGGGGCTATTTCCTCTATCATTGTTGTTATTATCACCCATTCGCTTCCATCGTAATTACTTGGATACAGAAGTTATTATTTACACTATTTACATATAAAGGCTATTTTCTCATTGTTGTTATCATTGTTTCGCTTTCCATTAATTATTGGATACAGAAGTTATTATTTACACTATTTGTATATAGGGCTATTTTCTCTATCATTGTTGTTATTATCACCATTTTATTTCCATCGTAATTACTTGATTCTTACACTATTTGTATAAGGCTATTTCATCATTGTTGTTTATTATTTACTTGGATACAAGTTATTATTTGTATATTTAAGGGCTATTTTCTCTATCATTGTTTATTATCACCCATTCGCTTTCCATCGTAATTACTTGGATACAGAAGTTATTATTTACACTATTTGTATAAGGGCTATTTTCTCTATCATTGTTGTTATTATCACCCATTCGCTTTCCATCGTTAATTTACTTTTGTATAAGTTATCATTGTTGTATTTCTTATTCGCTTTCCATCGTAATTGTTATAACTATTTGTATAAAGGCTATTTTCTCTATCATTGTTGTTATTATCACCTATTCGCTTTCCATCGTAATTACTTGATACAGAAGTTATTTTTACACTATTTATATAAGTGGCTGTTTTCTCTATCATTGTTGTTATTATCACCCATTCGCTTTCCATCGTAATTACTTTGATACAGAAGTTATTATTTACACTATTTGTATAAGGGCTATTTTCTCTATCATTGTTGTTATTATCACCCCATTCACTTTCCATCGTAATTACTTGGATACAGAAGTTATTATTTACACTATTTGTATAATGGCTATTTTCTCTATCATTGTTGTTATTATCACCATTCGCTTTCCATCGTAATTACTTGGATACAAGTTATTATTTACACTATTTGTATATGGCTATTTTTCTATCATTGTTATTATCACCCATTCGCTTTCCCATCGTAATTACTTGGATACAGAGTTATTATTTACACTATTTGTATAAGGGGCTATTTTCTCTATCATTGTTGTTATTATCACCCATTCGCTTTCCATCGTAATTACTTGGATACAGAAGTTATTATTTACACTATTTACATAAGTGGCTATTTTTCTCTATCATTGTTGTTGTTATCACCCATTCGCTTTCCATCGTAATTACTTGGATACAGGAAGTTATTATTTACACTATTTGTATAAGGGCTATTTTCTCTATCATTGTTGTTCTTATCACCCATTCGCTTTCCATCGTAATTACTTGGATACAAAGTTATTATTTACACTATTTGTATAAGGGGCTATTTTCTCTATCATTGTTCTTATCACCATTCGCTTTCCATCGTAATTACTTGGATACAGAAGTTATTTTTTACACTATTTACATAAGGGGCTATTTTCTCTATCATTGTTGTTATTATCACCTATTCACTTTCCATCGTAATTATTTGATACAGAAGTTATTATTTACACTATTTATATAAGTGGCTATTTTCTCTATCATTGTTATTATTATCACCCATTCGCTTTCCATCGTAATTACTTGGATACAAGTTATTATTTACACTATTTACATAAGGCTATTTTCTCTATCATTGTTGTTATCACCCATTCCTTCCATCGTAATTCTTGGATACAGTTATTATTTACACTATTTATATTTGTATAAAGGCTATTTCTCTATCATTATTTATTATTATCACCCATTCCTTCCATCGTAATTACTTGGATGAAGTTATTATTTACACTATTTGTATAAGGGCTATTTTTCTCTATCATTGTTGTTATTATCACCCATTCTTCCATCGTAATTACTTGGATACAGAAGTTATATTTACACTATTTACATAGGTATTTTTCTCTATCATTGTTGTTATTATCACCCATTCGCTTTCCATCGTAATTACTTGGATACAAGTTATTATTTACACTATTTTTTGTAAAGGCTATTTTCTCTATCATTGTTGTTATCTTATTCCTTTTCCATCGTAATTACTTGGATACAAGTTGTTATTTACACTATTTACATAAGTGGCTATTTTCTCTATCATTGTTGTTATCACCCATTCGCTTTCCATCGTAATTACTTGGATACAGAAGTTATTATTTACTATTTATATAGTATTATTTTCTCTATCATTATTTGTTATCATCCTTCCTTCCTTCATCGTAATTACTTGGATACAAGTTATTATTTTACACTATTTAGTGGCTCTCTATTTTCTCTATCATTGTTAATTATTATCACCCATTCCTTTCCCTATCGTAATTACTTGGATACAGTGTTATTTAAGTTTTCTCTATCATTGTTATTATCACCCATTCACTTTTCATCATTGTTATTCTCCCATATCAATTAGATTTATTATTTACACTATTTTGTATGCTATTTTCTCTATCATTGTTGTTATTATCACCCATTCCTTCCATCGTAATTACTTGATACAGAAGTTTTTATTTACTATTTGTATAAGGGCTATTTTTCTCTATCATTGTTGTTATCGCTCTTACATTCCATCCATAATTTATTATTTACACTATTTACATAAATTAATATTTTTTCTCTATCATTGTTATACCCATTCCGGGTTGGATACAAGTTATTATTTACACTATTTGTATAAGTGGCTATTTTCTCTATCATTGTTTGTTATTATCACCCATTCAGCTTCCATCGTAATTACTTGGATACAGAGTTATTATTTACACTATTTGTATAAGTGGCTATTTTCTCTATCATTGTTGTTTTATCACCCATTCGCTTCCATCGTAATTACTTGGATACAGAATTTTATTTACACTATTTGTATAGGGACTATTTCTAAAATGGGCTATTTTCTCTATCATTGTTGTTATTATCACCCATTCGATCCCATCGTAATTACTTGGATACATCGTAATTATTATTTACACTATTTACATAAGTGGCTATTTTTTCTATCATTGTTATTATCACCCATTCGCTTTCCATCGTAATTACTTGGATGCAAAGTTATTATTTACACTATTTTGTATAAGGGGCTATTTTCTCTATCATTGTTGTTATTATCACCCATTCGCTTTCCATCGTAATTACTTGGATACAGAAGTTATTATTTACTATTTATATAAGGGGCTATTTTCTCTATCATTGTTGTTATTATCACCATTCCATCGTAATTACTTATCAATTACTTGGATACAGAAGTTATTATTTACACTATTTTGTATAAAGGGCTATTTTCTCTATCATTGTTGTTATTATCTTATTCGCTTTCCATCGTAATTACTTGGATACAGAAGTTATTATTTACACTATTTACATAAGTGGCTATTTTTCTCTATCATTGTTGTTATTATCACCCATTCGATTTCCATCGTAATTACTTGGATACAGAATTTGTTAGTTACACTATTTTTGTATAGGGGCATTTTTCTCTATCATTGTTGTTATTATCACCCACATTTCAACTTTCCATCGTAATTACTTGGATACAAAGTTATTATTTACACTATTTGTATAAGGGCTATTTTCTCTCTATCATTGTTGTTATTATTACCATTCGCTTTCCATCGTAATTCTTGGATTTCCATTTATTTTACACTATTTGGATACAGAGTTATTCACCTTATTGCACCATAATTACATAAAGGGCTATTTTCTCTATCATTGTTATTTTTTATCATTGTTGTTATTCACCTATTCCATCGTAATTACTTGGATACAGAAGTTATTATTTACACTATTTACATAAGGCTATTTTCTATTTTGTTGTATCATTGTTGTTATTATCAGAAGTTGTGTTACACTATTTCCTTTCCACTATTTTCTTATTTGTTATTATAATTATTTTTCCATCGTAATTACAGAAGTTATTATTTACACTATTTGCATAAGTTATTATCTTTTCTCTATCAATTTTGTTATTATTTATACTTGTTATAAGGGCTTTTTCCTCTGTCGTTGTTATTATCACCTTTTCCTTATTTTGGATACAAGTTTATATTTAACTATTTACATAAGTGGCTATTTTTCTCTATCATTGTTGTTATTATCACCCATTCTTTCCATCGTAATTACTTGGATACAGAGTTATTATTATTTTACGCCATTTCTATTTTCTCTATCATTGTTGTTCTTATTCGCTTTCCATCATAATTGCGGATGCAAGTTATTATTTACACTTTTACATAATTGGCTTTTTCTCTATCAATTCTTGTTATTTATCACCCATTCGCTTCCATCGTAATTACTTGGATACAGAGTTATTATTTACACTATTTGCATAAGTGGCTATTTCTCTCTATCATTTATTTATTATCACCCATTCTGGCTCCATAATTGCTTGGATGCAGAAGTTGTTATTTACACTATTTACATAAGTGGCTATTTTTCTATCATTGTTGTTTGTTATCACCCATTCGCTTTCCATCGTAATTACTTGGATACCAGAAGTTATTATTTACTATTTGTATAAGGGGCTATTTTTCTATCATTGTTGTTATTATCACCCATTCGCTTTTCATCATGATGCCGGATACAGAAGTTATTATTTAAACTATTTGTATAAAGGGCTATTTTCTCCTATCATTGTTGTTATTATCCTTGTTCGCTTTCCATCGTAATTACTTGGATTCTATTATTTTTGTTATTTTACATAAGTGGCTATTTTCCTATCGTTATTTATTATCGCAATTCCTTCCATACAGTATTATTTACACTATTTACATAAGGCTATTTTCTCTCTATCATTGTTGTTATTATCACCCATTCGCTTTCGTAATTACTTGGATGAAGTTATTATTTACACTATTTGTAAGGGGCTATTTTCTCTATCATTGTTGTTATTATCACCCATTCGATTCCATCGTAATTACTTGGATACAGAAGTTATTATTTACACTATTTTGTATAAGGGCTATTTTCTCTATCATTGTTGTTATTATCACCCATTCCTTCCATCGTAATTGCTTGGATACAGAAGTTATTATTTACACTATTTTGTATAAGGGGTGTTTTCTCTATCATTGTTGTTATTATCACCCATTCCTTCCATCGTAATTACTTGGATACAGAAGTTATTATTTACACTATTTACATAGTGGCTATTTTTCTCTATCATTGTTGTTATTATCATTTCATTTTCCATCGTAATTACTTGGATACAGAAGTTATATTTAAACTATTTACATAAGTAGCTATTTTCTCTATCATTGTTGTTATCACCCATTCGCTTTCCATCGTAATTACTTGGATACAGAAGTTATTATTTACACTATTTACATAAAGGGCTATTTTCTCTATCATTGTTGTCATTCCTTTCCATCATGTTATACAAGTTATTATTTAAACCTATTTTCTTTCATTGTTGTTATAATTTTCTTTTCCATCGTAATTATATTGAAGTTATTTATTTACACTATTTTGTATATGTGGGCTATTTTCTGGATCATTGTTGTTATTATCACACCACTTCCATTTTACTTGGATACAGAGTTATTATTTACACCTATTTGGGCTATTTTTCTCTATCATTGTTGTTATTATCACCCATTCGCTTCCATCGTAATTACTTGGATACAAGTTATTTATTTACACTATTTGTATAAAGGCTATTTTCTCTATCATTGTTGTTATTCACCCATTCAGTTCCATCGTAATTACTTGAGATACAGAAGTTATTATTTACTATTTACATGAGTAGCTATTTTCTCTATCATTGTTGTTATCTTCACCATTTCCATCGTAATTACTTGGATACAGTTATTTATTATTTGCATGTTAGTGGCTATTTTCTCTATCTCTTGTCATTGTTGTATCACCATTCGCTTTCCATCGTAATTACTTTTGAAGTTATTATTTACACTATTTGTATAAGGGCAATTTTTCTCTATCATTGTTGTTATCCACCCATTCCTTTCATCGTAATTACTTGGATACAAATTTATTTTTACACTATTTGTATATTAGGCAATTTTCTCTATCATTGTTGTTATTATCACCCGATTTCGCTTTCATCCGTAATTACTTGGATACAAGTTATTATTTAAACTTTTTGTATTGAAGTTGTGTTTACTATTGTATAAGGTATTTTCTCTATCATTGTTATTATCATTCACTTCATGTTACTTAGATTTAGTTATCTATTTTTCTCTATCATTGTTGTTATTATCTTTTCCATCATAATTACTTGGATACAGAAGTTATTATTTACACTATTTGTATAAGGGCTATTTTCTCTATCATTGTTATTATCTTGTTCAGTTTCCATCATAATTGCTTGAATTAAATTTATTATTTACACTATTTTGTATAATGGGCTATTTTCTCTATCATTGTTGTTATTATCACCTATTCGCTTTTTCCATCGTAATTACTTGGATACGGAGTTATTATTTAAACTATTTACATAAATCTTTTCTCTATCATTGTTATTATGCATTCGCTTTCCATCATAATTGCTTCGATACAAGTTATTATTTACACCCTTTGTATAAAGGTATTCTCTATCATTGTTGTTATTATCACCATTCAACCCATCGTAATTACTTGGATGCAGAATTTATTATTTTACTATTTGTATAAGTGGCTTATTTTTCTCTATCATTGTTGTTATTATCACCCGTTCGCTTTATCGTAATTACTTGGATACAGAAGTTATTATTAAACTATTTTACATTAGGGCTATTTTTTCAATCATTATTTGTTAGTATCACCCATTTCGCTTTCCATGTAATTCTTGGATACAGAGTTATTATTTACACTATTTGTATAAGGGACTATTTTTCTCTATCATTGTTGTTATTATCACCCATTCGCTTCCATCGTAATTCCTTGGATACAAATTTATTATTTACACTAACATATTTTCTCTATCATTGTTATTATCACCCATTCGCTTTCCATCGTTTCTCTATCTATTTGTGTAAAGGGGCTGTTTCTCCATCATTGTTTATTGTCATCACCCATTCGCTTTCCATCGTAATTACTTGGATACAGAAGTTATTATTTACACTATTTACATAAGTGGCTATTTTCTCTATCATTGTTGTTATTATCATTTTCGCTTTCCATCGTATTTGCATATGTAAGGGCTATTTTCTATCATTGTTGTTATTATCACCCATTCCTTTATTGTAATTACTTGAATACAGTAGTTATTATTTACACTATTTGTATAAGGGCTATTTTCTCTATCATTGTTGTTATTTATCTATCTTCCTTAATCGTAAATTACTTGGATACAGAATTATTATTTACACTATTTATTATAATGGGCTATTTTCTCTATCATTCCATTGTTGTTATTATCTTATTCATTTTTCATCATTTTACTTGGATACAGTAGTTATTATTTAAACTATTTGTATATAGGGATATTTTCTCTATCATTGTTATTGTTTCACCCATTCGCTTTCCATCGTATTTCTTGGATACAGAAGTTGTTATTACAATATTTACATAAGGGCTATTTTCTCTATCATTGTTGTTATTATCACCCATTCGCTTTCCATCGTAATTATTACTTTTGATACAGAATTTATTTAACACTATTTGTATAAGGGCTATTTTCTTTCTATCATTGTTGTTATTATCACCCATTCCTTCCATCGTAACTTGGATGCAGAATTTATTATTTAAAACTATTTGTATTAGGGGCTATTTTCCATCATTGTTGTTATTATCCTTTCTCGCTTATCGTAATTACTTGGATACAAAATTTATTATTTACACTATTTGTATAAGGGCTATTTTTCTCCTATCATTGTTGTTATTATCACCCATTTCATTTCATCGTAATTACTTGGATACAATTTATTATTTTACACTATTTTAAGTGCTTATTTTCTCTATCATTGTTATTATCACCCATTCGCTTTCCATCGTAATTACTTGATGCAAGAGTTAAATTTAAAATATTTGTATTAGGCTATTTTCTCTATCATTGTTGAATTATCACCCATTATTTAAACTAATTTTGTATACAAGGGGTTATTTTTTATTGTTTGTATTAGGGCAATTTTCTCTATCATTGTTACAGTTATTTATCACCCATTCGCTTTCCATCGTAATTACTTGGATACAGAAGTTATTATTTACACTATTTGTATAAAGGGGCTATTTCTCTATCATTATTTATTATTATCACCCATTCGCTTTCCATCGTAATTACTTGACACAGAGAATTTATTATTTACACATTTGTATAAAGGGCAATTTTCTCTATCATTGTTGTTATTATCCTTACATTCAAGCCCATACTTGAATGAATTGTATTTACACTATTATTTGTATAAGAGGCAATTTTCTGTCATTGTTGTTATTATTTATCACTATTTTGTATATTTACTATTTTCTCTATCATTGTTGTTATTATCAATTCATTCGCTTTCCATCGTAATTACTTGGATACAGAAGTTATTATTTAAACTATTTGTATTATGATATTTTCTCTATCATTGTTGTTATTATCACCCATTCGCTTTCCATCGTAATTACTTGGATACAAGTTATTATTTACACTATTTGTATAAGTGGTTATTTTCTATCATTGTTGTTATTATCACCCATTCGCTTCATCCATACTTGGATACATTACACTATTTGGATACTCTATCATTGTTAATGTTATTATTTTTAAACTATTTGTATAAGGGCCTGTTTTTTATCATTGTTTTTATTTTATCACCCATTTCGCTTCCATCGTAAATTACTTGGATACAGAATTTATTATTTACACTATTTGTGTATAAGGGCCATTTTCTCTCTATCATTGTTGTTATTATCACCCATTCGCTTTCCATCGTAAATTACTTGATACAGAACAAATTTATTATTTACAATTCATTTGCATAAAGGCCATTTTCTCTATCATTGTTTTATTATTATCACCCATTCGCTTTCCATCTTAATTACTTGGATACAGATTTATTATTACACCATTTTACATAAGTGGCTATTTCTCTATCATTGTTGTTATTATCACCCATTCGCTTCCATCGTAATTACTTGGATACAAGAATTTATTATTTAGAAAATATTTGTATTAGGGCTATTTTCTCTATCATTGTTGTTATTATCACCCATTCGCTTTCCATCGTAATTACTTGGATACAGATTTTCTCTATCATTGTTATTATTTACATCGTATTTGTATAATTTACACTACTTTGTGGCAATTTCTCTATCATTGTTGTTATTATCATTGTAATTACTTGGATTTATTATTTACACCCTTATTCGTTGTTATTATCACTTTTCCCATCGTAATTATCTGGATACAGGTGTTATTTTTACCATTTGTATAAGTGGCTGTACCTCTTTTCTTTTATCACCCATTCGCTTTCCATCGTAATTACTTGGATACAAGTTATTGTTACACTATTGCATAGTGCCCATTTTCTCTATCATTGTTGTTAATCACCCATTCCTTCCACTTGGATACAGAAGTTTATTATTTACACTATTTGTATAGTGGTGGCTATTTCTCTATCATTGTTGTTATTATCCCTATTCGCTTTCCATCGTAATTACTTGGATGCAAGTTGCTATTTACTATTTGTATAAGGATGTGTAACTCTATCATTGTTGTTATTATCCCTATTCAACTTCCATCGTAATTACTTGATACAGAATTTATTATTTACACTATTTACAAAATTGGCTATTTTCTCTATCATTGTTGTTATTATCACCCATTCCTTTCCATCGTAATTACTTGGATACAGAAGTTATTATTTAAAAATATTTGTATTACTGGCTATTTTTCTCTATCATTGTTGTTATTATCACCCATTCGCTTTCCATCGTATTATTACTTGGATACAGAAGTTATTTTTTTACACTATTTTCCATAAGTGGCTATTTTCTCTATCATTGTTGTTATTATCACCATTCGCTTTCCATCGTAATTACTTGGATACAGAAGTTATTATTTGTTACCTATTTACATAAGGGCTATTTTCCTCTATCATTGTTGTTATTATTTTCTTCCATCGTAATTACTTGGATACAAGTTATTATTTTACAACCATTTGTATAAGGGCTATTTTCTCTATCATTGTTGTTATTATCACCCATTTGCTTTCCATCGTAATTACTGGATGCAGAAGTTATTTAAACTATTTTGTACTATTTTTCATAATTGTTGCTATTTTCTCTATCATTGTTGTTGGATCACCCATTCGCTTTCCATCGTTTGTACTTGGATTTTTCAGAAGTTATTATTTACACTATTTGTATAAGGGGCTTTTTTCTCTATCATTGTTGTTATTATCACCCATTCGCTTCCATCGTAATTATTGGATACAGAAGTTATTATTTACACTATTTGTATAAGGGGGCTATTTTTCTCTATCATTGTTGTTATTATCACCATTCGCTTTCCATCGTAATTACTTGGATACAGAAGTTATTATTTACACTATTTGTATAAGGGCTGTTTTCTCTATCATTGTTGTTATTATCACCCCTTTCCTTTATTATCATTTACATTATTTATACTTGGTTGTTATATTTCGTATAATACCAGAAGTTATTTTCTCTATCATTATCATTTATCACCCATTCGCTTTATCATAATTGTGGCTATTTTTACACTATTTGTTGTTTATTTTTTCTATCATTGTTGTTATTATCACCCATTCGCTTTCCATCGTAATTACTTGGATATTTATTATTTACACTATTTGTATAAGGGGCTATTTTCTCTATCATTGTTCTCTATCATTGTTGTTATTTATTTATTTATCACCCATTCCTCCATCATTATTTATTATTATCACAATCGTTATTATTTACACTATTTTTATTATTTATTATTTTCTCTATCATTGTTGTTATTATCACCCCCCCTTACAACCTTCCATTATTTATTATTTGGATCATTATTGTTATTATCACACGTCCCCCCATATTATTCCTTCTTATTTATTTATTCTCATCATTGTTATTATTATCACCCGTTCCTTTCATCGCATTTATTTATTCTCATCATTATTGTTATTATTTACACTATTTGTAACCTTTCATTATTTATTTTCTCTCATCATTGTTGTTATTATCACAACGTTCCCCCTTACATCGTTCATTATTTATTTATTCTCATCATTATTATTTTATCACAACGTCCCCACAACCTTCTCATGATGCCTATTCTCATTATTACATATCAACGTCCCCCCCCTACAACCTTCTCATTATTTATTTATTTATTCTCACTACATGTTATTATCACAACGTCCCCCCTACAACCTTCATTATTTATTTCTTTTCATCTTTTTGTTATTATCACAACGTCCCCCCCTTACAACCTTCATTATTTATTTATTCTCATCATTATTGTTATTATCACAACGTCCCCTCAACCTTCATTATTTGCTTATTTCATCATTATTGTTAATATCACAACGTCCCCCCTACAACCTTCTATTATTTATTTATTCTCATCATTATTATTGTTATTATCACAACGTCCCCCCCTTACAACCTTCCATTTATTTATTCCTTCTCATTTATTTATTTATTATCACAACGTCCCCCATACAACCTTCATTATTTATTTATTCTCATCATTATTGTTATTATTTATTTCATTATTTATTTATTCTCATTATTATTATCACAACGTCCCCCGCCTACAATTTTCATTATTTATTTATTCTTACAACCTCTTCATTATTTATTATCACATCGTCCCCACAACCCTTCATTATTTATTTATTCTCATCATTATTGTTATTATCACAACGTCCCCCCTACAACCTTCATTATTTATTTATTCTCATCATTATTTGTTATTATCACAACGTCCCCCCCTTACAACCTTCATTATTTATTTATTCTCATCATTATTGTTATTATCACAACGTCCCCCTTACAACCTTCATTATTTATTTATTCTCATCATTATTGTTATTATCACAACGTCCCCCGCCCTACAACCTTTCATTATTTATTTATTCTCATCATTATTGTTATTATCACAACGTCCCGTCCCCCCTTACAACCTTCATTATTTATTTATTTATTCTCACCATTATTGTTATTATCACAACGTCCCCCCTTACAACCTTCATTATTTATTTATTCTCATCATTATTGTTATTATCACAACGTCCCCCTTTACAACCTTTCATTATTTATTTATTCTCATCATTGTTATCATTATTGTTATCACAACGTCCCCCCTACAACCTTCATTATTTATTTATTCTCATCATTATTGTTATTATCACAACGTCCCCCCGCCCACAACCTTCATTATTTATTTATTCTCATCATTATTGTTATTATCACAACGTCCCCCCTTAAACAACCTTCATTATTTATTTATTCTCATCATTATTGTTATTATCTGGCGTCCCCCTTTACAACCTTCATTATTTATTTATTCTCATCATTATTGTTATTATCACAACGTCCCCCCTACAACCTTCATTATTTATTTATTCTCATCATTATTGTTATTATCACAACGTCCCCCCTACAACCTTCATTATTTATTTATTCTCATCATTATTGTTATTATCACAACGTCCCCCCTACAACCTTCATTTATTTATTCTCATCATTATTATTATTATCAACGTCCCCCTACAACCTTCATTATTTATTTATTCTCATCATTATTGTTATTATCACAACGTCCCCCTTACAACCTTCATTATTTATTTATTCTCATCATTATTGTTTATTATCACAACGTCCCCCTTACAACCTTCATTATTTATTTATTCTCATCATTATTGTTATTATCACAACGTCCCCCTTACAACCTTCATTATTTATTTATTCTCATCATTATTGTTATTATCACAACGTCCCCCCTTACAACCTTCATTATTTATTTATTCTCATCATTATTGTTATTATCACAACGTCCCCCCCTACAACCTTCATTATTTATTTATTCTCATCATTATTGTTATTATCACAACGTCCCCCCTTACATTATTTATTTATTCTCATCATTATTCTCATTCATTATTTATTTATTCTCATTATCACAACGTCCCCTTACAACCTTCATTATTTATTTATTCTCATCATTATTGTTATTATCACAACGTCCCCCCTTACAACCTTCATTATTTATTTATTCTCATCATTATTGTTATTATCACAACGTCCCCCCCCCTTACAACCTTCATTATTTATTTATTCTCATCATTATTGTTATTATCACAACGTCCCCCCTTACAACCTTCATTATTTATTTATTCTCATCATTATTGTTATTATCACAACGTCCCCCTTTACAACCTTCATTATTTATTTATTCTCATCATTATTGTTATTATCACAACGTCCCCCCTTACAACCTTCATTTATTTATTTATTCTCATCATTATTGTTATTATCACAACGTCCCCCCCCTTACAACCTTCATTATTTATTTATTCTCATTATTATTATTATTATCACAACGTCCCCCTTACAACCTTCATTATTTATTTATTCACATTATTTTTATTACATTGTGACAACCTTCATTATTTATTTATTCTCATCATTATTGTTATTATCACAACGTCCCCTTACAACCTTCATTATTTATTTATTCTCATCATTATTGTTATTATCACAACGTCCCCCCTTACAACCTTCATTATTTATTTATTCTCATCATTATTGTTATTATCACAACGTCCCCCGCCTACAACCTTCATTATTTATTTATTCTCATCATTATTGTTATTATCACAACGTCCCCCCCTTACAACCTTCATTATTTATTTATTCTCATCATTATTGTTATTATCAACGTCCCCCCCATATTCATTATTTATTATTCTCATCATTATTGTTATTATCACAACGTCCCCCCCTTACAACCTTCATTATTTATTTATTCTCATCATTATTGTTATTATCACAACGTCCCCCTTACAACCTTCATTATTTATTTATTCTCATTCATTATTATTATCACAACGTCCCCCCCACAACCTTCATTATTTATTTATTCTCATCATTATTGTATTATCACAACGTCCCCCCTTACAACCTTGTCATTATTTATTTATTCCTCATCATTATTGTTATTATCACAACGTCCCCCTTACAACCTTCATTATTTATTTATTCTCATCATTATTGTTATTATCACAACGTCCCCCCACAACCTTCATTATTTATTTATTCTCATCATTATTGTTATTATCACAACGTCCCCCCTCAAAATTATTTATTTATTCTCATCATTATTGTTATTATCACAACGTCCCCTCACAACCTTCATTATTTATTTATTCTCATCATTATTGTTATTATCACAACGTCCCCCCCCTTACAACCTTCATTATTTATTTATTCTTCTCATTATTTTATTATCACAACGTCCCCCCTTACAACCTTCATTATTTATTTATTCTCATCATTATTGTTATTATCACAACGTCCCCCCCAACCTTCATTATTTATTTATTCTCATTATTGTTATTATCACAACGTCCCCCTTACAACCTTCATTATTTATTTATTCTCATCATTATTGTTATTATCACAACGTCCCCCCTTACAACCTTCATTATTTATTTATTCTCATCATTATTGTTATTATCACAACGTCCCCCCCTTTATTTATTATTTATTTATTCTCATCATTATTGTTATTACGTCACAACGTCCCCCTTATTCTCATTATTGTTTTTATTTATTTATTCTCATCATTATTGTTATTATCACAACGTCCCCCCTTACAACCTTCATTTATTTATTTATTCTCATCATTATTGTTATTATCACAACGTCCCCCCCTTACAACCTTCATTATTTATTTATTCTCATCATTATTGTTATTATCACAACGTCCCCCCTTACAACCTTCATTATTTATTTATTCTCATCATTATTGTTATTATCACAACGTCCCCCCCTTACAACCTTCATTATTTATTTATTCTCATCATTATTGTTATTATCACAACGTCCCCCCCTTACAACCTTCATTATTTTATTCTCATCATTATTGTTATTATCACAACGTCCCCCCCTTCATTATTTATTTATTCTCATCATTATTGTTATTATCATTCCCCCCCTCAACCTTCATTTTTATTTATTTATCTCATCATTTTTATTATCACCCCCCCTTACAACCTTCATTATTTATTTATTCTCATCATTATTGTTATTATCACAACGTCCCCCCTTACAACCTTCATTATTTATTTATTCTCATCATTATTGTTATTATCACAACGTCCCCCCAACCCCTTCATTATTTATTTATTCTCATCATTATTTATTATTATCACAACGTCCCCCTTATTCTTATTTATTTATTCTCATATTATTGTTATTATCACAACGTCCCCCCCTTATACTTACAACCTTCATTATTTATTTATTCTCATCATTATTGTTATTATCACAACGTCCCCCCCCTACAACCTTCATTATTTATTTATTCTCATCATTATTGTTATTATCACAACGTCCCCCTTACAACCTTCATTTATTTATTTATTCTCATCATTATTTATTTTATTCTATTATCACAACGTCCCCCCTTACAACCTTCATTATTTATTTATTCTCATCATTATTGTTATTATCACAACGTCCCCCTTACAACCTTCATTATTTATTTATTCTCATCATTATTGTTATTATCACAACGTCCCCCCTTACAACCTTCATTATTTATTTATTCTCATCATTATTGTTATTATCACAACGTCCCCCCCCTACAACCTTCATTATTTATTTATTCTCATCATTATTGTTATTATCACAACGTCCCCCTTACAACCTTCATTATTTATTTATTATTTATTTTTTCTCCCCCCTTACAACCTTCATTATTTATTTCTTTTCATCTTTTTTGTTATTATCACACACACCCCACTACAACCTTCATTATTTATTTATTCTCATCATTATTGTTATTATCACAACGTCCCCCCCTTACAACCTTCATTATTTATTTATTCTCATCATTATTGTTATTATCACAACGTCCCCCGCCTACAACCTTCATTATTTATTTATTCTCATCATTATTGTTATTATCCATCACAACGTCCCCCCTTGCAACCTTCATTATTTATTTATTCTCATCATTATTGTTATTATCACAACGTCCCCCTTACAACCTTCATTATTTATTTATTCTCATCATTATTGTTATTATCACAACGTCCCCCCTTACAACCTTCATTATTTATTTATTCTCATCATTATTGTTATTATCACAACGTCCCCCCTTACAACCTTCATTATTTATTTATTCTCATCATTATTGTTATTATCACAACGTCCCCCTTACAACCTTCATTATTTATTTATTCTCATCACATTGTTATTATCACAACGTCCCCCCTCATTATTTTTATTTATTCTCATCATTATTGTTATTATCACAACGTCCCCCCCTTACAACCTTCATTATTTATTTATTCTCATCATTATTATTATACAACCTTCATTATTTATTTATTCTCATCATTATTGTCCCCCCCCCTTACAACCTTCATTATTTATTTATTCTCATCATTATTGTTATTATCACAACGTCCCCCCCTTACAACCTTCATTATTTATTTATTCTCATCATTATTGTTATTATCACAACGTCCCCCCTTACAACCTTCATTATTTATTTATTCTCATCATTATTGTTATTATCACAACGTCCCCCCTTACAACCTTCATTATTTATTTATTCTCATCATTATTGTTATTATCACAACGTCCCCCCCCCTTACAACCTTCATTATTTTTATTCTCATCATTATTATTTATTATTCTCATCAACGTCCCCCCTTACAACCTTCATTATTTATTTATTCTCATCATTATTGTTATTATCACCCCGTCCCTTCATTATTTATTTATTCTCATCATTATTATTATTATCAACCTTCATTATTTATTTATTCTCATCATTATTGTTATTATCACAACGTCCCCCCCTTACAACCTTCATTATTTATTTATTCTCATCATTATTGTTATTATCACAACGTCCCCCCTTACAACCTTCATTATTTATTTATTCTCATCATTATTGTTATTATCACAACGTCCCCCTTACAACCTTCATTATTTATTTATTCTCATCATTATTGTTATTATCAAACGTCCCCCCTTACAACCTTCATTATTTATTATTTATTTATTCTATCACAACGTCCCCCCTTATTCATTATTTATTGATTCTCATCATTATTGTTATTATCCCGTCCCCCCCTTACAACCTTCATTATTTATTATTCTCATCATTATTGTTATTATCACAACGTCCCCCTTACAACCTTCATTATTTATTTATTCTCATCATTATTGTTATTATCACAACGTCCCCCCCCTTACAACCTTCATTATTTATTTATTCTCATCATTATTGTTATTATCACAACGTCCCCCCCTACAACCTTCATTATTTATTTATTCTCATCATTATTGTTATTATCCCCCCTTGCCTACAACCTACATTACGTCCCCCTTACAACCTTCATTATTTATTTATTCTCATCATTATTGTTATTATCAAACGTTGTCCCCACAACCTTCATTATTTATTTATTCTCATCATTATTGTTATTATCACAACGTGTCAACCTTCATTATTTATTTTATTTTCATCATTATTGTTATTATCACAACCCCCCTCCAACCTTCATTATTTATTTATTTTCATCATTATTGTTATTATCACTATTGTTATTATCATTTTCATTTATTTATTCTCATTTATTCTCATCATTTTTCATTATTTATTTTATTCTCATCATTATTGTTATTATCAACATTCATTGTGGCAGGTTCTGGGGCCAAAAAGATTAAGGTTGCCTGATGAAAGGTGTTTCATACTGGGAAAATTATCAGCCAAAATTTCATGTTATGCCTCCAACCTTGATTATTTATTTCAGTTATTATCTGATTAGTACAACCTTCATTATTTATTTATCATCTTTGTTATTATGACATTTTTGTATTTATTGGTCCTCATCATTGTTTTCGTATTATGTACATTGTTAGTCGGACTATTGTCCCTCATCCTTCTTCAGGTGGTTGGAATTTCTTCAGAATTTGAACTGAACCCTTTATTTCGATCGTTGGGGTAGACTGTTCTAATTCCACGTAATTTGATGGATGTCAGTTATCAGTTATCTCCTGCTAATTTTTGCTCTGAAAAGTTCTCCACTGCCTTAACCAGGAATTGAACTCACCTTCTTTGGGTCTGTCACTGGATCTAACCAATGCCTTTATCCACTGTGCCATGTGTCCTTGAGGTTGATAACCCCTTCTGTCTCAGTGGCTTTATTGCCTTATTTGGTTGTGAAATAATTAAAAAAGAAAAGAAAAACATATAGTGGTAAGTAGTAACTGACTTTTTCTGCATAACCTTTACAACTAAGTCTTAGACTTGGTTTTATTAAACCAGCATTACTTTTATTACTTTTACACAACTCCTGACAACTAATAGTTTAAAATACTAAGTTGGCCAGAAAGTCCTAACTCATTTAGGAAGGACAAACAGAAAACAACAAATCTTGATCTCTGTCTGGTAGAATTTCCAAGGAGTATTCTGCTTTGGTCAGGTTTTGTTTCAGCAAGACAACACGAGGTCAAACACTGCCAGGTTGACTAAGGAGAAGTTCAGACAGATGGACAGTGTTGGGAGTCTTCTACATCCACCATTCAGCCCCAATGCTGCTCTGAGTGACTAAGGCCTATTTCACTCAATGGCACACGTCTTCCACAACCAGCGATTCAACACCTTTGATGAAGTGAAGGAAGCTTGTTTGCAGTTTTTTGATTCAAAGCAAGCTGACTAGTATCTGGAACAGATTCAGATGCTGGCTGATTCCTGGCAGAACATCATTGAGAATGATGGACTTTATTTTGAAGAATAAATGTTGATGTAATGGTAATATTAGCCATTTCCTTCTAAGAAAACATTCAGCATTCATTGACCAAAAATTCAGTGCTACACAAGTTACTTTTTTCTTCTTTCCCTGGCTATTGGGCTGGGACCAAAGTGTAGTATCTGTTCACCTCCTCTCTAATGGTAATATTAGTCATTCCCTTATAAGGAAACATTCAGCATCCATTGACTGACCAGACAATACTACTTGAATTACACATTTCCTCACTCCCTGGCCATCGGGCTGGGATCAGAGTGTGGTATCTGTTCACCGCATCTCTAATGGTAATAATTGCTGTTTCCATATAACAAAACATTTGCTATTCATTGACCAAGCAGCCAGTACTGCTTTTTTGGTTAAAATTTGTAAAAATTTTCTCTTAAAACAATTTTTCAGGAATATAGATTTATCTTGACCACTAACTGTTATCTCTCTCTCTTTTTGGGTGTATTTTCTTCCTAACTAATTGCTTCATAAGTGATACATTGATGCCTTCATTATATCATTATTTTCTCTTCAAGTTACATGTGCTGTCCATTTTAGTTGTATCGCCATTCGCTTTCCATCGTAATTACTTGGATACAAGTTATTATTTACACTATTTGTATAAGGGGCTATTTTCTCTATCATTGTTGTTATTATCACCCATTCGCTTCCATCGTAATTGCTTGGATACAAATTTATTATTTATTTGTATAATGGGCTATTTCTCTATCATTGTTGTTATTATCACCCATTCCTTTCCATCGTAATTACTTGGATACAGAGTTATTATTTAAACTATTTGTATAAAGGCTATTTTCTCCTCATTGTTGTTATTATCACCCATTCGCTTTCCATCGTAATTACTTGGATGAAGTTATTATTTAAACTGTTTGTATAAGGGGATTTTCTCTATCATTGTTGTTATTATCACCCATTCGCTTTTCCATCGTAATTACTTGGATGCAAGTTTATTATTTACACTATTTACATAAGGGGCTATTTTCTCTATCATTGTTGTTATTATCACCCATTCGCTTTCCATCGTAATTGCTTGGATACAAGTTATTATTTAAACTATTTGTATAAAGGGGCTTTTTTCTATCATTGTTGTTATTATCACCCATTCGCTTTCCATCGTAATTACTTGGATACAGAAGTTTTATTTACACTATTTGTATAAGGGCTATTTTCTCTATCATTGTTGTTATTATCACCCATTCGCTTTCCATCAAATTACTTGGATACAAATTATTATTTTACACTATTTGTATAAGGGGGCTATTTTTCTCTATCATTGTTGTTATTATCACCCATTCGCTTTCCATCAATTACTTTGGATACAAATTTATTATTTACACTATTTACATAAGGGGCTATTTTCTCTATCATTGTTGTTTGTATCACCCATTCGCTTTCCATCGTAATTACTTGGATACAGAGTTATTATTTACACTATTTGTATAAGGGCAATTTCTCTATCATTGTTATTATTATCACCCATTCCTTTCCATCGTAATTACTTGGATACAAGTTATTATTTACACTATTTGTATAAGGGGCTATTTTCTCTATCATTGTTGTTATTATCACCCATTCGCTTTCCATCGTAATTACTTGGATACAGAGTTATTATTTACACTATTTGTATAGAGGGCTATTTTCTCTATCATTGTTATTATTATCACCCATTCGCTTTCCATCGTAATTACTTGGATACGAAGTTGTTTATTTTAACTATAAGGGGCAATTTTCTCTATCATTGTTGTTATTATCACCCATTCCTTTCATCGTAATTACTTGGATACAGAAGTTATTTACACTATTTGTATAAAGGGCTATTTTCTCTATCATTGTTGTTATTATCTTCCATTCCATCGTAATTACTTGGATACAAATTTATTATTTACACTATTTGTATAAAGGCTATTTTCTCTATCATTGTTGTTATTATCACCCATTCGCTTTCCATCGTAATTACTTGGATACAATTTATTATTTAAACTATTTTGTATAATGGGCTATTTTCTCTATCATTGTTGTTATTATCACCCATTCGCTTTCCATCGTAATTACTTGGATACAGAAGTTATTATTTAAACTATTTTGTATTGGGGCTATTTTCTCTATCATTGTTGTTATTATCACCCATTCGCTTTCCATCGTAATTACTTGGATACAGAAGTTATTATTTACACTATTTGTATAAGGGCTATTTTCTCTATCATTGTTGTTATTATCACCCATTCGCTTTCCATCGTAATTACTTGGATACAGAATTTATTATTTAAACTATTTGTATAAGGGCTATTTTCTCTATCATTGTTTTATTATCACCCGTTCTTTCCATCGTAATTACTTGGATACAGAGTTATTATTTAACTATTTATATTAGGGCAATTTTCTCTATCATTGTTTGTTATTATCACCCATTCGCTTTCCATCGTAATTACTTGGATACAAGTTATTATTTACACTATTTGTATAAGGGGCAATTTTCTCTATCATTGTTGTTATTATCACCCATTCGCTTCCATCGTAATTCCTTGGATGCAAATTTATTATTTACACTATTTGTATAAAGGGGCTATTTTTCTCTATCATTGTTGTTATTATCACCCATTCGCTTTCCATCGTAATTGGGCTTGGATACAGAGTTATTATTTAAACTATTTGTATAATGGGCTATTTTCTCTATCATTGTTGTTATTATCGCATTCGCTTTCCATCGTAATTACTTGGATACAGAAGTTATTTACACTATTTACATAAGGGCTATTTTCTCTATCATTGTTGTTATTATCACCCATTCCTTTCCATCGTAATTACTTGGATGCAAATTTATTATTTACACTATTTGTATAAGGGCTATTTTCTCTATCATTGTTGTTATTATCACCCATTCCTTTCCATCGTAATTACTTGGATACAGAAGTTATTATTTACACTATTTGTATAAGGGCTATTTTCTCTATCATTGTTTTTTATTATCACCCATTCGCTTCCATCGTAATTACTTGATACAGAAGTTATTATTTACACTATTTACATAAGTGGCTATTTTCTCTATCATTGTTGTTATTATCACCCATTTCAACTCCATCAATAATTACTTGGATACAGAAGTTATTATTTACAATATTTGTATAGTGGCAATTTTCTCTATCATTGTTGTTATTATCCCATTCCTTTCCCATCGTAATTACTTGGATACAGAATTTATTATTTACACTATTTGTATAAGTGGCTATTTTCTCTATCATTGTTATTATTATCACCCATTCGCTTTCCATCGTAATTACTTGGATACAAATTTATTATTTACACTATTTGTATAATGTAGCTATTTTCTCTATCATTGTTGTTATTATCACCCATTCGCTTTCCATCGTAATTACTTGGATACAAGAAGTTATTATTTACACTATTTACATAAGGGCTATTTTCTCTATCATTGTTGTTATTATCGCATTCCTTTTCCATCGTAATTACTTGGATACAGAATTTATTATTTACACTATTTGTATAAGGGCTATTTTCTCTATCATTGTTGTTATTATCACCCATTCGCTTTCCATCGTAATTACTTGGATTCAAAATTTATTATTTACTATTTGTATAAGGGCTATTTTTCTCTATCATTGTTGTTATTATCACCCATTCAGTTCATCGTAATTACTTGGATACAAGTTATTATTTACACTATTTACATAAGTATTGGCTATTTTCTCTATCATTGTTGTTATCACCCATTCGCTTTCCATCGTAATTACTTGGATACAGAGTTATTATTTAAAATATTTGTATAAGTGCCCATTTTCTCTATCATTGTTGTTATTATCACCCATTCCTTTCCATCGTAATTACTTGGATACAAGAAGTTATTATTTACACTATTTGTATAAGTGGCTATTTTCTCTATCATTGTTGTTATTATCACCCATTCGCTTTCCATCGTAATTACTTGGATACAGAGTTATTATTTACTATTTACATAAGTGGCTATTTTCTCTATCATTGTTGTTATTATCACCCATTCGCTTTCCATCGTAATTACTTGGATACAGAGTTATTATTTACACTATTTGTATAAAGGGCTATTTTCTCTATCATTGTTGTTATTATCACCCATTCAACCCTCGTAATTACTTGGATACAGAAGTTATTATTTACACTATTTGTGTAAAGGGCTATTTTCTCTATCATTGTTGTTATTATCACCCATTCCTTCCATCAGCATTACTTGGATACAAGTTGTTATTTACTATTTGTATAAGGGGCTATTTTCTCTATCATTGTTATTATCACCCATTCGCTTTCCATCGTAATTACTTGGATACAAGTTTTATTTACACTATTTGTATAGTGGCTATTTTCTCTATCATTGTTGTTATTATCACCCATTCGCTTTCCATCGTAATTACTTGGATACAGTTATTATTTACACTATTTTATAAGTGCCCATTTTCTCTATCATTGTTGTTATTACCCATTCCTTTCCATCGTAATTACTTGGATACGAAGTTATTATTTACACTATTTACATAAGTGGCTATTTTCTCTATCATTGTTGTTATTATCACCCATTCGCTTTCTATCGTAATTACTTGGATACAGAAGTTATTATTTACACTATTTGTATAAGGGCTATTTTCTCTATCATTGTTTTTATTATCACCCATTCGCTTCCATCGTAATTACTTGGATACAAGTTATTTTTACACTATTTGTATAAAGGGCTATTTTCTCTATCATTGTTGTTATTATCACCCATTCGCTTCCATCGTAATTACTTGGATACAAGTTATTATTTACACTATTTACATAAAGAACTATTTTCTCTATCGATTGTTGTTATTATCACCCATTCGCTTCCATCGTAATTACTTGGATACAAATTTATTATTTACACTATTTGTATAATGGGCTATTTTCTCTATCATTGTTGTTATCACCCATTCGCTTCCATCGTAATTACTTGGATACAAGAATTTATATTTACACTATTTGTATAAAGGGGCTATTTTCTCTATCATTGTTATTTATTATCACCCATTCCTTTCCATCATAATTACTTGGATACAAGTTGTGTTTACACTATTTGTATAAGGGGCTATTTTCTCTATCATTGTTGTTATTATCGCATTCCTTCCATCGTAATTACTTGGATACAGAAGTTGTATTTACTATTTGTATAAAGTGCTATTTTCTCTATCATTATTTGTTATTATCACCCATTCGCTTTCCATCGTAATTACTTGGATACCAAATTTATTATTTACACTATTTACATAAGGGGCTATTTTCTCTATCATTGTTATTATTATCACCCATTCCTTCCATCGTAATTACTTGAATACAAGTTATTATTTACACTATTTGTATAAGTGGCTATTTTCTCTATCATTGTTGTTATTATCACCCATTCGCTTTCCATCGTAATTACTTGGATACAGAAGTTATTATTTTACACTATTTTTTATTATCATCTATCTGCATAATTACTTGTGCCCATTTTCTCTATCATTGTTGTTTATTATCCTCCCGTAATTCGGATGCTTTTATCACTATTTACTTGGATACATCATTGTTGTTATTTACACTATTTACATACAGAAGTGGCTATTTCTCTATCATTGTTGTTATTATCACCCATTCGCTTTCCATCGTAATTACTTGGATGCAGAAGTTATTTATTTACACTATTTGTATAAGTGTTGCTATTTTTCTCTATCATTGTTGAAGTTATTATTTACACTATTTACATATGGCTATTCATTTCCATCGTAATTAATTGGATGCAAGTTATTATTTACACTATTTACATAAGTGGCTATTTTCTCTATCATTGTTGTTATTATCACCCATTCCTTCCATCGTAATTACTTGGATACAGAAGTTATTATTTACATTTTTTATAACTGGCTATATTTTCTCTATCATTGTTGTTATTATCACCCTATTCGCTTTCCATCGTAATTACTTGGATTCAGAAGTTGTTATTTACACTATTTACATAATAAGGGCTATTTTCTCTATCATTGTTGTTATTATCACCCATTCGCTTTCCATCGTAATTACTTGATACAGAAGTTATTATTTACACTATTTACATAATGGCTATTTTCTATCATTGTTGTTATTATCACCATTCGCTTCCATCGTAATTACTTGGATACAGGTTATTATTTTTATTTTTATAAAGGCTATTTCTCTATCATTGTTGTTGTTATCACCCATTCGCTTTCCATCGTAATTACTTGGATACAGAAGTTATTATTTACACTATTTGTATAAGGGCTATTTTCTATCATTGTTGTTATTATCACCCATTCGCTTTCCATCGTAATTACTTGGATACAGAAGTTATTATTTACACTATTTGTATAAGGGGCTATTTCCTCTATCATTGTTGTTATTATCACCCATTCGCTTTCCATCGTAATTACTTGGATACAGAAGTTATTATTTACACTATTTGTCCATAAGTGGCTATTTTCTCTATCATTGTTGTTATTATCACCCATTCGCTTTCCATCGTAATTACTTGATACAGAAGTTATTTACACTATTTATATAAGCCTATTTTCTCTATCATTGTTGTTATCACCCATTCGCTTTCCATCGTAATTACTTGATACAGAAGCTATAATTTACACTATTTGTATAAAGGGCTATTTTCTCTATCATTGTTGTTATTATCACCCATTCGCTTTCCATCGTAATTGAATACAGAAGTTATTATTTACACTATTTACATAAGGGGCTATTTTCTCTATCATTGTTGTTATTATCACCATTCGCTTTCCATCGTAATTACTTGGATACAGAAGTTATTATTTACACTATTTGTATAAGGGCTATTTCCTCTATCCATGTTGTTGTTATCACCCATTCGCTTTCCATCGTAATTACTTGGATACAAGTTAAGTTATTATTTATACTATTTGTATAAGGGGCAATTTTCTCTATCATTGTTGTTACAGAAGTTATTATTTACACCCATTCATTGTTGTTATTATCTTTCCATCGTAATTACTTGGATGCAAATTTATTTGTATTTATTTTCACTATTTGTATAAAGGGGCTATTTTTCTCTATCATTGTTGTTATTATCACCCATTCGCTTTCCATCGTAATTACTTGGATACAGAATTTATTATTTACACTATTTACATAATGGGCTATTTTCTCTATCATTGTTGTTATTATCACCCATTCGCTTTCCATCGTAATTACTTGGATACAGTTATTATTTACACTATTTACATAAGTGGCTATTTTCTCTATCATTGTTTGCTATTATCACCCATTCCTTTCCATCTTAATTACTTGGATACAAAGTTATTATTTACAAATATTTGTATAAGGGCTATTTTCTCTATCATTGTTGTTATTATCACCATTCGCTTTCCATCGTAATTACTTGGATACAGAAGTTATTATTTACACTATTTGTATAAGGGGCTATTTTCTCTATCATTGTTGTTATTATCACCCATTCGCTTTCCATCGTAATTACTTGGATACAGAAGTTATTATTTACACTATTTACATAAGGGCTATTTTCTATCATTGTTGTTATTATCACCCATTTCAACTTCCATCGTAATTACTTGGATACAGAAGTTATTATTTACACTATTTGTATAAAGGCCAATTTTCTCTATCATTGTTGTTATTATCACCCATTCCTTCCATCGTAATTACTTGGATACAAGTTATTATTTACACTATTTGTATAAGTGGCTATTTTCTCTGTCATTGTTGTTATTATCCCATTCCTTCCATCATTCCTTTCCATATTTGTCTCTATCATTACTTGGATACATCATTTATTATTTACACTATTTGCATAAATTGCTATTTTCTCTATCATTGTTGTTATTATCACCCATTCAGGTTCCATCGTAATTGGGCTTGGATACAAGTTATTATTTTACACTATTTGTATAAAGGGGCTATTTTTCTCTATTGTTGTTGTTATTATCACCCATCGCTTTCCCATCGTAATTACCAGATACCAAGTTATTATTACACTATTTGTATATATTATTTCTATCATTATTGTTATTATCGCCCATTCGCTTTCACATCAATAATTACTTGGATACAGTAGTTATTATTTACATATTTGTATAAGGGCTATTTCCTCTATTGTTGTTATTATCACCCATTTACTTTCCATCGTATTACATTTGATACAGAAGTTATTATTTTCACTATTTGTAAAGGGGCTATTTTCTATCATTGTTGTTATTATCACCTATTCGCTTTCCATCGTATTACTTGGATACAGAAGTTATTATTTACTATTTGTATAAAGGCTATTTTCTCTATCATTGTTGTTATTATCACCTATTCTTTCATCGTAATTACTTAGATACAGAAGTTATTATTTACACTATTTTGTATAAAAGGGCTATTTTTCTCTATCATTGTTGTTATTATCACCTATTGCTTTCCATCACCATTTGATACAAAGTTATTATTTTACACTATTGTATATAAGTATTTTTTCTCTATCATTGTTGTTATTATCCCTATTTCGCTTTCCATCATTTGGATTATTATTTACACTATTTGTATAAGGGCTATTTTCTCTATCATTGTTGTTATTATCACCCATCGCTTTCCATCGTAATTACTTGGATACAGAAGTTATTATTTACACTATTTACATAAGGGCTATTTTCTCTATCATTGTTATTATCACCCATTCTTTCCATCATAATTACTTGGATACAGGAAGTTATTATTTACACTATTTACATAAGTGGCTATTTTTCTATCATTGTTGTTATTATCACCCATTCGCTTTCCATCGTAGTACTTGGATACAAGAAGTTATTATTTACACTATTTGTATAAGGGCTATTTTCTCTATCATTGTTGTTATTATCACCCATTCGCTTCCATCGTAATTACTTGGATACAGAATTTATTATTTACACTATTTGTATAAGGGCTATTTTCTCTATCATTGTTGTTATTATCACCCATTCGCTTTTCCATCGTAATTACTTGATATAGAAGTTATTATTTACACTATTTGTATAAGGACTATTTCCTCTATCATTGTTGTTATTATCACCATTCGCTTCCATCGTAACTTACTTGGATAAGAAGTTATTTTTTACACTATTTACATAAGTGGCTATTTTCTATCATTGTTGTTATTATCACCCATTCTTTCCATCATAGTACTTGATACAGAAGTTATTTACACTATTTACATAAGTGGCTATTTTCATCATTGTTGTTTGTTATCACCCATTCGCTTTTCCATCATGTTACTTGGATACAGAAGTTGTGTTATTAACTATTTGTATAAAGGGCTATTTTCTCTATCATTGTTGTTATTATCACCATTCGCTTCCATCGTAATTACTTGATGCAAGTTATTATTTACTATTTGTATAAGGGCTATTTTTCTATCATTGTTAAGTTATTATCACTCATTCGCTTTCCATCGTAATTACTTGAATACAGAAGTTATTATTTACAATTATTTGTATAAAGGGCCATTTTCTATATCATTGTTATTATCACCCATGCGCTTCCATCGTAATTACTTGATACAGAAGTTATTTACACTATTTATATAAGTGGCTATTTTCTCATCATTGTTGTTATTATCACCTATCTGCTTTCATCGTAATTACTTGATGGCTGTAGTTATTATTTACACTATTTGTATAAGGGGCTATTTTCTCTATCATTGTTGTTCTTATCACCCATTCGCTTCCATCGTAATTACACTTGATACAGAAGTTATTATTTACACTACTTACATAAGTGGCTATTTTCTCTATCATTGTTGTTATTATCACCATTCGCTTTCCATCGTAATTACTTGATGCTGGTAGTTATTATTTACACTATTTGTATATGTCATTTTCTATCATTGTTTTGCTATCACCCATTCGCTTTCCATCGTAATTACTTTGATACAGAAGTATATTATTTTCTATCATTGTTGTTATTATCTATTTACATAAATCCTATTTGTGGGGCTATTTTTCTCTATCATTGTTGTTATTATCACCAATTCGCTTTCCATCGTAATTACTTGGATACAGAAGTTATTATTTACACTATTTACATAAGTGGCTATTTTCTCTATCATTGTTGTTATTATCACCCATTCGCTTTCCATCGTAATTACTTGGATATGAGATTATTTACACTATTTGTATAAGGGGCTATTTTCTATCATTGTTGTTATTATCACCCATTCTTCCATCGTAATTACTTGATACAGAAGTTATTATTTACACTATTTACATAAATGGCTATTTTCTCTATCATTGTTGTTATTATCACCCATTTCGCTTTCCATCGTAATTACTTGATACAGAAGTTATTATTTACACTATTTACATAAAGGGCTTTTTTCTATCATTGTTGTTATTATCAATTCATTCCTTCCATCATTCACTTGTTACATTTTCTATCATTGTTATTTTTACACTATTTACGATACAGAAGTTTTTACCTATCATTGTTGTATCACCCATTCTTTCTTAATGATTACAGAAGTTATTATTTACACTTTTGTATAAGTAGTTATTATCTATTTTCTCTATCATTTTTTGATTGTTATTATCACCCATTTACATAAGGGCTTTCATCGTTGTTAATTTACTTAGATACATATTGGTAGTTATTATTTACACTATTTACATAAGGGCTATTTTCTCTATATCATTGTTGTTATTATCACCCATTCGCTTTCCATCGTAATTACTTGGATACAGAAGTTATTATTTACACTATTTGTATAAGACTATTTTCTCTATCATTGTTGTTATTATCATCCATTCGCTTCCATCGTAATTACTTGGATACAGAAGTTATTATTTACACTATTTACATATAGGGCTGTTTTCTCTCATTGTTGTTATTATCACCCATTCGCTTTCCATCGTAATTACTTGATACAGAGTTATTATTTACACTATTTGTATAAGGGCCATATTTTCTCTATCATTGTTGTTTATCACCCATTCGCTTTCCATCGTAATTACTTGATACAGAAGTTATTATTTACACTATTTGTATAAGGGCTATTTTCTCTATCATTGTTGTTATTATCACCATTCGCTTCCATCGTAATTACTTGGATACAGTAGTTATTATTTACACTATTTACATAAGGGGCTATTTTCTCTATCATTGTTGTTATTATCAATTATTCGCTTTCCATCGTAAATTACTTGATACAGGAAGTTATTATTTACCACTATTTACATAAGTGGCTATTTTCTCTATCATTGTTGTTATTATCATCCATTCGCTTCCATCGTAATTACTTGATACAGAAGTTATTATTTGCACTATTTATATAAGTGGCTATTTTCTATCATTGTTTGTTATTATCACCATCATTCGATTTCCATCGTTTTAATTATTTATACAGAAGTTGTTATTATTTTAATATTTACATAAGGGGCTATTTTCTCTATTTGTATATAAATATTTTCATTGTTGTTATTATCACCATTCGCTTTCCATCGTAATTACTTGGATACAGAAGTTATTATTTTACACTATTTGTATAAGGGGCTATTTTCTCTTTGCTTTCCATTGTTGTTTATTATTTACACTATTTACATAAGGCTCCATCATTGTTGTTATTATTTATCTTGGAATTACTTGGATACAGTTATTATTTACACTATTTGTATAAGGGCTATTTTCTCTATCATTGTTGTTATTATCACCCATTCGCTTCCATCGTAATTACTTGCATGCAGAAGTTATTTTTATTTACACTATTTTCTCTCAGGGCCATTTCATCATTGTTTTATTATCAATCATCTGCTTCCCAGATACAGTTATTATTTACACTATTTACATAAGGGCTATTTTCTCTATCATTGTTGTTATTATCTTATTCACTTCCATCGTAATTACTTGATACAGTTATTATTTACACTATTTACATAAGGGCCATTTTCTCTATCATTGTTGTTATCACTTATTCACTTTCCATTGTACTTGGATACAGTAGTTATTATTTTTACACTATTTTACATAGTAGCTATTTTTCTCTATCATTATTTGTTATTATCACCCATCTGCTTTCCATACTGTAATTACTTGATACAGAAGTTTGTATTTACACTATTTGTATATGTTTTCTCTATCATTGTTGTTATTAATCACCCATTTCCATCGTAATTACTTGGATACAAGAGTTATTATTTACACTATTTGTGTTGGGGGCTATTTTCTCTATCATTGTTAAAAGTACATCACCCATTCCATTTCCATCGTAGTACTTTCATATTTACATAAGGGGCTATTTTATTATTTATCACTATTGCTTCCATCGTAATTACTTGGATACAGAAGATGTTTTCTCTTTATCATTTTCCATCATTGTTGTTGTTATCACCATTGCTTCCATCGTAATTACTTTTGCATGCAGAAGTTTTATTTACACTATTTGTATAAAGGGCCATTTTCTATCTTTGTTGTTATTATCACCCATTCGTCCATCGTGTAATTACTTGGATACAGAAGTTATTATTTACACTATTTACATAATGGCTATTTTCTATCATTGTTGTTATTATCCCATTCGCTTATTTACTTGATACAGTTATTATTTTACCATCGCTAATTACTTGGATACAAAATTATTGGTTTACATTTGTATTTGTATAATTGAAGTTATTTTACTCTATTTGTATATGAAGTATTTTTATTTTGTTGTTATTATCACCTATTCGATTTCCATCGTAATTACTTGGATACAGTATATTATTTTTTACACTGTTTGCATAATGGCCATTTTCTCTATCATTGCTGTTATTATCACCCATTCGCTTTCCATCGTAATTACTTGGATACAGTATATTATTTGAACTATTTGTATTAGGCTATTTTCTCTATCATTGTTGTTATTATCACCCATTCGCTTTCCATCGTAATTACTTGGATACAGTAGAAGTTATTATTTACACTATTTGTATAAGGGCCATTTCTCTATCATTGTTGTTATTATCTATCTTCTTTCCATCGTAATTACTTGGATACAGAAGTTATTATTTACACTATTTACATAAGGGGCTGTTTCTTATCATTGTTGTTATTATCACTATTTTCTCTAATCATTATTTATTTGTTATTTATAAGGGCTATTTTCCCATTGTTGTTATTATCACCATTCGCTTCCATCGTAATTACTTTGATACAGAAGTTATTATTTACACTATTTACATAAGTGGCTATTTCACCTATCATTGTTGTTATTATCACCCATTCGCTTCCATCGTAAATTACTTGATACAGAAGTTATTATTTACACTATTTACATAAGTGGCTATTTTCTCTATCATTGCTATTATTATCACCATTCGCTTCCCATCGTAATTACTTTGATACAGAAGTTATTATTTACACTATTTACATAATGTGGCTATTTTTCTCATTGTTGTTGTTATCACCCATTCGCTTTCCATCGTAATTACTTGATACAGAAGTTATTTTTTCACATTTGTATTGGGCTATTTTCTCTCATTGTTGTTATTATCACCCATTCGCTTTCCATCGTAATTACTTGATACAGAAGTTATTATTTTACACCATTTGTATAAGGGGCTATTTTCTCTATCATTGTTGTTATTATCATTCATTCGCTTTCCATTGTAATTATTTGATACAGAAGTTATTATTTACACTATTTTACATAAAGGCTATTTTCTATCATTGTTGTTATTATCACCTATTCGCTTTCCATCGTAATTACTTGATACAGAAGTTATTATTTACACTATTTACATATGGCTATTTTCTCTATCATTGTTGTTATTATCACCCATCGCTTTCCATCTTAATTACTTGCATACAGAAGTTATTATTTACACTATTTGTATAAGGGCTATTTCACTCTATCATTGTTGTTATTATCACCATTCGCTTTTCCATCGTAATTACTGATTTTTACAGAAGTTATTATTTATCACTATTTATCTTAAGGGCTTTCCATTTTCCCAGATACAAGATTGTATCATTGTTGTTATTATCACTATCTGCTTTCCATCATGTAATTACTTGATACAGTAGTTATTATTTACACTATTTACATAAGGGCTATTTTCATCATTGTTGTTGTTATCACTCATTCAAGCTTCCATTGTAATTACTTGGATACAAGTTATTATTTACACTATTTTACATAAGGGCTATTTTCTCTATCATTGTTGTTATTATCCTTATTCGCTTTCCATCGTAATTACTTGGATGCAAGTAGTTATTATTTAACCTTTTTGTATAAGGGCTATTTTCTCTATCATTGTTGTTATTATCTAATTCCTTCCATCGTAATTGCTACTGGATACAAAGTTATTATTTACACTATTTACATAAGGGCTATTTTCTCTATCATTGTTGTTATTGTCACCCATTCGCTTTCCATTGTAAATTACTTGGATACAGAAGTTTATTATTTACACTATTTTACATAAGGGCTATTTTCTCTGTATCATTGTTATTATCACCATTGCTTTTCCATCGTAATTACTTGGATACAGAAGATATTATTTACACTATTTTACATAAATGGCTATTTTCTCTATCATTGTTGTTGTCATCCCATTCCTTCCATCGTAATTACTTGGATACAGTTATTATTTTACACTATTTGTATGATGGGCTATTTTCTCTATCATTGTTGTTATTATCACCATTCCGCTTTCATTGTAATTACTTGGATACAAAGTTATTATTTTACACTATTTACATAAATTGGCTATTTTCTCTATCATTGTTGTTATCCTCACATTTCGCTTTCCATCGTAATTACTTGATGCAGAAGTTATTATTTACACTATTTACATAAAGGGCTTTTTCTCTATCATTGTTAGTATCACCCATTCGCTTTCCATCGTAATTACTTGGATACAGAAGTTATTATTTACACTATTTACATAAAGGGGCTATTTTCTCTATCATTGTTGTTGTTATCACCATTCGCTTTCCATCGTAATTACTTGGATACAAGTTAATATTTACACTATTTGTGTAAAACTATTTCTCTTATCATTGTTGTTATTATCACTCATTCGCTTTCCATCGTAATTACTTGATACAAGTTATTATTTACACCCATTTGTATATGGGCATTTTTCTCTATCATTGTTGTTATTATCACTCCATTCGCTTTCCATCGTAATTACTTGATACAGAAGTTATTATTTACACTATTTGTATAAGTAGCTATTTTTCTCTATCATTGTTGTTATCATTCGTTCGTTATTGATACAGAAGTTATTATTTTACACTATTTACATAAGGGGCTATTTTCATCATTGTTGTTATTATCTTGGATACATACAGTAGTTATTATTTACACTATTTGTATAAGGGCTATTTTCTCTATCATTGTTGTTATTATCACCTATTCGCTTTCCATCGTAATTACTTGGATACAGAAGTTATTATTTACACTATTTACATAAGTGGCTATTTTCTCTATCATTGTTGTTATTATCACCATTCGCTTTCCATCGTAATTACTTGATACAGAAGTTATTATTTTTACACTATTTACATAAGGGCTATTTTCTTTATCATTGTTGTTATTATCACCATTTCGCTTTCCATCCTTGATCGTAATTACTTGATTTACAGAAGTTATTTTTCTCTATCATTGTTATGATCATCCATTCGCTTCCATCGTATTTGTAAGTTAAGTGGCTATTTCTCTATCATTGTTGTTATTATCACTCATTTCCTTTCCATCGTAATTACTTGGATACAGAAGTTATTATTTACACTATTTACATATGGCTATTTTCTGTCATTGTTGTTATCATCCCATTCCTTTCCATCGTAATTACTTGATACAGAAGTTATTATTTTCACTATTTGTATAAGACTATTTTCTCTATCATTGTTGTTATTATCACCCATTCTTTCCATCGTAATTACTTGGATACAGAAGTTATTATTTACACTATTTGTATAAGGGGCTATTTTCTCTATCATTGTTGTTATTATCACCCATTGTGATTACTTGGATTTCCATCGTAATTACTTTCTCTATCATTGGATACAGAATCGTAATTACTTATTACACATTTTTTTTTATATAAGGGCTATTTTCTCATTGTTGTTATTATCACCCATTCGCTTTCCATCATGTAATTACTTGATGCAGAAGTTATTATTTACACTATTTTGTATAAGGCTATTTCCTCTATATCATTGTTGTTATTATCACCCATTCCTTCCATCGTAATTACTTGATACAGAAGTTATTATTTTTACACTATTTACATAAGGCTATTTTCTATCATTGTTGTTATTATCACCATTCGCTTTCCATCGTAATTAATTGATACAGAAGTTATTATTACACTTTTTACATAAGGGGCTATTTTTCTCTATCATTGTTGTTTGTTATCACTTATTCGCTTTCCATTGTAATTACTTGATACAGAAGTTATTATTTACACTATTTACATAAGGGGCTATTTTCTCTATCATTTTGTTATTATCACATATTCCGCTTTCCATCTTTAATTACTTGGATGCAGAAGTTATTATTTGCACTATTTGTATAAGGGGCTATTTTCCTCTATCATTGTTGTTATTATCACCATTCCTTTCCATCGTAATTACTTTGATACAGAAGTTATTATTTACACTATTTGTATAAGGGCTATTTCCTCTATCATTGTTGTTATTATCACCATTCCTTTCCATCGTAATTACTTGATACAGAAGTTATTATTTTACACTATTTACATAAGTGGCTATTTTCTCTATCATTGTTGTTATCACTCATTCCTTTCCATCGTAATTACTTGATACAGAAGTTATTATTTACACTATTTGTATAAGGGCTATTTTCTCTATCATTGTTGTTATTATCACCATTCGCTTTCCATCGTAATTACTTGATGCAGAAGTTATTATTTTACACTATTTGTATAAGGGCTATTTTTTCATTGTTATCATTGTTCTCTTCCATCGTAATTACCTGGATACAGAAGTTTCCATTTGTATAAGTAATTTCCTCTATCATTATTGTTATTATCAGATCGTAATTATTATTTACACTATTTACATAAGGGCTATTTTCATCATTGTTGTTATTATCACCCATTCCTTTCCATCGTAATTACTTGATACAGGTTATTATTTACACTATTTACATAAGTGGCTATTTTCTATCATTGTTGTTATTATCACTTATTCGCTTTCCATCGTAATTACTTGATACAGAAGTTATTATTTACACTATTTGTATAAGGGCTATTTTCTCTATCATTGTTGTTATTATCACCCATTCGCTTTCCATCGTAATAACTTGGATGAGTTATTATTTACACTATTTGTATAAGGGGCAATTTTCTCTATCATTGTTGTTATTATCACCCATTCGCTTTCCATCGTAATTACTTGGATACAGAAGTTATTATTTACATATTTGTATAAGGGGCTATTTTCTTCTATCATTGTTGTTATTATCACCTATTCGCTTTCCATCGTAATTACTTGGATACAGAAGTTATTATTTACACTATTTGTATAAGGGCTATTTTCTCTATCATTGTTGTTATTATCACCCATTCGCTTCCCATCGTAATTACTTGGATACAGAAGTTATTATTTACACTATTTGTATCATTGTTAAGGGCTATTTTCTATCATTGTTGTTATTATCACCCTATCATTGTTGTTGTTATCACCCATTCCCATCGTAATTACTTGGATACAGAAGTTATTATTTACACTATTTGTATAAGGGCTATTTTCTATCATTGTTGTTATTATCACCCATTCCGCTTTCATCGTATTACTTGTACAAGTTATTTATTATTTTATTTACATTCGAGGCTATTTTTCTCTATCATTGTTGTTATTATCACCCATTCCTTTCCATCGTAATTACTTGAAGAATTATTATTTACACTATTTACATAAGGGCTATTTTCTCTATCATTGTTGTTATTATCACCATTCGCTTTCCATCGTAATTACTTGATACAGAAGTTATTATTTATACTATTTGTATAAGGGCTATTTTCTCTATCATTGTTGTTATTATCACCCATTCGCTTCCATCGTAATTACTTGGATGCAGAAGTTATTATTTACACTATTTGTATAAGTGGCTATTTTCTCTATCATTGTTTTTATTATCACCCATTCGCTTCCATCGTAAATTACTTGGATACAGAAGTTATTATTTAATATTTGTATACTATTTACTATCATTGTTGTTTTATCTATTCCATTGTTGTTTGGATACCACTCATTCGCTTTCCATCGTAATTATTTTCTCTATCATTGTTGTTATTTACACTATTTGTTCCATCGTAATTGCAGGGCTATTTTAAGTGGCTATCATTGTTGTTATTATCACCCATTCGCTTTCCATCGTAATTACTTGATACAGAAGTTATTATTTACACTATTTGTATAAGGGCTATTTTTCTTATCATTTTTGTTATTATCACTTATCTGCTTTCCATCTTAATTACTTGATACAAGAAGTTGTGTTACACTATTTGTATAAGGCTATTTTCTCTATCATTGTTGTTATTTTCACTCGCTTCATCATTATTGTTACGTTATTATTTACACCATTTGCTATTTTTCTCTATCATTGTTGTTATTATGGATTCTTTTTCCATCGTAATTACTTGGATTATTTTACACTATTTACATAAGTGGCTATTTTCTCTATCATTGTTGTTATTATCACCCATTCGCTTCCATCAATAATTACTTGGATACAGGGTTATTATTTACACTATTTGTATAAGGGCTATTTTCTCTATCATTGTTGTTATTATCACCAATTGCTTTCCATCGTAATTACTTGGATACAGTTATTATTTACACTATTTGTATAGAGTGCTATTTTCTCTATCATTGTTGTTATTATCACCCATTCGCTTTCCATCGTAATTACTTGGATACAGAAGTTATTATTTTACATACTATTTGTATAAATTCCTTCCATCGGGGCTATTTTTACTCTATCATTGTCTGTTATTATTACCCATTCGCTTTCCATCGTAATTACTTGGATACAGAAGTTATTATTTATTATTTACATAAAGTGACTATTTTCTCTATCATTGTTGTTATTATCACCCATTCATCGTTATTGCCGGATACCTATTTTTATTCTATCTATTTTCTCTATCATTGTTGTTATCACCTATTCGCTTTCCATCGTAATTACTTGGATACAGAAGTTATTATTTACACTTTTGTATAAAAGCTATTTTTCTCTGTCATTATTTGTTATTATCACCATTCGCTTTCCATCATTACTTGATACAAGTTATTATTTACTCTATTATTTACATAAGGGCTATTTCTCTATCATTGTTGTTATTATCACATTCACTTTCCATCGTAATTATTGGATACAGAAGTTATTATTTACACTATTTGTATAAGTGGCTATTTTCTCTATCATTAAGTTGTTATTATCACCCATTCGCTTTCCATCGTAATTACTTGGATACAGAAGTTATTATTTACACTATTTGTATAAGGGGCTATTTTCTCTATCATTGTTGTTATTATCACCCATTCGCTTTCCATCGTAAATTACTTGGATACAGAAGTTATTATTTTGTACACTATTTACATAATTGTTGGCTTTTTCTCATCATTGTTGTTATTATCACTATTTATTCGCTTTCCATCGTAATTACTTGGATATGGAAGTTATTATTTACACTATTTGTATAAGGGCTTCTTTTCTCTATCATTGTTGTTATTATCACCATTCGCTTTCCATCGTAATTACTAAGGTGATCTATCAGAAGTTATTATTTTTACACTATTTGTATAAGGGGCTATTTTCTCATCATTGTTTTATTATCACCCATTCGCTTTCCATCGTAATTGATACAGGTTATTATTTTACACTATTTGTATAAGGGCTATTTCCTCTATCATTGTTATCACCCATTCGCTTCCATTTACTTGGATAAGGGTTATTATTTACACTATTTGTATAAGTGGCATTTCCTCTATCATTGTTGTTATTATCACCCATTCGCTTTCCATCGTAATTACTTGGATACAGAAGTTGTTTACCATTTTACATAAGTGGCTATTTTCTCTATCATTGTTGTTATTATCACCCATTCGCTTTCCATCGTAATTACTTGGATACAGAAGTTATTATTTACACTATTTGTATAAGGGGCTATTTTCTCTATCATTGTTATTATCACCCATTCGCTTTCAATCGTAATTACTTGGATACAGAAGTTATTTTTTTATTCATTTACATAAGTGGCTATTTTCTCTATCATTGTTGTTATTATCACCATTCGCTTTCCATCGTAATTACTTGGATACAGAAGTTATTATTTACACTATTTGTTAAGGGCTATTTTCTCTATCATTGTTGTTATTATCACCCATTCGCTTTCCATCGTAATTACTTGGATACAGAAGTTATTATTTTACACTATTTGTATAAGGGCCTATTTTCTGTCATTATTGTTATTATCACCCATTCACTTTCCATCGGAATTACTTGATACAAGTTATTATTTACACTATTTACATAAGGGGCTATTTTCTATCATTGTTGTTATTATCCCCATTCGCTTTCCATCTCGTAATTACTTGATGCAGTAGTTATTATTTACACTATTTGTATAAGGGGCTATTTTCTCTATCATTGTTGTTATTATCACCCATTCGCTTCCATCGTAATTACTTGGATACAGAAGTTATTATTTACACTATTTACATAAGTGGCTATTTTCTCTATCATTGTTGTTATTATCACCCATTCGCTTTCCATCGTAATTACTTGGATACAATTATTATTTACACTATTTGTATAAGGGGCTATTTTTCTCTATCATTGTTGTTATTATCACCCATTTTTCCATCGTATTATACAGAAGTTATTTTTACACTATTTGTATAAAGGGCTATTTTCTCTATCATTGTTGTTATTATCACCCATTCGCTTTCCATCGTAATTACTTGATACAGAAGTTATTATTTACACTATTTGTAAAGGGGTCATTTTCTATCATTGTTGTTATTATCACCCATTCGCTTTCCATCGTAATTACTTTGATACAGAAGTTATTATTTACACTATTTACATAAGTGGCTATTTTCTCTATCATTGTTGTTATTATTCACTTTCATTTCTTGGATACAAGTTTTCCATCATAAGTGGCTATTATCATTGATGCCTTGAAGTTTCCATCATGGTATTTACACTATTTACATAAGTCTATTTTCTCTATCATTGTTGTTATTATCACCCATTCGCTTTCCATCGTAATTACTTGGATACAGAAGTTATTATTTACACTATTTGTATAAGGGGCTATTTTCTCTATCATTGTTGTTATTATCACCCATTCGCTTTCCATCGTAATTACTTGATACAGAAGTTATTATTTACACTATTTACATAAGTGGCTATTTTCTCTCATTGTTTGTTATTATCACCCATTCCTTTCCATCGTAATTACTTGATACAGAAGTTGTTATTTACACTATTTGTATAAGGGGCTTTTCATTTGTCTATCATTGTTGTTATTATCACCTATCATTCGTTATTATCTTTCCATCGTAATTACTTGATTATTACAGAAGTTATTATTTACATTCTATTTGTATAAGTGGCTATTTTCTATCATTGTTGTTATTATCACCCATTCATTTCCATCGTAATTACTTGATACAGAAGTTATTATTTACACTATTTTCTAAGGGCTATTTTCTATCATTGTTGTTATTATCACCCATTCGCTTTCCATCGTAATTACTTGATACAGAAGTTATTATTTACACTATTTGTATAAGGGCTATTTTCTCTATCATTGTTGTTATTATCTATTCGCTTTCCATCGTAATTACTTGATACAGAAGTTATTATTTAGCACTATTTGCATAAGGGCTATTTTCTCTATCATTATTTGTTATTATCACCCATTCGCTTTCCATCGTAATTACTTGGATACAGAAGTTATTATTTACACTATTTACATAAGGGCTATTTCCTCTATCATTGTTGTTATTATCCATTCATCTGCTTTCCATCGTAATTACTTGGATACAGAAGTTATTATTTACACTATTTGTATAAGGGCTATTTTCATCTCTATTGTTATTATCACCCATTGTTCCATCGTAATTACTTGGATACAGAAGTTATTATTTACACTATTTACATAAGGGCCTATTTCTCTATCATTGTTGTTGTTATCACCCATTCACTTTCCATCGTAATTACTTGGATACAGAAGTTATTATTTACACTATTTGTATAAGGGCTATTTTCTATCATTGTTGTTATTATCACATATTTTTCCATCGTAATTATTGTTGTTATTATTTACCCTATTTGTATAAGGGCTTTTCATCATTGTTGTTATTATCACCCATTCGCTTTCCATAATTGTGTTTACACTATTTGTATAAGGGCTATTTTCTCTATCATTGTTTTATTATCACCCATTCGCTTTCCATCGTAATTACTTGGATACAGAAGTTATTATTTACACTATTTGTATAAGGGCTATTTTCTCTATCATTGTTGTTATTATCACCCATTCGCTTTCCATCGTAATTACTTGATACAGAAGTTATTATTTACACTATTTACATAAGGGCTATTTTCTCTCATTGTTGTTATTATCACCCATTCGCTTTCCATCGTAATTACTTGGATACAGAAGTTATTATTTACACTATTTGTATAAGGGCTATTTTCTCTATCATTGTTGTTATTATCACCCATTCGCTTTCCATCGATGCAGAAGTTATTATTTACACTATTTGGATAAGTAGTTATTATTTTACACCCATTTACATCCATCGTGCTATTTTATTATTTACACTATTTACATTGTTGTTATCATTGTTGTTATTATCACCCATTCGCTTTCCATCGTAATTACTTGGATACAGAAGTTATTATTTACACTATTTGTATAAGGGCTATTTTCTCTATCATTGTTGTTATTATCACCCATTCGCTTTCCATCGTAATTACTTGATACAGAAGTTATTATTTACACTATTTGTATAATAAGGGCTATTTTCTCTATCATTGTTGTTATTATCACCCATTCGCTTTCCATCGTAATTACTTGATACAGAAGTTATTATTTACACTATTTGTTGTTATAACCCATTCGGGATGCAGAAGTTATTATTTACTATTTTCTCTATCATTGTTGTTATTATCACCCATTCGCTTTCCATCGTAATTACTTGATACAGAAGTTATTATTTACACTATTTGTATAAGGGGCTATTTCCTTATCATTGTTGTTGTTATTATCACCTATTCGCTTTCCATCGTAATTACTTGATACAGTTATTATTTACACTATTTGTATAAGGGGCTATTTTCTCTATCATTGTTGTTATTATCACTCATTCGCTTTCCATCGTAATTACTTGGATACAGAAGTTATTATTTACACTATTTACATAAGGGGCTATTTTCTCTATCATTGTTGTTGTTATCACCCATTCGCTTCCATCGTAATTACTTGGATACAGAAGTTATTATTTTTACACTATTTGTATAAGGGCTATTTTCTCTATCATTGTTGTTATTATCACCCATTCGCTTTCCATCGTAATTACTTGGATACAGAAGTTATTATTTTACACTATTTACATAAGGGCTATTTTCTCTATCATTGTTGTTATTATCACCCATTCGCTTTCCATCGTAATTACTTGGATACAGAAGTTATTATTTACACTATTTACATAAGGGCTATTTTCTCTATCATTGTTGTTATTATCACCCATTCGCTTTCCATCGTAATTACTTGACAGAGTTATTATTTACACTATTTGTATAAGGGCTATTTTCTATCATTGTTGTTATTATCACCTATTCGCTTTCCATCGTAATTACTTGGATACATTTTATTTTTACACTATTTGTATAAGGGGCTATTTTCTCTATCATTGTTGTTATTATCACCCATTCGCTTTCCATCGTAATTACTTGGATACAGAAGTTATTATTTACACTATTTGTATAAGGGGCTATTTTCTCTATCATTGTTGTTATTATCACCCATTCGCTTTTCCATCGTAATTACTTGGATACAGAAGTTATTATTTACACTATTTGTATAAGTGGCTATTTCTATCATTGTTGTTATTATCACCCATTCGCTTTCCATCGTAATTACTTGGATACAGAAGTTATTATTTACACTATTTGTATAAGGGCTATTTTCTCTATCATTGTTGTTATTATCACCCATCTGCTTTCCATCGTAATTACTTGGATACAGAAGTTATTATTTACACTATTTGTATAAGGGCCTATTTTCTCTATCATTGTTGTTATTATCACCCATTCGCTTCCATCGTAAATTACTTGATACAGAAGTTATTATTTACACTATTTGTATAAGGGCTATTTTTCTCTATCATTGTTGTTATTATCACCCATTCGCTTCCATCGTAATTACTTGATACAGAAGTTATTATTTACATTATTTACATAAGGGCTATTTTCTCTATCATTGTTGTTATTATCACCCATTCGCTTTCCATCGTAATTACTTGATACAGAAGTTATTATTTACACTATTTGTATAAGGGCTATTTTCTATCATTGTTGTTATTATCACCATTCGCTTTTCCATCGTAATTACTTGGATACAGAAGTTATTATTTACACTATTTGCATAAGGGCTATTTTCTCTATCATTGTTGTTATTATCACCCATTCGCTTCCATCGTAATTACTTGATACAGAAGTTATTATTTACACTATTTGTATAAGGGCTATTTTCTCTATCATTGTTGTTATTATCACCCATCGCTTCCATCGTAATTACTTGATACAGTAGTTATTATTTACACTATTTGTATAAGGGCTATTTCTCTATCATTGTTGTTATTATCACCCATCTTTCTTTCCATCGGAAATTACTTGATACAGAAGTTTCTTATTTTTGTTCTTATTATTTACATAAGGGGCTATTTTTTCTATCATTGTTGTTATTATCACCTATTCGCTTTCCATCGTAATTACTTTGATACAGAAGTTATTATTTACACTATTTGTATAAGGGCTATTTTCTATCATTGTTGTTATTATCACCCATTCGCTTCCATCAATTACTTGGATAGAGAAGTTATTATTTTCACTATTTACATAAGGGCTATTTTCTCTATCATTGTTGTTATTATCACCCATTCGCTTTCCATCGTAATTACTTGATACAGAAGTTATAATTTACACTATTTACATAAGTGGCTATTTTCTCTATTGTTGTTATTATCACCCATTCGCTTTCCATCGTAATTACTTGGATACAGAAGTTATTTATTTTGTACAGGGCCATTTTTCTATCATTGTTGTTATTATCTATTTTTCCATCTATCATTGTTGTTATTTTGTATCTATTTTCCATTGTTGTTATTATCCCATCGTAATCGTAATTACTTGGATACAGAAGTTATTTTTTACACTATTTGTATAAGGGGCTATTTTCTCTATCATTGTTGTTATTATCACCCATTCGCTTTCCATCGTAATTACTTGGATACAGAAGTTATTATTTACACTATTTACATAAGTGGCTATTTTCTCTATCATTGTTGTTATTATCACCCATTCGCTTCCATCGTAATTACTTGGACAGAAGTTATTATTTACACTATTTACATAAGGGCTATTTTCTCTATCATTGTTGTTATTATCACCCATTCGCTTTCCATCGTAATTACTTGGATACAGAAGTTATTATTTACACTATTTGTATAAGGGGCTATTTTCTCTATCATTGTTGTTATTATCACCCATTCGCTTCCATCGTAATTACTTGGATACAGAAGTTATTATTTACACTATTTGTATAAGGGCTATTTTTCTCTATCATTGTTGTTATTATCACCCATTCGCTTTCCCATCGTAATTACTTGGATACAGAAGTTATTATTTACACTATTTGTATAAGGGCTATTTTCTCTATCATTGTTGTTATTATCACCCGCTTCCCATTATTGTATTACTACAGTTATTATTTACACTATTTAAATTATTTGCTATTTTCTTATCATTGTTGTTATTATCACCCATTAATCGTAAATTACTTGGAAGTAATATTTTTACACTATTTGTATAAGGGCTATTTATCATTGTTGTTATTATCACCCATTCGCTTCCATCGTAATTACTTGGATACAGAAGTTATTATTTACACTATTTACATAAGTGGCTATTTTCTCTATCATTGTTGTTATTATCACCCATTCGCTTTCCATCGTAATTACTTGGATACAGAAGTTATTATTTACACTATTTGTATAAGGGGCTATTTTCTCTATCATTGTTGTTATTATCACCCATTCGCTTCCATCGTAATTACTTGATACAGAAGTTATTATTTACACTATTTACATAAGGGCTATTTTCTATCATTGTTGTTATTATCACCATTCGCTTTCCATCGTAATTACTTGATACAGTAGTTATTATTTACACTATTTACATAAGTGGCTATTTTCTCATCATTGTTGTTATTATCACCATTCTGCTTCCCATCGTAATTACTTGATACAGAAGTTATTATTTTTACACTATTTGTATAAGTTGGGCTATTTTCTCTATCATTGTTGTTATTATCACCCATTCGTATTCCATCGTAATTACTTGATCGATACAGAAGTTATTATTTACACTATTTACATAAGTGGCTATTTTCTCTATCATTGTTGTTATTATCACCCATTCGCTTTCCATCGTAATTACTTGGATACAGAAGTTATTATTTACACTATTTACATAAGGGCTATTTTCTCTATCATTGTTGTTATTATCACCCATTCGCTTTCCATCGTAATTACTTGGATACAGAAGTTTTATTTACACTATTTGTATAAGGGCCATTTTCTCTATCATTGTTGTTATTATCACCTATCTGATTCCATCGTAATTACTTGGATACAGAATTACACTATTATTTATTTTCTATTTTGTTTATTATCACCCATTCGGACTATTTTCGTCTTGATCATTGTTGTTATTTTATAAGGGCATTTTCTCTATCATTGTTGTTATTATCACCCATTCGCTTTCCATCGTAATTACTTGGATACAGAAGTTATTATTTACACTATTTGTATAAGGGCTATTTTCTCTATCATTGTTGTTATTATCAATTCCTTCATTCGCTTTCCATCGTAATTACTTGGATACAGAAGTTATTATTTTACCATTTACATAATTTTCTCTATCATTACATTAAGTTTCCATATTATTTACACTATTTACATAAGTAATATTTTCTCTATCATTGTTGTTATTATCACCCATTCGCTTTCCATCGTAATTACTTGGATACAGAAGTTATTATTTACACTATTTGTATAAGGGCTATTTTTTCTCTATCATTGTTGTTATTATCACCCATTCGCTTCCATCGTAATTACTTGATACAGAAGTTATTATTTACACTATTTGTATAAGGGGCTATTTTCTATCATTGTTGTTATTATCACCCATTCGCTTCCATCGTAATTACTTGGATACAGAAGTTATTATTTACACTATTTGTATAAGGGGCTATTTTCTCTATCATTGTTGTTATTATCACCCATTCGCTTCCATCGTAATTACTTGATACAGAAGTTATTATTTACACTATTTACATAAGGGCTATTTTCTCTCTATCATTGTTGTTATCACCCATTCATCTGATTCCATCGTAATTACTTGATACAGAAGTTATTATTTACACTATTTGTATAAGTGGCTATTTTCTCTATCATTGTTGTTATTATCACCATTCTTGATTCCATTTTCATAAGTACTATCATTGGATACACCATTCATTCCATCGTTATTATTTATTATTTACACTATTTGTATAAGGGCTATTTTCTCTATCATTGTTGTTATTATCACCCATTCGCTTTCCATCGTAATTACTTGGATACAGAAGTATTATTTACACTATTTGTATAAGGGGCTATTTTCTCTATCATTGTTGTTATTATCACCCATTCGATTCCATCGTAATTACTTGGATACAGAAGTTATTATTTACACTATTTGTATTAGTGGCTATTTTCTCTATCATTGTTGTTATTATCACCCATTCGCTTTCCATCGTAATTACTTGGATACAGAAGTTATTATTTACACTATTTGTATAAGGGGCTATTTTCTCTATCATTGTTGTTATTATCACCCATATCGATTTATTTACCATCGTAATTACTTGGATACAGAAGTTATTATTTACACTATTTACATAAGGGGCTATTTTCTCTATCATTGTTGTTATTATCTTGTTCGCTTTCCATCGTAATTACTTGGATACAGAAGTTATTATTTACACTATTTGTATAAGGGGCTATTTCCTCTATCATTGTTGTTATTATCACCCATTCGCTTTCCATCGTAATTACTTGGATACAGAAGTTATTATTTACACTATTTACATAAGTGGCTATTTTCTCTATCATTGTTGTTATTATCACCCATTCGCTTTCCATCGTAATTACTTGGATACAGAAGTTATTATTTACACTATTTGTATAAGGGGCTATTTTCTCTATCATTGTTGTTATTATCACCCATTCGCTTTCCATCGTAATTACTTGGATGCAGAAGTTATTATTTACACTATTTACATAAGTGGCTATTTTCTCTATCATTGTTGTTATTATCACCCATTCGCTTCCATCGTAATTACTTGGATACAGAAGTTATTATTTACACTATTTGTATAAGGGCAATTTTCTCTATCATTGTTGTTATCTATTCGCTTTCCCATCGTAATTATTGTTGAAGTTATTATTTAACTATTTACATAAGGGGCTATTTTCTCTATCATTGTTGTTATTATCACCATTCGCTTCCATCGTAATTACTTGGATACAGAATTTATTATTTAAACTATTTAATATTTTTGTATTTTCTCTATCATTGTTGTTATTATCGCCCATTCACTTTCCCATCGTAATTACTTGGATACAGAAGTTATTATTTACACTATTTACATAAGTGGCTATTTTCTCTATCATTGTTGTTATTATCACCCATTCGCTTTCCATCGTAATTACTTGGATACAGAAGTTATTATTTACACTATTTGTATAAGGGGCTATTTTCTCTATCATTGTTGTTATTATCACCCATTCGCTTCCATCGTAATTACTTGGATACAGAAGTTATTATTTACACTATTTACATAAGTGGCTATTTTCTCTATCATTGTTGTTATTATCACCCATTCGCTTTCCATCGTAATTACTTGGATGTAGTTCCATTTGTATATTATTTTCTCTATCATTGTTGTTATTACCCAGATCGTAATTACTTGGATACAGAGTTATTATTTACACTATTTGTATAAAGGGCTATTTTTCTCTATCATTGTTGTTATTATCACCCATTCGCTTTCCATCGTAATTACTTGGATACAGAAGTTATTATTTACACTATTTGTATAAGGGCTATTTTCTATCATTGTTGTTATTATCACCCATTCGCTTTCCATCGTAATTACTTGGATACAGAAGTTATTATTTACACTATTTGTATAAGGGCTATTTTCTCTATCATTGTTGTTATTATCACCCATTCGCTTTCCATCGTAATTACTTGGATACAGAAGTTATTATTTACACTATTTGTTATTAAGGGGATACAGAAGTATTTTCTCTATCATTGTTGTTATTATCACCCATTCGCTTTCCATCGTAATTACTTGATACAGAGTTATTATTTACACTATTTGTATATAAGGGCTATTTTCTCTATCATTGTTGTTATTATCTTATTCGATTCCATCGTAATTACTTGGATACAGAAGTTATTATTTACACTATTTGTATAAGGCTGGCTATTTTCTCTATCATTGTTGTTATTATCACCCATTCGCTTTCCATCGTAATTATTTTCTTGGATACAGAAGTTATTATTTAAACTATTGTACATAAGGGCTATTTTCTCTATCATTGTTGTTATTATCACCCATTCGCTTTCCATCGTAATTACTTGGATACAGAAGTTATTATTTACACTATTTGTATAATTGCTATTTTCTATCATTGTTGTTATTATCACCCATTCGCTTTCCATCGTAATTACTTGGATACAGTTATTATTATTTGTATAGGCTATTTTCTCTATCATTGTTGTTATTATTTCGCTTCCATCGTAATTACTTGGATACAGAAGTTTTATTTACACTATTTACATAAGTCTATTTTTCTTATTTGTTGTTATTATCACCCATTCCTTTCCATCGTAATTACTTTTGATACATTTTCTCTATCATTGTTGTTATTATTTTCACTATTTTGTTATAAGGGGCTATTTTTTCTCTATCATTGTTGTTATTATCACCCATTCGCTTTCCATCGTAATTACTTGGATACAGAAGTTATTATTTACACTATTTACATAAGTGGCTATTTTCTCTATCATTGTTGTTATTATCACCCATTCGCTTTCCATCGTAATTACTTGGATACAGAAGTTATTATTTACACTATTTACATAAGTGGCTATTTTCTCTATCATTGTTGTTGTTATCACCCATTCGCTTCCATCGTAATTACTTGGATACAGAAGTTATTATTTACACTATTTGTATAAGGGGCTATTTCCTCTATCATTGTTGTTATTATCACCCATTCTCTTCCATCGTAATCCACTTGATACAGAAGTTATTATTTACACTATTTGTATAAGGGGCTATTTTCTCTATCATTGTTGTTATTATCACCCATTCCCATTCGCTTTCCATCGTAATTACTTGGATACAGAAGTTATTATTTAAACTATTTGTATTAGGGGCTATTTTCTCTATCATTGTTGTTATTATCACCCATTCGCTTTCCATCGTAATTACTTGGATACAGAAGTTATTATTTACACTATTTGTATAAGGGGCTATTTTCTCTATCATTGTTGTTATTATCACCCATTCGCTCCCATCGTAATTACTTGGATACAGAAAGGGCTGTTTTTATTTATTATCACTATTTGTATAAGGGGCTATTTTCTCTATCATTGTTGTTATTATCACCCATTCGCTTCCATCGTAATTACTTGATACAGAAGTTATTATTTACACTATTTGTATAAGGGCTATTTTTCTCTATCATTGTTGTTATTATCACCCATTCGCTTCCATCGTAATTACTTGGATACAAAATTATTATTTACACTATTTACATAAGTGGCTATTTTCTCTATCATTGTTGTTATTATCACCCATTTCGCTTTCCATCGTAATTTTACTTGGATACAGAAGTTATTATTTACACTATTTGTATAAGGGCTATTTTCTATCATTGTTGTTATTATCACCCATTCGCTTTCCATCGTAATTACTTGGATACAGAAGTTATTATTTACACTATTTGTATAAGGGCTATTTTCTCTATCATTGTTGTTATTATCACCCATTCGCTTTCCATCGTAATTACTTGGATACAGAAGTTATTATTTACACTATTTGTATAAGGGCTATTTTCTCTATCATTGTTGTTATTATCACCCATTCGCTTCCATCGTAATTACTTGATACAGAAGTTATTACACTATTTGTATACTATTTTCTCTATCATTGTTGTTATTTCACCCATTCGCTTATCATTGTTGGATTATTATCACTATTTACATAAGGGCTATTTTCTATCATTGTTGTTATTAATTATCGTAATTACTTGGACAGAAGTTATTATTTACACTATTTGTATAAGGGGCTATTTTCTATCATTGTTGTTATTATCACCCATTCGCTTCCATCGTAATTACTTGGATACAGAAGTTGGTTATTTACACTATTTGTATAAGGGGCTATTTTCTCTATCATTGTTGTTATTATCACCCATTCGATTCCATCGTAATTACTTGATACAGAATTTATTATTTACACTATTTGTATAAGTGGCTATTTTCTCTATCATTGTTGTTATTATCACCCATTCGCTTTCCATCGTAATTACTTGGATACAGAAGTTATTATTTACACTATTTGTATAAGGGGCTATTTTCTATCATTGTTGTTATTATCACCCATTCGCTTTCCATCGTAATTACTTGGATACAGAAGTTATTATTTACACTATTTGTATAAGGGCTATTTTTCTCTATCATTGTTGTTATTATCACCCATTCGCTTTCCATCGTAATTACTTGGATACAGAATTTATTATTTACACTATTTGTATAAAAGGCTATTTTCTCTATCATTGTTGTTATTATCACCCATTCGCTTTCCATCGTAATTACTTGATACATCGTAATTACAGAAGTTGTTATTTACTATTTGTATTAGGGCTATTTTCTATCATTGTTGTTATTATTTCGCTTCCCATCGTAATTTTGGATAGAAGTTATTATTTACACTATTTGTATAAGGGCTATTTTCTCTATCATTGTTGTTATTATCACCCATTCGCTTTCCATCGTAATTACTTGGATACAGAAGTTATTATTTACACTATTTGTATATTGGCTATTTTTCTCTATCATTGGTTATTATCACCTATTTGTTGTTATTATCCTTTTCCATCGTAATTACTTTGATACAGAATTTATTATTTTACACTATTTGTATAAGGGCTATTTTCTCTATCATTGTTGTTATTATCACCCATTCGCTTCCATCGTAATTACTTGGATACAGAATTTATTATTTACACTATTTGTATAAGGGGCTATTTTCTCTATCATTGTTGTTATTATCACCCATTCGCTTTCCATCGTAATTACTTGGATACAGAAGTTATTATTTAAACTATTTGTATTAGGGGCTATTTTCTCTATCATTGTTGTTATTATCACCCATTCGCTTTCCATCGTAATTACTTGGATACAGAAGTTATTATTTACACTATTTGTATAAGGGGCTATTTTCTCTATCATTGTTGTTATTATCACCCATTCGCTTCCATCGTAATTACTTGGATACAGAATTTATTATTTACACTATTTGTATAAGGGGCTATTTTCTCTATCATTGTTGTTATTATCATTGTTCGTTCCATCGTAATTACTTGGATACAGAATTTATTATTTAAACTATTTGTATAAGGGCTATTTTCTCTATCATTGTTGTTATTATCACCATTCACTTTCCATCGTAATTACTTGGATACAGAAGTTATTATTTAAACTATTTGTATAAGGGCTATTTTCTCTATCATTGTTGTTATTATCACCCATTCGCTTTCCATCGTAATTACTTGGATACAGAAGTTATTATTTACACTATTTGTATAAGGGCTATTTTCTCTATCATTGTTGTTATTATCACCCATTCGCTTTCCATCGTAATTACTTGGATACAAAGTTATTATTTACACTATTTGTATAAGGGGCTATTTTCTCTATCATTGTTGTTATTATCACCACGATTCCATCGTAATTACTTGATACAGAATTTATTATTTACACTATTTGTATAAGGGCTATTTTCTCTATCATTGTTGTTATTATTCGCTTTCCATCCATTTATTATTTAAACTATTTGTATTAGGGCTATTTTCATCATTGTTGTTATTATTCGCTTTCCATCGTAATTACTTGCAGAAGTTATTATTTACACTATTTGTATAAGGGGCTATTTTCTCTATCATTGTTGTTATTATCACCCATTCGCTTCCATCGTAATTACTTGGATACAGAATTTATTATTTACACTATTTGTATAAGGGGCTATTTTCTCTATCATTGTTGTTATTATCACCCATTCGCTTTCCATCGTAATTACTTGGATACAGAAGTTATTATTTAAACTATTTGTATAAGGGCTATTTTCTCTATCATTGTTGTTATTATCACCATCATTCGCTTTCCATCGTAATTACTTGGATAGAAGTTATTATTTACACTATTTGTATAAGTGGCTATTTTCTCTATCATTGTTGTTATTATCACCCATTCGCTTTCCATCGTAATTACTTGGATACAGAATTTATTATTTATAAGGGCATTTTCTCTATTTGTATTAAGGGCTATTTTCTCTATCATTGTTGTTATTATCACCCATTCCTTCCATCGTAATTACTTGGATACAGAAGTTATTATTTAAACTATTTGTATTAGGGGCTATTTTCTCTATCATTGTTGTTATTATCACCCATTCGCTTTCCATCGTAATTACTTGGATACAGAAGTTATTATTTACACTATTTGTATAAGGGCTATTTTCTCTATCATTGTTGTTATTATCACCCATTCGCTTTCCATCGTAATTACTTGGATACAGAAGTTATTATTTACACTATTTGTATAATGGGCTATTTTCTCTATCATTGTTGTTATTATCACCCATTCGCTTTCCATCGTAATTACTTGGATACAGAATTTATTATTTACACTATTTGTATAAGGGGCTATTTTCTCTATCATTGTTGTTATTATCACCCATTCGCTTTCCATCGTAATTACTTGGATACAGAAGTTATTATTTACACTATTTGTATAAGGGCTATTTTCTCTATCATTGTTGTTATTATCACCCATTCGCTTTCCATCGTAATTACTTGGATACAAATTTATTATTTACACTATTTTTGTATAAGTGGCTATTTTCTCTATCATTGTTGTTATTATCACCTATTCGCTTTCCATCGTAATTACTTGGATACAGAAGTTATTTTTACACTATTTGTATAAGGGGCTATTTTCTCTATCATTGTTGTTATTATCACCCATTCGCTTTCCATCGTAATTACTTGGATACAGAAGTTATTATTTACACACTATTTGTATAAGGGGCTATTTTCTCTATCATTGTTGTTATTATCACCCATTCGCTTTCCATCGTAATTACTTGGATACAGAAGTTATTATTTAAAATATTTGTATTAGGGCTATTTTTCTCTATCATTGTTGTTATTATCACCCATTCGCTTTCCATCGTAATTACTTGGATACAAGTTATTATTTACACTATTTGTATAAGGGGCAATTTTCTCTATCATTGTTGTTATTATCACCCATTCGCTTTCCATCGTAATTACTTGGATACAGAAGTTATTATTTACACTATTTGTATAAGGGGCTATTTTCTCTATCATTGTTGTTATTATCACCCATTCGCTTTCCATCGTAATTACTTGGATACAGAATTTATTATTTACACTATTTGTATAATGGGCTATTTTTCTCTATCATTGTTGTTATTATCACCCATTCGCTTTCCATCGTAATTACTTGGATACAAATTATTATTTACATTTGTATAAGGGGCTTTTCTCTCATTTTTGTATTAAGGGCTATTTTCTCTATCATTGTTGTTATTATCACCCATTCGCTTTCCATCGTAATTACTTGGATACAGAATTTATTATTTACACTATTTGTATAATTTATTTTCTCTATTTGTTGTTATTATCACCCATTCGCTTTCCATCGTAATTACTTGGATACAGAAGTTTTATTTATCATTTGTATAAGGGGCTATTTTTATCATTGTTGTTATTATCATTCGCTTTCCATCGTAATTACTTGGATACAGAATTTATTATTTACACTATTTGTATAAGGGCAATTTTCTCTATCATTGTTGTTATTATCACCCATTCGCTTTCCATCGTAATTACTTGGATACAGAATTTATTATTTACACTATTTGTATAAGGGGCTATTTTCTCTATCATTGTTGTTATTATCACCCATTCGCTTTCCATCGTAATTACTTGGATACAGAAGTTATTATTTACACTATTTGTATAAGGGGCTATTTTCTCTATCATTGTTGTTATTATCACCCATTCGCTTTCCATCGTAATTACTTGGATACAGAAGTTATTATTTACACTATTTGTATAAGGGGCAATTTTCTCTATCATTGTTGTTATTATCACCCATTCGCTTTCCATCGTAATTACTTGGATACAGAATTTATTATTTACACTATTTGTATAAGGGGCTATTTTCTCTATCATTGTTGTTATTATCACCCATTCGCTTCCATCGTAATTACTTGGATACAGAATTTATTATTTACACTATTTGTATAATTGGCTATTTTCTCTATCATTGTTGTTATTATCACCCATTCGCTTTCCATCGTAATTACTTGGATACAGATTTAGTTATTATTTATCATTGTTGTTATTATCATTGTTATTATCATTCGCTTTCCATCGTATTTTGGATATAACTATTTGTATAAGGGGCTATTTTCTATCATTGTTGTTATTATCACCCATTCGCTTCCATCGTAATTACTTGGATACAGAAGTTATTATTTACACTATTTGTATAAGGGGCTATTTTCTCTATCATTGTTGTTATTATCACCCATTCGCTTCCATCGTAATTACTTGGATACAGAAGTTATTATTTACACTATTTACATAAGGGCTATTTTCTCTTGTTATCATTGTTGTTATTATCACAAATTTATTATTTACACTATTCGCTTCCATCATTGTAATTCCTTCCATCTTGGATACAAAGTTATTATTTACACTATTTACATAAGTGGCTATTTTCTCTATCATTGTTGTTATTATCACCCATTCGCTTTCCATCGTAATTACTTGGATACAGAAGTTATTATTTACACTATTTACATAAGTGGCTATTTTCTCTATCATTGTTGTTATTATCACCATTCCTTTCCATCGTAATTACTTGGATTCAGAAGTTATTATTTACACTATTTGTATAAGGGGCTATTTTCTCTATCATTGTTGTTATTATCACCCATTCGCTTCCATCGTAATTACTTGGATACAGAAGTTATTATTTACACTATTTGTATAAGGGGCTATTTTCTCTATCATTGTTGTTATTATCACCCATTCGATTCCATCGTAATTACTTGAGATACAGAAGTTATTATTTACACTATTTACATAAGTGGCTATTTTCTCTATCATTGTTGTTATTATCACCCATTCGATTCCATCGTAATTTACTTTTGATACAGAAGTTATTATTTACACTATTTGTATATAAGTGGCTATTTTCTCTATCATTGTTGTTATTATCACCCATTCGCTTTCCATCGTAATTACTTGGATACAGATTATTTACACTATTTGTATAAGTGGCTATTTTCTCTATCATTGTTGTTATTATCACCCATTCGCTTTCCATCGTAATTACTTGGATACAGAAATTATTTTTACACTATTTGTATAAGGGCTATTTTCTCTATCATTGTTGTTATTATCACCCATTCGCTTCCATCGTAATTACTTGGATACAGAAGTTATTATTTACACTATTTGTATAAGGGGCTATTTTCTCTATCATTGTTGTTATTATCACCCATTCGATTCCATCGTAATTACTTGGATACAGAAGTTATTATTTACACTATTTGTATAATGTGCTATTTTCTCTATCATTGTTGTTATTATCACCCATTCGCTTTCCATCGTAATTACTTGGATACAGAATTTATTATTTACACTATTTGTATAAGGGGCTATTTTCTCTATCATTGTTGTTATTATCACCCATTCGCTTCCATCGTAATTACTTGGATACAGAAGTTATTATTTACACTATTTGTATAAGGGGCTATTTTCTCTATCATTGTTGTTATTATCACCCATTCGATTCCATCGTAATTACTTGGATACAGAAGTTATTATTTACACTATTTACATAAGTGGCTATTTTCTCTATCATTGTTGTTATTATCACCCATTCGCTTTCCATCGTAATTACTTGGATACAGAAGTTATTATTTACACTATTTACATAAGTGCCCATTTTCTCTATCATTGTTGTTATTATCACCCATTCGCTTCCATCGTAATTACTTGGATACAGAAGTTATTATTTACACTATTTACATAAGTGGCTATTTTCTCTATCATTGTTGTTATTATCACCCATTCGCTTCCATCGTAATTACTTGGATACAGAAGTTATTATTTACACTATTTGTATAAGGGGCTATTTTCTCTATCATTGTTGTTATTATCACCCATTCGCTTCCATCGTAATTACTTGGATACAAGTTATTATTTTGTACTATTTGTATCATTGTTGGGC
>CAHIKZ030004513.1:875000-902500 GCA_903632075.3 Acanthosepion pharaonis | reverse complement strand
CTCTTCTCCATCGATTTTCCAACTTAAAATCATTGTGAATATTACATTAACTTTTTTGGAGAAAACAAATGATTTTTATAGATACAAGTTCTACTATGTAACCCGTTGCTGGGTGGGGACATTAACTCATACCTTTCCCAAGAGATTTACGTATCAGTGAATGTAACTGGAAATCAAAATCGGCTTTCCGATTTTTTTCGTTCCCAGCCGTTATTACATCATCCACTCATCCACTTTGTTTAATAAGTAGAATTCATTCTTACATACTCTGGCACTAAAATAGTCAAAGAAACCATAACCAGTACAACTGCAGATTTATCGAAATATCGTCTTTCTATTGGAACAATCTGAATATATTCAGAAATCGATACTTCCCAAAGTTACCTGTATTCTTTGAAAGATAAACATGTCTTCCATGAATTTATGATGATTCTGTTTTATTTTCACATAAAAATTTGCATGCTTTAGTTGTCTTCGATATAAGCTAAAAACTGAAGCGTTCTTCATAATTTTCTTGCTTTCTGGGTTTAAAACTATAAATCCTTCTTATCAAGACGCAATAATGTCAATGCTTCTTTAAAAGCTTAAAATTTAATGCATAAGATAAAAATGGGGAAAGCAGATAAATTTATTTTTATCCAGTTTGGTAAGAACAATAAAATAGAATCTGTTGTTTTTCACTTGCCATTTTTTACGTATGATTTGTTCGTCTGATTTGTTCATATGATTTGTTGGTATAATTTCCAGGCTTTTCATAATTCTGCGGCGTCACAAACCTTTCAAGGCGGACCACAATATTTAATTTGAACTTGAAATTAAAACAATGGCTATAATTTTTTAGTTTTTGTGTATAAAGTATTTGTTAGATACAATCTAGTTCTTCTTTTAGGCAGTAAAGATAACTTAAAGAAACCAAAAAATGACGCGTTAGATTTTCGCAACGATATATTTCAAAAAGTGTTTGTCTAAATTTTTATAATAGTCAATAGTTATGCAACTAGTAGAAGCGTTAGTTACACATGCATTCATCTTTTTTTCTTTTTTTTTCTTTTTTTGAGAAATGGTATTTAAAGAAAATGCAGATGAAAAACAAAATCATGACTTTTAGTTTTAAAAATAACATAATTTTGAAATTTCGGTAAATTGTTTTCGCTACTACTCAAAGAACACCCACAGGTAGATTTCTTTTCAAAATTTTATAAAGTTCATGACGTCATTTTCACCAATCCCACCGCTTATTAGATTATTTTAAAAAATGGCTGGTAGAAAAAAAAAAAGAGGGGAATTATATGTATAAAAAAAATAGCTAGTGAGTAGGGTTAGATCTTTCAAAATGATATTGCAGATAAAAATAAATAAATATCGTAGACGGAGGTAAAAGAAAAATAAATAATTAGATAAAAAGTAAAAAAAACATGGATAACGAAAGAAAAAAAATAAGAAGCGAATTGGCTCACAAAACGAAACGAAATCATCAAAACAAAAAAAAAACAACAAAAACGAAAAACAATAAGCTGAAGAAAGAGAAACGAAGGAAGAGATGTAAAGAAAATGAAATTTGATCATCAGCACGTGCTCGCACGTGCGCATGCCAGCACGCGAGCGCCCAACGATCGTCAAATGATGAACACGGTTCTACACGCACACATATGTTCACATGTTCTGACACATGCACAGGCCACAAACGCACGCACGCACGCACGCACACATAGCGACATCAGTAAGTCTGTAGCCTAGCAATGACAACAGAGCATTCATTTTATACAATTTATTTTTCAACATATCCTTCGTCTTTGTTAATGCACTTAATTCAGTGGTTAATATTAATCACATCGAAAAAAATTGTGCAGGTAAAGATTCATCTAATCATTTGATGCCAAGCAAGATACGGAACTATTGATCCACTCACATAGATAGATAGATAGATAGATAGATAGATAGATAGATAGATAGATAGATAGATATGAATGCACCGAGATAGAGATGAACAGGATGATAGATAGACAGATAGATATGAACCAAACCGGAGAGATATGAAAATAAGTGAGATAGATAGATAGATAGATAGATAGATAGATAGATAGATAGATATGAACAGACTCAGATAGATAGATAGATAGATAGATAGATAGATATGAACTGACTCAGATAGATAGATATGAATGCACCGAGATAGAGATGAACAGGATGATAGATAGATAGATAGATAGATAGATAGATAGATAGATAGATAGATAGATAGATAGATATGAACCGAACCGGAGAGATATGAGAATAAGTGAGATAGATAGATAGATAGATAGATAGATAGATAGATATGAACAGACTCAAATAGATAGATAGATAGATAGATAGATAGATAGATAGATAGATAGATAGATAGATAGATATGAAGAGACTAAGATAGGAATGAACAAGCGTTATGAGTATAGAGCTGAAGTAGATTTTAAGAGGAACCGGAAACCCAATCATAAACACGGAACAAGGGATAAACCTCTACTCCTGTTCAAAAGACCGGGAAGGAGTATGAACAGAACAATAGACGAACATTTAAGAATAAATTTGGGGCTCGCTATTATACCTTAGTGGCGGCTTTCCGAATGGACTAAAGAATATTTTTAACTTATCTAATGGAAGCATTCAAAGTGCATTTAAGTGCATATATTATGGGTGTTCAAGTAGGGGAATAACGTTACAGAGACAACTTATACACATCAGTGTTTATATATATATATATATATATATATATATATATATATATATTACATGAATCATTCATACAAAAAACAGATATAGATGTTAATGATTTAAATGGCGAGAATACATCTTCGCAAACAAATTTAATAAATTACATTAACCCCGACCCTGTAGATGAATGCTATGATCCCTGTTTATAAATTCCAGTTGCATAAGGTCTTTTTTAGTTTTTTACAAGCTTTCATCTGTTCATACAGACATCATCAGGTATGGAAATAGATTTGATTTTGTTTTTTTACTTCTCAGTAATAACAGGACAACGGAAATATAGATGTATCCGAAAAATGTTTTTAGAAATGTGTTATTGTTAATTGTAAGAAATTGCGGTCGCAACGCTGAGGTTGAATTTTTAAATTTTAAGATTGTGCGTTTTTGTACTAAAATGGTAATAGGAGAATTCTTTTGTACTGGTAGGGTTTTCAGTCGATGTGGCATGAATTAAATTGTTCAATAAATACAGGAATGTCACAGTTATTATCCGAAAGTTGCACGTCGGATCAGTTATTTTAATATCAACTATGTCATGTATATATATATATATATATATATATATATATATTTAGGCAGCATTTTTTTTCATTAATTCATGTTTCATTAAATAATATAGACAAGTTTTGTCTGTCTATTTTAAGCAAATTCCTTTCATATCGTCTGATAAGCTTAATAACATTATCATTGAAAGATGAAAGAAAATCACCTTATTGATACATGTTTTTTAATCCTATCTAAGCTTTCGACTTACATATGCCATCATAAAAGATGACGATTACATTACAATAAATTAATACGCGGACATAGCAACAATGATAGTCTGTTTTCGTTTACATGGAAGATTTCCTAGCAACGACAAACTCGTGCATACGAGACGCTGGAAGCGAAAATCGCAAGGCGGCCCATGATATCACACATGACCACGAGAGAGGGGAAACGAGAAATGCTAAGAATGGGAAGCCGTTGGTATAAGCCAATGGCTTGTGTTATCAATTATAGACATTTTAGTATATCTGTGGAGTTTTCATGGTTTATTTTGTTCAGGTTAGGTCTCAACTGTTTTATGTATATAGCTTCAAGAATTTTTAGTTTTTGTTCATTGTTTTCATGTTTAAGTGTAGTTGTGTTTTCAACAAGTATTTCCTGGAATTGTGTTTGCCACCAGGCATGTTGTTTTAAATACCTAAAAATGTTAGAATTATTATTCAAAAGTAGAGCCAAGCATTGTGAAAGCGAGTTTTTGGGGTGACCAACATAAATATTATTTAATCCGTTGGAGATATAATCTCCCAGAGGGCACTTGAATTTGTAAACTATGTTGTTTTTTGTTTGTTTGTTTTTTGCAAATTGCTAACGGAACTGGGTGGGGGAGACAATCATTGCGAATAATTGAGTTGGATATACTAGATTTAGTGTAGTATATGATTAACTTAATTTTTTTTTATTAGGATCTGTTGTAGATATATTAGTATTTGCCAATTTTTTAGTATATTTTCATCTAGTTTATAATTATTATGCATTTGATTACGATATAGGAGATTAATATGTTTGGGATTAGTTGAAACAGTATTTGATTAGTATTAAGACTTCTAAGAAAGCATCTTATTTGTTCAACTATATACTTTGGAAATCTATGATTAATAAGTGTTTGTTTTATATTCATTTGTTCACTGAAAATATGTTTTGCGGATGAATTAGTTTCTGCACGATGTATTAGATTTTTTATAATTGCTATTTTGTAATAATATGGGCATTCGCTCTTCTAGTTAAGGATACACGAATTTATGCTGGTAGGTTTTTTATATGCACGAGTTTGTCATTGCTTGGAAATCTTCCATGCAAACAAAAGCAGACTATCATTGTTTCTATGTCCGCGTATTGTTTAATTTATTTTAATGTAATTGTTATCTTTGATAATGGTTTATGTAAGCCGAAAGATTAGATAGGATTAATATATATATATATATATATATATATATATATATATATATATATATATATATATATATATATATATATATATATATATATATATATCGCTGTCCTCTCGGTTTCGAGCGTGACCACCTCCTCTATTTCACGTCCTCACCCCCACTCCCACTACCCTCAAATTCTATGTATTCGCAGGGTGACTCTTCAGGTCAGCCAAACTGCGACAAATTTTGCCACAGAATTGGCATACCCAATCAGTTTGTTTACAGTGACATTATTCGGTTGCGCATATATATATATATATATATATATATATATATATATATATATATATATATATAGTATATTTTCAAAAAAACATAATTACCATATATGAGGAATAGACCCTAATTTTTCGTCGGTTAAAATAGGTCTATTTCCCATTTGAGGTAATTTGGGATTTTAAAGTGTACTACATTTGCTCTGTAATAATAAAGACACTGAGCTCTTTTTGTGGATTAGTTTTAATATTTTATATCACTAGCATCCACTAAGATTATATACCAACAGTTTATTACATTTACTATCTATCTATCTATATATATATATATATATATGAGTTTGTAGGAACTAACGTGTATGTGTGCCTAAGTCATTTATGTCATCCCAAAACGAACACACAACATGCAAATATTCCCCTTCTACCACACAAATAAGCAAACACAAATAAAGCATAAATAGATCTACTTTTGAGAAAATAAACCAGTTCTTCTGAAGATCGCAAAAAAGCGTAAAGCCTAATGTCACAAAACAGCTCTGCATGCAACTATATATATATATATATATATATATATATATATATATATATATATATATATATATATATATATATATATATATATATATATATATATATATATATATATATATATATGTGTGTGTGTGTGTGTGTGTGTGTATTTGGGGCATCCTGAGGCGTTGCAGTGGTTAGCAAGCTTGTCTTGCTAGAACAATTACGACTACGTAGTGAGTTCGATCCTCACTGAATGACCCTCCTATTTTGGGCCTTGTGCCACCTAAGCTACGCTTTGAAAATCACTATAAAATTGTGTATTTAAGCAAAAAATCCTTCTTCTATGGGAGTTTCATTAAAGCCAACACTCAGTAACATCAATTATAAAAACGGCCACAATATTCCGACCGTGTTTGGAATATAAAACTTTCCTATAACTCTGGATGCACATATAAAGCAATCTATAGATTCAGTTAAATAAAAATAAAATCATCATAAGTATACCATCCATCCTTGCTTTGGATATTGCTGCCATAGCTGGTCCGATGTCCATGCTACATATTTGGAAATTCTTGATAAAATTAAAAAAAAAAAAACTGCAATGTCATTGGCCCTGACATGGCACCTCAGCTTCAGTCACTTTCCCACCGCCGTAATGTAACTCCCTTGAGCTTTTTCTATAAATAATGTCATATTAATTGTTCTGATAGTACCGTGACTTTATGAATTTAAGCCCAGTACTAGATTAGCGTCATTTTCTCATCATTTTAGTATTGAAATAGCTCGATGTAGCCGTAAGTCCTATGCCAACCGTTTCTTCTCAAGCACTTCCCGTTTATAAAAATCTCTTCTGGCTTTATGCTTTCCAGTCAAGTCTTATAATTTAAGAGCAATGTCAATCGTTATCATAATTCTTGTTCTTTTATTGTTCTCTCTCATTAATAGTATTTTTTCCTCATATTCTTTCATACTCAGTATCTCTTTTGTCTTAGTGGCTTTGTTGCCTTGCTTGGGGTGAAATGATTAAGACATGTAGAGGGAATCAAAGCATAGAAAAAGTCGATCGATTGGTGGGGTGGCTTTCATTTCTATTTTATTGCCAAACAGCTTTTAGAGCAGATATTTAGATCAATAAATTCGTTAAATTGTACGAAGACATCACATTAAAACATCCTTGCAATTTTTGCTTTTCCCACCAATCATCTTAAATGGAAAGCCATATTTAGATAGTGAGCTAGAGATGGTGATATTTGCATGTTATTCAAATCGTAATTTATTTAATCATGCAACTGTTACATGCAAACGCATACACAAATTCACACTTTCTATCCAATATGCACACACGACCCGGTAATTCGTAAAAAAAAAAAAACACTTTATAAGACAATTTTAAAAGTCATAAAGAAATAGAACAGCTTCGATGGTAGTTCTGAATGAGAAAAATTGGGAATTAATTATGACGCGGAAAAAAAAGAAACGAGACGCAACAGAAACGAAACTAAGGGCAGACGAATGGGTGTATGAAAATCACGAACTCTTAAAAATAGCGTGAGAACGAAAAACGAAGCTGCAGGAAGAGTAAAGTCAAGAAATGATGGAATAGAAAGACTCGGTTTTTCTATTGATAAGAAGACTTTGATCATTTAATTTCCGGAACCTATTTGTCAAGTATCGTCTGTTTCAGTCAATTGTTTTCAATGTAATATCGAACTATATACGAACTCATTCGATTAATAATTGTATATATTAAATTTATTTATTTGTGTTTGACATATGTGAATGATTATTTTATGTTAATTATTTCCTATATTACTCCGAACTGATGAGCACTTATCAATTCGTACTTTGTCGTAATAAACCACTAAGAGATATCACCTGATTCCTGTTAGAGAATATATATATATATATATATATATATATATATATATATATATATAAAGAAATGGACAAAGTCCGACAATTTATTTATTAAAGACATTTTTATGTTTAACGTTCTTTTTTTATAGATACAAGTATTTAAGTAAATGCTCTGTTTATAATAAACAGTATTAAATAACATTTACCGGCCTGAATGTCCGAGAAATTTTCAGAGAAAATATTCGTCCTTTGACAGGATTCGAACCTGCATCCTATAAAAATGTCTTTAATAAATATATTGTCGGACTTTGTCCATTTCTTAATATATGACGTCATTTGTTTACATTTGATACGCCAGAGCAGTTATGAATGTACGAGATTCATGGAAGATTGAAGTTTATAAGCAGTAAATTCGACCTTGTCTACCGAACGCTCCTTTGTGGCCGGTCGGTAAGGCACGTCAGCGTAAATGACGGTTCCGTATAGGATGCAGGTTCGAATCCTGTCAAAGGACGAATATTTTCTGTGAAAATTTCTCGGACATTCAGGCCGGTAAATGTTATTTAATACTGTTTATTATAAACAAAGCATTTACTTAAATACTTGTATCTATAAAAAAAGAACGTTAAACATAAAAATGTCTTTAATATATATATATATAATTAGATTTAAAATATTCATTTCTACATCAGCATTTTTGCCGCAAATTCGAAGCCAAATCTTGTCCAAAACTAATACCACCACCGATGCCATTTTGTCATCATCATTACCCAATCCTGGTTATGACGATAAACTACCTCCGGCAGCAAGGCCTTTGAGTTTTTGAGAAGCATAGATCCACCTCTTAGTTGCTGTTGTTCCCAGGTCCAGCCTCACCTGTTAGCGTCCCAGCTATCGGCTAACAGTGAACCCCCAAACAAAAAGAAAAGATTATGAAAGCAAAAAAATACATTTTCATAGTAAAATTACAAACAATACAATTTTAATTCAAAATGACCAGCAATACATTTTATATTAAGATATACCAACCCTAATATTTATACTAGAATTACCAAAAATACATTTTATAGCAAAATGACCAACAATACATTTTATCTGTAGTAGATGACATGCAAAAGCGTTCAACATATATTTAATTGAAGCCATAAAATTGTATTCATAATATTTAGATTTCCGCATTAAATAACCCATAGAGGTGTTGATAGGCCGCTAAACCAAAACAAAAAACTCCAACATGAAAAATCTCTTTCATGACATTAATTTATATAATATCATGCAATTTCCCCAAAAAATCAAAATGTATTCCAAAATATAACTTCAACAAAACTGCCACATAAAACTCACATATCACCGCCTCTAGTAATTATGCCTACACAAACATGTATATGTACAAAAGCTGAGTATCATCTACCATGTATTCAATTGTGAAAGCAGAATAATATATATCATAATTTTTTTACTCCAAAGCTCCCAAGAAAATTAAATTTTGGCATTATGAGCCATAAGTAGTTGATATGCCGTTAAATAAAAAAAAGAAAATCATGATCATCTTCGTCGTAATTATTACTGCTATTATCGTGATACATTTCAAAGTCTGCTCCTTAAATTAATCCGCTTATATTGTATTCCTGAGTTTTCCTCCTGTCAAACCCTGCCATTATCTCAGATTAATAATGAACCATTCCATTTCGTTTGCGATGACGGAAGAAAAAGATGTATCAGTCGGTGTTTTAGTGAGAAAAAAAAAGCATATATAAGTTTTCTTCCTTTCGCAAGTCTGTCAAACCCTTCCATTACCTCAGATAAATAATGAACTATTGCGTTTTGATTGCGATGATAGACGGAAGAAAGAGATATATTAGACGCAGTTTTAGTGAGAAAAAGATAGCGTATATAATAATAGACGTAAGAAAAATCCCCAAAAAACGCCTATTTTGACAACTATAATATTGTTCGGAATGTATTTATTTATAAAAAATTGATGAAACATTTCATTAATCCCGGTTTGAGCTTGTGCGGGTTTGGGAGCGTTCTTCAAACGCGAATCTACTCGTGAGGTTATGGCGCAATATTTGTCTTTTTCCACGCGGCTGGGACGCTTATATAATTTCACGCCGTCCGGTTTTCCCAAGTGTGCATCTGAATCGAGGACCTGTAAGTATTGGGGTAACCACAGATCAAATCCTCCTTGAAGAAAGGTTCCTGATTAACATTAAATTCGATTCTCGGCTTTGGTATTTCTCAGTGTGAACCACATTCTACAAAAAATGCTTCTATCATCTGCCTTACTTTTAGTAAAGTCAACGCAATTGAAAATAATAAATCCTATTTTATCGACTTTAAAGCAATAATTCCTACATTAATATTCTCTCATAATCACGTCTTTTCATCCGTTTAATAATATCAATGACTAGTTTTTCTTTATTTTAATTATATAAAATTGTATGTAAAATTGTATTAGTATCATCACTATCATCAATATATTTCTTCTATGTCCAGTGTCAATACATAATGTAGGCGATCATGACTCTCTTTTGTAACTATTATTAATATTTGTCGTTTCTCCTGTCGTGTCTCCCTCAATATGATTGATTGATCTATTTTTTATCAACCTTTTGCAGGGTATTTAAAGCCATAGAATATTTTTTTAGATAATAATGATTTTTATGATAAAAATTTTACTAATTAACCCATATCTGGGGGACAAGAGGTGGATTCATATCTTTCCCGCGGATCTCAAATTTCTAATTCCATGCTCTTGTCCATTACACCACAAGCGCATCCGAGTTTAGAACACATTTGTATTCCCAATCAGTCCCCCATCTAGATACTGACCAAGCTCGACGTTGCTTAACTTCGTATTTCAACGGGATATGGCCGTAAGCCTCCCCTAATCTCTGTTCTGTCATCTCACCAAGCAAGGCAGTCATGTCACTGATACCCAAGGGGTCATTTATATGAAAGAATATGAGAAAAAAGAATACTATTCTTAAGGAGAGAGGACAATAAAAGAACAGGTATTTAGAAGATAACGGTTGACATTGCATTCAAATTTTGGAAGATCAAAGTTGATGGGAAAGCAAGAAGCCGGAAGAGAGTTCCTCAAGCGAGAAGTGCGAGGGAAGAAACTGCTATCATAGAACTTACAGTTACATCTAGTTAATTGATGAGACGTTAAATGGGAAGAACTTCTTTTTTTTTAAATCGTCGTCGTTGTTCACGTGTTTCGTCCATGGTAAACTCAGCATCCTTTGGAAGAGCCGCATTTCCGTTGACTCAAACCTCTTCTCTATCATACTTGTTATAAAACCCAGGTTGTGTGTGTGTGTGTGTGTGTGTGTGTGTGTCTGTACGTTTATATATTGGATCGGATTTCCTACATTTTTCAACCGATTTCAACAAAACTTCACAGGACTACGTAAAATTACCTTGCGGTGGTTCTGACAGCGCCAAAAATTGGTGAAGCACAATTGTCTTTGCACGAAATCAATTTGAAAACACGATTAAGAGTCATCGCGAGAATGAAAGGGGGACAACTCATATCTTATTATAAATCCCAGGTTGTTTGTTTGTGTGTGTGTGTGTTCGTTTATATATGGGATCGAATTTCCTACATTTTTCAACCGATTTCAACAAAACTTCACTTTCTTTTTGGCAGGTTGTGTTTCTTATTGTCTTGCACTCTTTTTTCTTTATTTTTACATTCAGAATGCTTTAAAAATTCCATTTACAAGACAATTGTTTATAATAAAATTCTATTCAATCGGTAGACTCATAACGATTGAAAACAATGTTTTTATTTGAGTTTGGGTTTGACCAATTCGTAAAAAAAAAAAAAAAAACTAATTAAGACATGCGTGTCCGTCAACCTTAAACAATAATCTTTGTCAATTTTATTTTTCTGTCTTTATGATGGTCGATACTTGATCTATCTCTTACTGTTACATCCCCGAGCAACAGCGGGCTCTACTGCTAGTCTGTAATAAAATTGCCCAGCATTCACGGTTATATAGGAGCACCGATATAACATGACAGTTCTGTACTCCTTCCTTTGTTTAAAAAAAAAAACGTCTTGTAACTTCCTGTACTTAAAAAAACTAAGGTAGAATCGTTTCTTCATCGCCAGTAAAAGCCTGGGTTTTCTTCCGTCAAATTGAAATGATTTTAAAGTCATTTCGCTTTAAGCAAGTTAATAAAAGCACTAAGATAGAAGGGGTTACTGAGTGTTAGAAAAAAGAAGAAAAAAAAACACTATTAAAAAGAGTATAATAAAAGAACCAGTAGTAGAAAGACACAACGATTCTCATTGAATTTAAAATTTTGAAGATCAAAGTTGACTAGGAAGCAAGAAGACGGAATAGAGTTCCACAAGCGAGAAAATGAGTGAAGAAACTATTAGCATAGGACATACGGTTCCATCTAGTCATTTGAACCGTATGGGACAACTACCAGGTCAGCCCTTGGATGTTTTAGTATAATACTAAATTCAAAGTCTACTTTGGTATCACCTAGAATATGCACGCTATATATTGGGGTTAGAACTACTTAAAAAGGTCCTTTACTGACATTAAATTCGATTCAGATATCTAATATTCTCTGGCGTAAATCATACACTACAAAAGCGTTTTATCGATGAGACGTGAATTAAAACGAAGCTGTTCCTGATTTTGGACGGAATGTGGCCAGCATATTTAGCGAACACAGTTAAGAAAATAGTGGAAATGTATTAGTTACTAGTAATGTTCTTGTTGTTGTTGATTCTTTATGATGCTAATTTGAATGTTGACCAGAAGTCATGAGAAAAGCAGACCAATGTATTTCCCTTGGTTTTAGACAAGACCAAAGTACATAAGTTCAGTGAAAGAATGAAGATATTACTCACGAAACGCTTGGAGACGTGGCATTAGAATTATCTAGAAATCACGCTCACAAAATGGACAGGTAGAGTGAACGTCTGCAGCATTGGGTCCACGCGAATGACGAGACAGAGATAAGAATACATGCGAATAAAGGTAGGTTCACAGCCAGAGAGGTAGAAACATACAAGAGTGAGTAATCATTTACACGCAAAAGAACACGCTAGGACACATGCTTGTATACATGCGTGCAATGCACATTCACACTTACAAGGACACATCTGCAAAGAGACATTCCCACACGCAGTTAACTACGAATGCACAGACATATACGCACAGGTTAACAGATATATACACATGTGAATGGCAATATGGACACACCCGTTGTAAATGGATAACAAAATGATTAAAAAAAAAACTTACGTTACACGTCTCATCCTTCAAAAGGTCTCCACCGCATTAATAATGTTTTTTTATCGATAGAATCTTATATATATATATATATATATATATATATATATATATATATATATATATATATATATAGGATGTAATATATATTTAAGGGATAAGTAATAAAAATGCATTAATTTGTTTTAGTTCTTGAAAAAGGTCACTTCAAAAGTGATAATTCCATTTTACCATATACGCAATGAGGGTAAAACTCAAAATATTCCAGAAGCATTATTTTTCAATTTGCTAATGATTTAATTGGATAGTACTTGTGCATTTTAACGCATTTAACAGTTTATAGCTATACTATAACAATAACATACAAACTTACAAATAAACAAAAACAAGTGCTAGAAGGTCCCATATATATATATATATATATATATATATATATATATATATATATATATCAATAGACAGACAGACAGGTGAAGTAATGGTGTACAAACTGGTACTGCGTTTTTTTATTATTTCACCCCAATCAAAGCAATAAAGCCACTAAGACGCAAGTGGTTAATGGTGTGAGCCAATATGAGAAAAGGAAACTATTATTAAAGAAAGAGAACAATAAAAGAACAGGAATGAATTAGACGGTGCATAATGGTTGTGAGTGCATTTAAATATTTGAAGATCAACGTTGACTGGAAATCAAGAAGCTGAAAGAGAATTTCACATGCAAGAGATCAATCAGCGTGTATCCATACTTATGGACTTGAACCAAACTAGGCTAAGCTTAGTAAAAAACGAATTTCTTTATGCCTCTTCGTCGTATAATGGTTCACAAGTCCGAAGCACTGAGAGCGATCTTTACTTGGTGCCTCTGTACACGTCTTTTCGCAGAAAGAACATAAGAGGCTCTACCAGGAATGGTCACCAGTTGTTTAAATCCTAAAATAAAGCATTTTCAATTTATATCTTTATATCTCTTTTCTACTGTCTTCTTTACCGGTCGTAGAGTTTAACGACCTAAACTATCGTGACAAAAAGTTGCGTTTAAATAACTTAAAACACGAGTCAAAAATGAATAATGAAAATATTTAATGTATGAATTCAGATAACTTAAGACTATTTTTGGTCGGGAGACAACGACACAGGAAAACGTACAAATTTTATCGCGTAGACGAATGTCTTACCGTAGGATTTGTATTTTAGCGTTTTACATCGAATCGTAAAAGTTCCAAGCTATTTTTGTTCTCGAAGAATCGACGCCTGAATTCATGTCGCAGGCAGTGGTCGCTACCAAAAGCAGTAACGAAAAATATTCGCCAAAAATATTCATTCGGCAAAGTTTCCAGCGAGCATCCGGGCTTTGCATTTCCCAAAATAATTCCAAAATTATTTCTGGTTATTTCAAAACTAGAACTTCCTTTTTCTCTCACCACTTCATCAACTTGTTCCATTTTCTCTTCTTTCCTTCTTTTATAAGCGATGCTATCCTAATATTTAGGATTTTCGATTCGGCTCTTTCTTTAGATTATTTAACCATTTCTTATATTTTGGATTTCTTCGATTAACTTGTGGCATCTTTTTGCAGCTCCCATTTATTGATTTATCTATCTATCTCAATCTATCTATCTTTCTATCTATCAGTCTCAGTCTGTTCATTTCTTTCTATCTATCTAGGTCTCCACATATCTATCTGCATATGTATATCTATCAGACTCAGTCCATTTCTATCTGGCTCAGTAACCTCTTATATCTATCTATCTATCTATCTATCTATCTATCTATCTATCTATCTATCTATCTACCAGTCTCTTAATTTTAGTGCCTCTATTTTACTTATCACATCTATCTCAATTTGTTCATTATCTATCTATCTATCTAAAAATTTGCATCGACTATAAATATTAGCGTAATAAGATTTCTCGAAGATTCATGTCGGTTGGCGAAAATAAATAAATACAGTATTTATTGAATAAAGGAAGAACCTACTCAAATACAAATATCCACTAAAATAGCGTTTAAAGTTATAAAAATCTGTTGAATTAATAGGAAAATACATTCTAAAATACATGCATATACATATATCAGTTGTAACAACAAAATTGTCCAAATCGTGTAAAAGCAAAATTATCCATTTGTTAAATTGTTGACCAGTCATATCTTAAAATGATTAAAGATATCTTACTGGAATTAACCGAGGTCTTTATAACACTATTGGACTCTACGTTGAGCAATAAAAATGTACAATTATTCTCCAAGCTTAACAGAAGAATCATGCGGAAATGGAGCATAAACGAAATTACGCGTTCATCATTAATTACTCATAGCTAAGTATCTGAAGCTCATGAAGGATTAAAATTAAATTCGAATATATATATATATATATATATATATATATATATATATATATATCCAGGATTATTTTTCAACTTATTCAAGATGATCTTCGCCCTCTCTAATCTTCTAGCTTTCTGTCCTGAAGTCACAACGTAACTCACGTTTCACGTACGATTTCATTTTCAAGTCATTTTCCATTGTTTTTTGAATTGTCATAGGGGAAACATCTCGTCAAACTTTTTATCAGTTGAGTTGAATCTTTTCTAATTGATCTCTTAACTCTCAATTTAAAAGATGATCCCTCTTCCTGTTGTGATTGTCTGATCCAGTTTTACTCCTCTTTTTTAAACCTATTCACCATTATCTTGAGGGTTATTCAGTGGACTTTGAAGATGGAAGCCTGGGTATGAATTTTAGTGCATTACTGAAGACCTGAATTATTTTTTCCATTCACCATTGTCCATTTGGGAAGACAGTGTGGCTGACACAGAACGATTTTAACCTGTTCTCTTTCTAGTTGAATAACTAAAAGGGTTTTTCAGTGATTCTTACACCTTAGCAAATGGTGTCAAGATAGCTAAACGTCTTATCTGAAAACATGGGAAAAAGGTCAACTAGTTTTTTTTTAGATATTAAACATTTTATGGGATGAACAATTGTGCTGTTACACGATTTGTGCAATTTTGCTGTTACACCCGGTGAATATATATATATATATATATATATATATATATATATATATATATATATATATGAGAGAGAGAGAGAGAGAGAGAGAGAGAGATGAGGTCAAATTTTCCTTCTTCTTCTTCTTCTTCTTCTTCTTCTTCTGCTTCAGAATATTAATCCAGGGTTGTCCCATATTTTAGCGAAATTATGTACCCCTTCACAAAGGAGGGATCACTGTGAATCTCTGAAAGTGATCAAGTTTATGGCCTCTTTTCAAGAAGGTAGCTAAGCGCTCATCCTTCTCATATTATAAATCCATCAGCTTTCTCAGTGTCATTAGCAAACTCTTTTAAGCTACAATAAAAAAAGAATGTTGTTGATCACTTCAATAGTAACAATCTCTTGGGTAACAGGCAGTACGGATTTCGATCTGCTCCGTCTACCGCTGATATCCTAACTGCGATTAATCACAGAATTGGTGAGGCACTTAATAAGATACACATCTCAAAGACAGTCACATTACATATTTCAAAGGTCTTTGACAAGGTGTGTCATCAGAGGTAACCGCTCAAGCTAGCTATGCAGTCACTAAAAGGCACTTCTCAGTCCTTCCCAACTTCCCTGAAGGTAGTTGTTACTGGTCAGTCCTCTGAGTCCCAGGCGATCAATGTGGATGTCACCTAAAGTTCGCTTCTCTGCCTAACTCTCTTCCTCCTCTACATAAACGTTCTGCCTAAGAATATACTCCGATCATTTGTGATTATCTATGATGATACAAAGGTTTAAAGGGTGTAAAACCCTCGATGATCAGAGCTTGGCAACTGATCTCTCCTCTGACCTAGCACATCGGTGGAGGAAAACTGGCTGGTCATATTAAAAACAAAACTAGTGACCTTCCATCACCGTGGATCGAACACAGCACTTTCATCAATCGTAATGAACGGAGGTTCATTCAGGGAGTCTCTGTGCTTTGAGCACCTATTGGAACTTAAATTCGCCCCCTATCTCTAGTGTAACTCGTACAAACGACCAATCACTAAAGATGCTTGAGAAAATGGTTGGTTCCCTCTACAGCTCTAGTAAGTACTTGACTCCGCTTCCTATTCTCAACCTTTACAAGATCCAGATCAGGCCGAAAATGGATTACTGTTGCCATATATGGGCAGGAGATGCCCAGTCTCCGCTTTCCATTCTCAAAGTTCAAAAGCCTCTCCGCGTCCTTTTGGGCGACACAGTGTTTTTCACTTTGCAACTGCTTTCTCAAAGACGAGACGTCGCAATCCTCTCACGGTTCTATCGCTGTTTCCATGGAGAGTGTACACTTCTTAGTTCAGCCCATACTAACCTTCACGGCTAAAACCCGCCATGCCACGTAGGCTGTAGCGAAACATCCTCATTTCCCTCGTATTCCCCTGGTGAGATATAAGTTCCACTCAAGCTAATTCTTCCCATGAAACTCTGCCCTGTGGAACCGATTCCCAAAATGTTGCTTCCCTGATCACTACAATCTTAACTTGTTCAAATATCGACGTAACCGTTATATTCCACACATATCTTCATAAGCCGTGCCTCTTAATCTAAACGGTCTACCTCGAGTGGCCATTGGGCTTTGTTCAGGTTTAACACCATTTTAAAGAAAAAAAATGAGAGCATTTCCCTTCAATGTTCCAATTTACTCCCAAATTTAGTTAGTTGCGGGACAGGATTCAATATTCTCTACCATTTTCCCAACTTACAGTCTCTCTACAAGGTTTTTCAAGGCGTCTTTAGACACACAGATGAAGATGGATGCCCCTGCTACTAACATATTCCACAGATAATTCTGTTTCCCTAGTAAAGTTAAGTTTTCCTCTTTCTTTTAGTTTGAATCTCTAACCTGCTGACAAGACATCTTCTTTTGAAACCTAATGACGAAAACCGCCCGTTTAGTTTGGATCGGGGCTACAGTTTAATTTCAAAGACCCATAGAATTTCATTTTAGGAAGCTTCAGTTTTGAGTGAGTTTTCTTATTCTTCTATTTTTAATCATTTCACCCCAAGCAAGGCAATAAAGCCCCTAAGACATAAAGGCCATACTGACTGTGAAAAAGTATTAAAGAGAAAGAACAATAAAAGAAGCGGAATCAAGACAGTAGATAACGATTGACATGGCATTTAAATTTTTTAAGATCAAAATTGCCTGGAAAGCAAGAAACCAGAAGAGAATTCCACAAACGAGACGTGCCAGAAAAAATCTGTTAGCATAGAATTTACGGTTACATCTAGCCATTTCAGCTGTAATTTCTTCTTCTTCTTCTTCTTCTTCTTCTTCTTCTTCTTCTTCTTCTTCGACGTCGTCGTCATCTTCATGCATTCATACGTTTAGACCAGATATCTGTTGGTTGTCATTGGTGATCTAGACTCCTCAAATCTCCAGCGCTTTCAACATTTTCGCTCGTTTCAAATCCGCCATTTTTGTTGTTGATTCCGTTGAGAATTTTTCTTAAAGTCTTCATTGCTCTTATCGAAAGAATGAACTCAACAACAATAAAATAAAATAAACAAGAAAAAAAAACTATCACAGCAACATGGAGGATGCTCCACTGAACTCTTCTGTGAAGAATTTAAAAAAAAAACCGGAGAAATTTATGAAAAAGAACTAAAAAAAACAAAAATCAAATACAAATAGAAGAATGAAATCACAGCAGCCGACGACTAAATTAAATATAAACAGCCGTTGATGTGACAATATTTCTACTGCAGTTTTGTTTTTTTCCTAAGCGAAATTTTGTATTGCGATTTAGGAAAAAACCCAACAAACAAACGATTTGCCAGGAGGTTTGACCGATTTTCAAATGTGACATCATCACGTGACAACCGAAAAAAAAAATTACAGACAGAAAAGTATTAAGTGAGCTTATAAAAATAAGTTGAATCATATGGAAATTAGACATACATGTAAATTCAGGTATATACATGCATACATACATACATACATACATACATACATACATATATATATATATATATATATATATATATATATATATATATATATATATATGGTTTAACGATATATAAATTTTATATATCAAGAACAGTTTTGGAAGAAACGAAGTATGATAAATGAAGTCCTAACGAATGAAACGCGTCACAAAACCTTTTTTTTTCAATTTGTCAATATATATATATATATATATATATATATATGTGTGTGTGTGTGTGTGTGTGTGTGTAAATCTATATTTTAACAGCAACCTATATTTTAAATGTTTCGTTGAATATGTTAGAAACGGAAAATTTAAATTTTTATTTAGTCTTTCCAGCAATTCTTCCATTATTCGATTTAGTAGGGAGTAAGAAAGTGCAAGAATTTTCCTTACTGTCCATTGTCCCAAGCGCTTTCGGCCAATTCTTTAACCATTTTCAAAGGGGTTTTCCTTGAGGTGTTGTTAATTTTTCTCCATGTTTAAGATGTATATTTTTGCGTTGTTTTGAATACTAGTAGGAGCGTTTATTTCCAGTTTCGCCTGTTGAGAACGGCAGGATTTCGTGTGAGCATCTTTCTAGTTTTTAAAAATCTTTCAATACACCATTAAATAAGGTGAGGTTGATAGTGGAAGTGAGATGTTTTATATACAGGGCTTCTCTCACAGATAGATAGATAGATAGATAGATAGATAGATAGATAGATAAAATGTCTGTACGTATATATAGTACATAGTCTGACTTGCTGTTAGTTGAAATTTGAACAGTTCATTTGTGAATAATTTTCACCGTTGAACTTACTTCACTGACATGTAGGGAAATGACTCTGGTAAATAAATAGTTGTTGTGTAAAACGGAATTTTCATTAGTAGGCTATTGAAATTTTATCAACAACGTGGGATTGAGATATGTTTGAGATACGACCAACTATCAAATAACCAAATAGTGCAATATTTTTGGAAGGGTCTATTAATCGGCCCGGTAACTTTTAAAAGCCTAGTAGTGTAGATAGATAGATAGAAAGATAGATAGATAGATAGATAGTGTTGCAACTCGCTCCTAGCAGTTATAATATTATGACTCGCTTAGGATACTCGCAATGACGTCATTAGAGATTCTCCTCGACTGATCCCAACGGACTAGTGCTTACTCAGCCTTCTCATTGAGGTGAGATGTGATACATGGTCGAGTTTCTTGTGGGGAACCCGCGAGCGTACAGTCAGGCCAATGTTTAAAATTTACCCAAGAAAGCCACCCCAACCCCCGACCGCAACGGCGTGATCGGACATTTGCATTGTCTATTTTTCTCAGTCGTACTCTGCCCGAAGACAATCGCGAGCCAGACGGCGGATTGCCTGTCTCCGACGGAGTCGAATTTAGCGCCCCCCACCACCACACACTTTGGACTAGATGCGACACAAGGTGAAGTTTACCGTAGGGAACCCAAGCGTTTCTAGTCGGGCCATTGGTCAAAATTTACCCAGCCCCCGCCAAGGCGAGTTCAGGTACATTACTAGTCTGTTTTTTGTTTTTGTTTTTTTTTTCAGCTGAGTCTCTATTCGAAGACAGAGCCCCGACTGAATCACCCTCTGCACGAAGACAGAGACCCGACTGAATCACCCTCTGCACGAAGACAGAGGTCTTGTCTTATCACGAACCAGGTGCAGACTGCGACTGAGTGGTATTTACCGGTCGCCTCACTACAGAGATGCGACACAAGATCAAATTTACTGTGGAGAACCCGAGCGTTTCCACCTGCCACCGCTAAAGCCGGCTCAGGTTGAGAATTAGTCTGTATTTCTCAGCCGAATCTCTGAAGACAGAGCACCGAATGAGACACCCTCTGTCCGATACATGCTGAAGGTTCTTGATTGGGCCTTCATCAAAATAGGTAGGGATGAGTATATGCGATATGCAACAGTAAACTACAGAAGAATTCAAAATTGATCGCTACATTTAAGTATTGCATTAATGATTAAGCTTACCTTTTAAAAGTTCAACGATAATTCTTCTGCTGCTAGTTTGATGTATTCAAGTCCTTACTTTCCGTACAATCAGTTGTTTTTATTTCATGGGTAACTTATTGGAGCTTCCAGTGCCAATGCCAAGCAGCACAACATGCTGTTTCCAAATTTCTAGCGGAGGGAATTGCGACCTGATGCTCTTTTTCTTACAGATCGTGCCAAAATGGCGCTTCTATACTGTGCAGGCAACAAAATAAAAATCAAACGCGCATGCGCGAAATTAAAAATATAAAATGGCGACACTTTGACTATCGCGCTCTCTATGTATTTTAATATACCTCTTGCAAACTTGATTATTATGAAAGATAAAATAAATTTACGCGCCGATAAACTTAAATTTACGCCGTAAATTTACTGCTATGATATTACATATACTATTATGTTATATGCATACAGCCATATCACGTTGAAACATTGGTTCCCGTACGATCACCGAAGCTAAGCAACGACGAGTATGGTCAGTATCTACATGGAAATACACTTGGGAATACCAGACACTATAAGCTTGGATATGCGGATGGTGTAACGGAACTGGAAAACCGAAGTTGGGTTCGTTATGTTCACTTACGTGTAAATAACCTTGGGAAAGGTATGAATCCACCTCTTATCCCCTAGCTATGAGTTAATTAGTACGACTAGTATCAGTAAATCCTTATCTCCAAAACCTTCTCACAATCTAAAAATATTTTCTGGTCTTAAGTAACCAGATAAAGGCTGATAAGCCGTTAAAAAAATAAATTAATCTATAATTAGAATTGGGTTTCCGATTCCTTCTAAAGTCTACATCAAATCTATATTTATAACATCGCTACCTAAAACTCCTTCATTTTTATTTACTATTGAATTAGCTTTTCTTTTCTTCAATTTTTTCAATAGATAGGTTCGACTATCGTCTGGTTACACGCCTCCCCGGCCTTTTGAACAGAAATAGAGGTTTATGCCTTGTTTCCTGTTTAGGATTCTGCTTCCGGTTCCTTTTAAAGCCTTACCCTTCTCTTTCACTTCCGGTGGGCACTTGTGTCTCGGTGTAATTCTCTTGCACTGTATCTCTCTACCTCGAGTGGCTCTTGGACCCTATACAGGGTGAACATTATTGTTAAAAAAAAATCAATCAATTATATATTAAAATATTACATCAATAGCCGTAAATTTACGCGTGTGTCATATAGTGATTGTCCAAGCGTAGCTGAGATGTGGCACAAGGCCGAAGGCACCCAGTAAGAATCGAACTCACTACTCAGTAGTAATTGTTCTAGCGAGACAAGCTTGTTAACCATTACACCGCCTCGAGGTATCCACGTGCGTGTCATATATACAGTGCAAGCAATGGATATGTTCATCATGTGTGTGTGTGTGTGCTTGTATTCTTCAATAACCTTTTATATAACTTATAGTTATTAAAATTGTTTTGTAGGATGTTTACAGTTTTTTGGGGAAAGAATAATTAGTAGCAATGAGTTAGAAATGTATTATAATCTTCCACTTACGTACTGCATAATTAAGAAAGATAAAATCTGCTAAAATCATTAAAATGTCATTATACGCTGTTATCTTTTACTCTTGGTAAGAGAGAAAGATAAGAGGTTTGGTTTTTTTTTTTTAAATGTAGCAACTGTATCAAATTTAGATGTCAACGCCTTTGATCTTCCATGACTTTGTTTGCTACAGTCATTGTGTGGAGTCCAGACTGGAATCACCCTATGTGTGCGTTCACTGGTTTCCTGTCCGTCGTTTAAAGAAAGCGTGTAAACCAGAAGAAGGGTGTTTTTTTAAGGAAGGTTATGGAGAATTTTGGCTTGTCATAATGTCTTCAATTTGAGTCACATGATATGTTCCACGATATATCAGCAGAATTTTGAATATTTGCTGCTGGAGTTGGTGACATCTCTTTAATTTTATGGCTAGTTGTCTTTGTTATTTGTTTAGTTTTATTTGAATTCATTTTAGAAGCAGACGACACTTTCAACCGCCATTAATCTGAAGTAGATCGAATTGAATCATTTTGATAATGTTATAAATAAAGATAGCAGGGTAGACTGGGCTATCTAGTTATGGTTTCTAACCAGTCTAATAGAAGGAAAACTCTGAATTCAAATACGTGGAGTAGGTAAAGGAAATCATTCCACTATTTTTCCCCAAGAAGACATGGCAATTTACTGACAAGAAAAATCTTCGGAGAACCATGATCGCCTACGGCTTGAAGGAACATGGCATTAAAAAAATTGGATGCTTATAATAAATGTATTAATATAGTGAAATCGAAGATACACTTTAAACGTGTACATGAAATAAACTTTGAAGTAATGGACACTCAAAATGGAAAATACACTTAAATATTAGCCAAATAAATGAATTGGTGGTGATAATAATATGTAAATTCATGGTAAATATAACTGTTATTTTTAACTAAGTATATGCCTATATAAGAGATGCCACACACACACACACACACACACACACACACACACACACACACATATATATATATATATATATATATATATATATATATATAATATTAGGGGTCAATATATATATATTTTCAAGTGGATAAAATCCAGGTAGAGCTCTATGTCAAAGACAGAGCAAGAATATAATATAAACGGCTCAAACACTAATATTAGTATCTGAGCCTTTTATATATATATATATATATATATATATATATATATATATATATATATATATATATATATATATGGTACCTCAGTTTTTTTTCAATATTCTTTCGATCAGAACAGATAGATACATAAATAGATAGATAGAAAGAAAAAGAAAAATAGAATAGATAAATAGAAAGAAAGAAAAAAGACTGAGATAGATATAAACAGACTGAGATAGATAAACAAATAGAAAGGTATACACACACACACACACACACACACACACACATACATATATATATAATTTCCGTAAATATAATGTATGCACGGTACTTAAAGTGTGAAACCCAGGGTTACAAAGTCGTATCCATACGACTGAATATATATATATATATATATATATATATATATATATATATATATATATATATATATATATATACATATGCAATTTTTTATATATATTAATCATATAGTATATATGCGCGGTACTTATTGGAAAGTGCTCAATATCAGTGATAGAGCTAACATATTTAGTTGGATTGATGTGAGTTTATTAAATATGTATACACATATATCTGTATGTAGTTTTTATTTTCTTTCACCTACTGTTATATTTTTGTACTCGTGCATGTGCACTAGTCCATATATATGTATATATGAAATATATTTTAATATATATTTGTGTGTTTGGAGGTTTCGTTTTTATATATTAGATGGTGTTATTTTTATGCGTATATATCTAGTTTTCTGTCAATGTCTATCTGTTTTAATGTTTTTTCTTACCCTAATCTTTGTTTTTCTGTTCTGCATATGTGGAGTTTTATCTATTCTACCATTTTTATCGATAAATATTTGCCCATATAAGTAATATTTTAAAAAGTGGTTAGAATTCGTTTAATAACACTTTCAAACTTGAATGTTTCCTGGTAGGTGTATCGCCGTGTCTTTGTCAATGTATTTGTATGTATGTACGTGTCTTTATCGGTGTATGTGTGTATGGTCATTTGTGTGTACCTTTCATTGTGTATGTTGTTTTTCTTTTTTTTTTAAGGGTCGTATATATATATATATATATATATATATATATATATATATATATATATATATATATATATGAAGAAATATAGTCTTAAGATGTGCTATCAGAGATAGATCTTGTGTAAATATATATATATATATATATATATATATATATATATATATATATATATATATATATATATATATATGTCTCGTCGGTTTTTTTTTTTTTTTGTATATATCTAAATACGTCTGCGCATTTATGTATTATAATCTGTTTGTGTATGTATTGTCGTATGCAAGATGTCATCCTCCCCTGACTATGTTTATGTTTCAAATGTATCTATGTAGTCATGAAGTTCAGAGCAACATTTGATCTTAACGTTTATTCCAACTTAATTTCAATAAAAACAAAATAAATTGAATAACATATGTATTTTTTCTTTTTTTCCTCAGTAATTTTATAATTTTAAGCTTAATATAGATTAAATTTAAATTTTAAAATGGGTGATGTTTAATTTGTAATTTCAAATTTTATCGTATAATTTAATATTTATTACTTAGAATAAATTCTATTTTAGTCTAACCTCAACATTAATGCATTAAATAATTATTATAACCAAAGTTCGTTGCCAAGTTTTTTGAATTCTCGTATACTTGTATTTTGATTGGTCTTTCCAGCTTATGTAACAGCGTTTCCCTTAGCGAGGGGTGTGTGATTTATTTGAACATTTTAATATCCTTTATTCTACATTCAACATCATCACTTGATAAGACACAAGATGTGCTGAAACAAAATGGCTATTTTGTTGTGATTTTATAACATATTTATGTTATAATTTTCGAATAAATAATTATATATATATATATATATATATATATATATATATATATATATGAAGAAATATAGTCTTAAGATGTGCTATATTTATGGGATAAAGTGTTCAGTATCAGAGATAGAGCGTGTGTAAATATATATATATATATATATATATATATATATATATATATATATATATATATATAGTTATTCATTTTATTTTCTTTCAATCCGGGTAGAAAGAAAGAAAATAGAAAGAAAGAAATAAAATAGAAAGAAAGAAAGAAAGAACTGTCTTTTTTATATTCCAACATTCAGTCACTAGGTATGATTTCCTTTCAAAAAAATGCCTACAAAATCTACTGTCCAAAATGTTGTGAACTATTTTTCATTAATATTTTTAACGTTTTGAAACAAAGCATAACTGAAAAAAAAAACTTAATTATTTTATAAGTAAACTTTGAAAGAATTTAAATGGTTTTGATTTGATTTCACGATATATTTTCCCTTGGTCTATTTTCTAAATATGTTTTCCAGAAATCACGTGGAAATTCACACCACTGTATACCGACATATAACATCTTATTCGCGACAAAAGACTGCAAGCGTATTGGTTATTGACATAGAAAGCAGAATTGGCGAACTTAGTTCAAATCTCGACCTAATCTATTGCTGTCAATTTCATACAAATAACCTTGGGAAGGACGTGCTTTTTATTTGTTCTCTCACTAAAATCATCTATGGATTAAATGGCGGCAAAGGCTGGTATCTCTAGCCTTGGCTGACAGCCAGTCTAGAAGATAATTCTGAAACGATAACTCTGAAGCTGGCAGATGCAAACCACTGCATTATATTTTCCAGGTTTGTCGGATGCATTCTAAATTTACCATAAAATGTTTTGGAAAAGTAAGACTTACTAATAATTTTAAAACAAGCGACATATTTAAACTAAGCCTGTTGTTTAAAACATGTTGTAATACACAAGATATGAGATCAGTATCCTCTTCTAATCAAGCCATTACGTGTATCTCGAGAACTGTTTGCGAAACGTTGATGTTTAGTAATCAATCAGAGTAGATCTTAATGCGCATGCTTAAACAGATGTTATTCAGGGTTACTCAGTCATCAGTGACGCGCTACCACTCAGGAAGTTTGTGTACTTTGGAATCGTCGTAGCAATTAATACAATCGTTTATTATTCAAAACTCCTTTTAGATTTATTGCCAAAACGTTTATCAGCAAGATAGCTTCGCCTACGTTTGGTTCGCACACCCCTACAGATTTTTTTTTTTTTTTAGCAGGAGTGGAGGTTTATGCTTTGTTTTCTATTTAGAATTGGATTTCCGGTTTTTTCTAATATCTTCGCAATCTCCTTCACCCCCACTAGCCCCTTGCGTCTTAGTGGCATTATCGCCTTGCTTTGGGTGAATTGAGTAAAAAGAAAGAAGATATTTTAGTGCTCCGGCAATCAATATTTAGCTCCTTACGATGTTTCTTATAGAAAATATTGTCCTTGTAAAGGACGAGTAAACAGTTTGAAATTCGCTCGAGTCTGCTTATATTCAATTAGCATCATTCTGTTAGGAAAAGGCATGGATCTAATTGTCCTATAGCCAGTTGGCAGGTATATGTAAAAGCAGGTCTTGTCACTGGCAATCCACAATGATTGATGGAAAAAGGTGTGGGTGAGAGAGAATTTGAGGAAACCATACTCGCGTTAATATCTCTCCTATTCGGGCATCAATATCAAAAAGATGTTTCAACTATAGTCAACCTTGATAGTTATGCAGCCAATCGAAAGTGAAAAATGAGATTAGGGAGAATGTGTTGCGTCAGTAATTCATAGGAAAATATTTTAGCTGGATTACTTTGTCTTAAGGTTGTCTAATCAGATGCTGTGGATGGCAAATAATTCTCGTCACTCATGATTTAAATGCTAAAATCAATCGTCAGCATTTTCTTAGAAGGCGAAAGAAAGAAGGCCGAGCGACAAACAATATAGAAGAAATTAAAAAGAAGAAGAAAAATGAAGAAATTAAAAAGAAGAAGAAAAATGAAGAAATTTAAAAGAAAAAGAAGGAAAATGAAGAAAAGAAGTTGATAATGATAATGATGAACACAATGATAATGATGATCATGAGAGTAAAGAAACAAATAGGAAAAAGGAAAAAAGGAAAAGATACAGAAGGTGATAAAAGAAAAACAGTAACAGAATAATAATAATAATAATAATAATAATAATAATAATAATAAGAAGAAGAAGAAGAACTACAACACCATCAAGGAACGAAGAAAAAGAATTAGTAGAAGAAGAAGAAGATTATGGCGTAAAGATGATGATGGAGGAAGAGGAAGAGGAGGAAAGGAAGAAAATGAAAAAAAAAACACCAAATTGAAAAAAGAAAGAAAAATTAAAAACAAAAAAAACTGAAGAAAAACAGAAAAGAAGCAGCAGCAGCAGCAACAGCAGCAACAATGGAAGATGAAGAAGAA
>CAHIKZ030004513.1:720000-870000 GCA_903632075.3 Acanthosepion pharaonis | reverse complement strand
GGCTTTGGAGAAAAATCTGAATAGGTGAATGTGCATTCCTTAAAAATGAAAATAGATCTATGCAAGTGTGTGACGTTCTCTGACAGAATGGACTAAAGCACACTGCATTAAACAGCGGTTTCTTCTACAAGGAAGGATGCAGGTTCGAGCATCTTCTATAAAATGTCTCGAGTGCGCTGGACGATGAACACGGTTTAAAATATTTAAAAAAAAACAAACTTTGCGTCTATTTCAAACATGGGTATTTACTAAAATAATGTTTGGAGTAGCGTAAAAGTGTGTGTGTGTGTGTGTGTGAATATGTGTAGGAGAAGTGTTTATGTATGAATGTTCCTTCATCATTTCCTGGTGAGCGTCGATAGGTAGGGTGTCATTTTGTCCCGATGCGTCTATATATGTGTAAGGAGTTATGAACAGCTCCATAGTGTAGGAAATAAAATCAGACCGAGGCCGTGTGAGAGAAAGAGAAAACAGAAAGAGTTAATATTCTAACTTATAACGCTCTGACTGCTGGAGGCATGCACTTGGGCCGAGCGGTCGGCCGGTCGGCCGGTCGGTCGGTTGGCAGATTTTAACCGGCGTGCGAGAATGAGACGCTTTCATTGCGATCAATGTTCGGCCATTTTGCATTATCATCTTGCACGCCATTTTCTCCCTACTGCACTGGAAGAACGGCCAGCACCCCGGACAACACTGCACCGGCCACTAACTCTGCCTGAGGGCCATTCAGTTTTGGCTGGGAGAGGTGGAGGCCATGGATGAGAGAAGATCATGAGATGAGGGCCGTGGTAAGAGGTGCAGAGAGAGTTTACGATGGAAATCCTTTATGAACAGATTAGTTTTCAAACGTCGCGAATTAGTAGCTTTTCACGTCGAGCCTGTTTGAGTACCAGAAATGGAATGAAGCGTGCAGCGGTCAGTTAAACCAACTTGGCTTTCTTTCTCCTTCACTTTCACGATTTATTTCGTCCTTCGTTTTTAAAGACTTTCTTTCTTCCTAGCTTTTTTTCTTTCTTTCTTTCCTTCTCTCTCTCTCTCTCTCTCTCTCTCTCACACACACACTCTCTTTCTTTCTTTCTTTCTGGATTTTTTTCTTTCTTTCTTTGGTCGATTCGAGCTTAATTTTTCTATTCTCCACTATTCCTCTTCTGTTATTATTTCTTTCTTTCTTTCTTTCTTTCTTTCTTTCTTTCTTTCTTTCTTTAGTTGATTTGATCTTAATTTTATTCTCCACATTTCGCTTTCCTTCATTATTTCGTGTCGTTCTTTTTCCTTTTTTCTTTCTTTCTTTCTGTCTTAAATTTACCATTCTCCACTATTCTCCTTCTTTTATTAAATCTTTCTTTCTTTCTTTCTTTCTTTCTTTCTTTAGTTGATTTGATCTTAATTTTATTCTTTTTTTCCTTCATTATTTCGATTTTTTTCTTTTTTTTATCAAATTCTCCACTATTTCCTTTTTTATTTCATTATTTCTTTTTTCTTTCTTTCGTTCTTTTTGATCTTAATTTTATCATTTCCACATTTCTGTCTTAAATTTCGTTCCATTCTTTCTTTCTTTCTATTTACCTTAAATTTGCCATAATTTACTTTTTTATTAATTCTTTCTTTCTTTCTTTCTTTCTTTCTTTCTTTCTTTCTTTCTTTCTTTAGTTGATTCGATTTTAAATTTACTATACTCCATTACTCGTCTTTTATTAATTCTTTCTTTCTTTCTTTCTTTCTTTCTTTAGTGTTTGCTTTCTTTAATAGGTTTAATGTTAAGTTAAACGTTCTTCTCTCACTATTTTGTATTTCGTCTTCCTTTCTTCATTTCTTTCTTTCTTTTGTCAGCTTCCATCTTAACATTGTCGTTTACTACTTTTTTTATTTCATTTTTCAGTCACCCATTTATTCATTATTTCTTCATTTCTTTCTTGATTTCATTTTTTTTATCCGATCTTTCTATTGCAGTTCCCATGTCTTTTTATTTCACTATTTTTCATTTTTTGTTACTTTGAGTTTTTTTTTTTTTTCGGCCTCTTTTTTTTTTCATTCCTACCATTTTCTTCATCTAGTATTCGTCTCGACATTCTTCTTTATATAATCGTACCTACTGCTTTATTTATTTTATTTATATATATTTCGTTTGTCATAAATATTTTACATTTTTTTTTATTTTTCTTGTCATTTACTCTCAGTAGCTTAGCTTTATTTTATGTGTTGCTATATTTTTATAGGCTTACGACCACATCTCATTGAAACGCCGATTCCCGCACGAGCAACGAAGTTTAAACAAAGTCCAGCCCGATCAACATCTAATTGGGTGACTGCTTGGGAATATCAGGTGCTGTAAGCATGGATGTGTGAGTGGTGTAATCGATAATCGCTCGGGATTGTTAATCGAAAAGCCGAGTTTCAATATCAGTTGGGTTCGTTAAATTCATTTACGCCTAAATACCCTTGGGAAAGGCACTAATCCACCTCTTCTTCTCTCCAATGCTATGGGTTAATAAGACTTGTATCCCTAAACCTTTATTATCTCCAAAAATATTCTCACATCTTAAAAATATTTTCTGCCTTTAAATAACCTGCTAAAAGTCGATGATTCATAAAAAAATCACATAAATCAATATTTTTTTTTTGGAATTCATTCGTTTTGCACATTTTATATGTAGTTATTTCCATTTCCTTTCTTTTTTGTCGTCTTCTCATATTTTCGTTTTTTTCCCCCGTTTTTCGTGTCGTTCTTTCTTTCTTTTTTTCTTTTTTTTGCATTTTCCTGTTTATCTTTCTTTCGATTTTTCTTTTTTTCTCGTCGTTTTTTTCTTTCTTTCGACTCCTGTATTTCCGCTTTCTTTTCTTTGCATTCTTTTTCATTCTTCGTTTTTTTGCTGTTGTTATTTATTCGGTTTCTCATTTTCTTGTTTCTTTTTCTTTCCTTCTTTTTGCCCGCAGATTTTTACCTGCCATCAACGTTTCTAAAATCTGAAATTATCGACAAAGAACGTTAAAAAAAATTTTAGTCTCATCAAGGATAAAAAGAAAAAAAATTAACGATTTTTTTTTCGTATTTACGACCAATGCACAAATGTTTTCCCACCTAAGAATGATGTTTATGGGAATATCTCCCAAGCCAACGGTAGTAAGTAGAGTTTTATTCAATATTTTATGAGTATTCCAGACTAAGCTAAATTCCCGAATGTTGCTGGTTAACATAAGAAAAACTAATCTCCAGGGCCATGATTAATAAATTCAATTCATCCTAGATCAAGTTTTAATCCCAATGGAGGCTTCCATTGAAGGCGTACACCTACGCCTTTTGTTTAACAATGGTCACCAAGATTGTCTTGCGGGCAACTAGAAGTGTGCTCATTACTCCTTGAATACCTTACCGTTGTGTCAGGTTAAGTTAGAATTAAAAACTATTATGTAAAGATAATGTTAAGTGGCGCCAGCGTAAAATGATGTCATAGAAATGTCCAGACCAATATCAGTTTGCTCTGGTATTTGGTGAGTTAGTATGAAGACTGACGTAGTTTCTCGTGGCAAGGCGACATGAAATATCTAAGTTCAGTGGTAATAGTAATATTCTCTATTACTTTGGTTTATTGAGCAAAAAGCCAATGTAATCCTCGGTTGAAATTTATAAAAGCTTTCTATTAAAACAGTTTTTTTTTTCAGGAAAATAATTGTTTCAACTCAATTTGTTAATTTTGTTCTTTCCACTACGGTTGTAACCAAAGGAAGCTTATTGAACAGAATAATCAAACGAAGGTTGGAATACACGATAATGCTTAGGACAAGAACAACACATATAAGATAGAAGTGAGTCAAGTGAATTCCACAATGAATCTCCAACTACAGGATATCTACTAACCGCCCCACATTGTCAGATATGGCACAAAGCCGAATTTAATGTGAGGAATCCGAGCCCGTAGCCTCGGCCAAAAATTCGCCGTAGATCCCGTATAAAACAGGGTCGGGTAGCTGTTTCCCGAGACGAGACGTTGCCCTTTGACGTAGCCTCGTCTGAGGATCCTCGCTGACCGCAGGCAGAGAGTTTGACCAGCATAGCTGGAAACGAATCTCCAACTGTAGACCATCATGCAGTATTTACTACTGTATTTATGTGAATCGCCCGTGTGTATGTTACAACTACAAATGGCGGTTTCTTTCCTAATATTTTGTTCGAAATGGTATGTAACGTCAAACTCATGCCACTATCATTATTTTCTCCTCGAGTTGCATATGCTATCCATTTTAGTTGTTAAGAGTCTTCCAGTGATGTGGTTTCTGTTATTTGAAACACTTCTTTGCGAGTCTGTAGCACCAGTCCAGGAGGTTGGTAAAAGGGCGTTCTTCTCCAACTCTTATATGGTTCATACTAAGTCATTTTCAGTCACTGACATGAAAATGCGCCTGTGTACAGCTAACAGTTTCAATATTTCTGAATAGGTCAGGCATTACACCCGTAGTCTTGATCTGATTAGATGAGGTTATTTAAGAACATGACTCTCGTTTTAGGCAAATGTTTTGGTTTTGTAGTATTTTACGGTGTTGTGCAAAACTATCCCACTAGAGCAGCCTATTCTATGGTCAATTTCCTTATCTCTTATACTAAATTTGTTATAACTAATTTATACAGTTATGTTTTGGAAATGTTTAGTAATTATTAATTCAATATTCTTCAGTTTTTCGATAGATTTAGGATATGTGTCATCATTGCTTCCATTCCAAATTCAGAACATAGTTTCTGTTTTAAAGGAGCGGGAACAATACAAAAACAGAAATTAAGATGGCACTAGATAAAGATTGACATTGCATTTTAATTTTTGAACATCAAACTTGACAGGAAATGAAGTAGCCGAAAGAGAGTACCACAAATGAGATGTGCGGGAGAAGAAACTATTAGCATAGAACTTACGGTTACATTTAGCTATTTCAACTGAAAATGATGAGACCTTGCCGCCAATCTAGTACTGCGCTTAAGTTAATAAAGTCTTGTTATTTTAGAGGACATCTCATCCGAACTATTACCATGAAAATATTTATAGAAAAGCCACAGGGAAGCTACATTACGGCGGCGAGAATGTGATTGAAACCGAGATGCCAGCTTAGAACCAACGACATTGCAGATTTTTAAAATTTTATCAAGGATCCCTAAATATATAATATAAACGCCAAACCAGATGTGGCAGCAATATTCAAAGCACGAACTTATAAATGTGTAGATAGATACGGGCGAGAAGATTGTCTGGCACGACACAGTGAGCCAACTTTCCTAGTACCAGGCATAGAAATTGTTTCGATATAATCTTTCCACTTAATGTCAGCGAAAAAACGTTAGCCCGAGAAAACGCAAAGACTCACTCCGTTAAGCCGTGCTGATGGAAGGCTGAAAAGCGTTTTCTCAGACGATTGATAGAGAGTAGTTTTAAAATGAACAAGCCATTCCTTGCCTCAGGTAACAGCAGAAATTAAGTTTCTTGGAACGCATGGTGACAAATGGACAAAATACGTTCTTTTCGAAATTGTGGGCTTATTTGCCATCCATCCCTGCGGTGTTATTTGCATACCAGACCGAAATCACAAGTTCTTAATGATCGTGACCTGAAGCATCTTGCGACAATTGTCTGTAGTAATAGACAAACAGCACCGACTCAAATCACATCTTCATTTTAGAAAGTGACATAGTATGTGCAATAAATAAGTTATTTTCGTTTACATAGCGCAGAGGAACAGAAAATCTACCTGGACGTCCCTGTTGACACCAGAGCACAGAACATCTAAACTCACCTGGGCTCGTGAAGTCACTAATTGAACATCCGAGGCGAATTGTAGTGTAGAGCGATGGGTTACGGTTCCATTTGCTTGGGGTCAATATATACCAGTGCTCAACACATCACCATGCAAGCCGTTCGCAGTTTTATAATGTTCAATATGTTCCTGTGGCATCCGCTAATCCTCCTAAACACAACATTGACGAGGAACCCTATATGGAACTGTTTCCTGACCATTTCAACCCATTCATGAACTTCATTCATCTCAACAACGAGGAGCTATCCCAAAAAGATCACATAGTGTGTCATCAGGCGCAAGATGGCCAGAATTGGTTTGAGAAATATTCTAGACGCGAAGAATTGTATGATGACTACTTTCGACCGACATAAACTTGATGAGTTTAAGTGTATTAATAGACTGGCAGGTTTCATCATTTTACAGCTGAAATGGCTAGATGCAACCGTAAGTTCTATGCTAAGAGTTTCTTCTCCAGCACTTCCCGATTGTGGAAATCTCTTCCGTTTTATGGCCTTCTAATCAACATCATTCTTCAAAAATTTTAAATGCAGCATCAATCGTTATTTTCTGTCTCCTTGAATCTTGTTCTTTCATTGTTCTCTCTCTATCCTCCATATGGTTTTCTCATTTTTCTTCACCCTCAGTAACACTCCCCTTGTATTTTAGAGGCTTTATCACCTTGATTGGAGTAAAATGATTTAAAATACATACACATATGTAGCGATTTACTAAATGTAATATTGAGGTGACAAAAGGTCAATGATATGGAGCATCCAGTGAAAATCGAACTCACTGCTCGGTCGCAAATGATCTAACAAAACAAACCTGCTAACCACTACACCACTTCGATACATACACACATACATACTCGTGTGTGTATGTGTGTACGTAGTTCTGTGCTTAAGTAAAATCGAATTATAGTGATTTTCTACGCGTAGCTTAGATGTGGCACAAGGCCAAAAGTATGGGGAACCCATTTAGGATCGAATACACTGTTCAGTCGTACTTGATATGGCGAGACTAGCTTGCTAAGCATTACACTACATCAATAAATATGTATATACATGCACACACATTTTTTTTGTGTGTGTGCGCACGCGTGTAGTTCTGTGTTTACCTTTGAATAAAATTGAATGATGTCTTCGTATGTGGAAAGAGAGTTTTATAAGTATATAAGTTGCATAACAATTATATATATATATATATATATATATATATATATATATATATATATATATATATATATATATATATTTTCTTTCGATGTTTGTTTTCTTCCTTGAACTTATCAACTTTCCCTTTTAAAACATTGCGTTGTTTCAACTTGAAAAACAAATGACAGTTCGCCGAGTCCTCTTATAACTTGGCAACACCGGCAAACAGAACAGGTTTGCACACGCATGCGCGCAACAAAATGCTTCTTGCACATGCGCAAACACTTTTTGTCTCATGACTGATCACGTGCTCGGATATTGATCGTTGCCTGCAATCCTGAGCGAATAGAATCATTTGCATAATTGCTACTAATGAGTTATGGAGAAGCAAATGCCCCAAATCAGAGCGAATGGAAGGAGACAATAGGGTAGAAGGGGATAAATAGATGGCGAGATTGGATTTGTCCTGTAGAGTTGGCTATTTTTTTTTTATCTACCTCTTCCTTTATAGCTGTATTTTGCATGGTGGGTGCGGGGCCCACACGCTGCATATTGAGAGAGAGAGAGAGAGAGAGAGAGAGAGAGAGAGAGAGAGAGAGGCGGGAATAACATTGTTTATACCAACTGGAGTGTCGACATACAGAATTCATTTCTTTCTAGTAATTTCATTCTTTCCTGTAAGATTCCTCATTACTACACAACTTACAGCCATATCAAGTTGAAACGCCGCTTCTTGTATGATCACCGAAATTAAGCAACGTTGAGCCTGGTCAGTACCTAGATGGGTGACTGCTTAGGAATATCATGTACTGCAAGCGTGGATGTGTGCATAGTGTAATGAATAACGGCTCGGAATTTATTACGAGTATTTCAGCAAGTAGTTGGACGAATATCCTTATTATTATTATTATTTCAACCGATATATCCTTCGACCTTGCTTTGAGGTTTGTTGTACTTAAGAATCCTTGCGAATCGTCAAAAATATTTTTAAATGGAGAACAGTTTTTGGAATTTGTCAGAGAGATTCCTATATTAGCAACAACTTTTCACGTTTAGTTAAAACGAGTACTTACTAAACTGACCACGTTCTTGAAAATAAATATGGCTAAAGAAAACACCGGAAAAAAATGGATAATAATAAATGTTCAAATTATGGCTGATACTGTTGCGTTAATTTTTGCGCTAATTCCCTTGGGAAAAGTAACCTCACTTTTCCAAAAGTCAAAATTAAGGAAAACTCTGCATTTCAAACTTGTGGCGTCGGTAAGGAGTAACTAGACCACAATTTTTTTCCAAAGAATGTTTGTCAATTTACAGCGAATAATGAAAAAGAATCTGTGGAGAAAATTTGTAATAGTAATGATGAGAAAAACCATTTCCATAGAAGAATGATTTAGGAATTTATTGACCGAGCATGAATTCTTTTTTACAACCAGAAAATACTTTTAGACTGTCATTTTTGTAGGTTGGAAGGAGATAATTATGGCTTAGTGATACAAATCTTACTAATTAATCCATAGCTAGAGCGTGTGCAAACTTGTTCTATTTGCCGGTATTGCGAAGAAATAAAAGGAGATCGGCGAACTGTCATTTGTTCTTCAAAGTGGCAGGAGAAGAGGTGAATTCTTATCTTTCTCAATGCTATTTGTGCATAGGTAAACATAACGAATCCAACTTGAATTGGAACTCGGCTCTCCGATTAACAGTCCCGAGCCGTTATCCATTACACCAGCCGCTTATCCAAGCTTACAGGACCTGGTTTTCCTGAGTTATCATTTAATCTATGAACAGGCCAAGCTCGATGTTGCTTAACTTCGGTGATAGATCGTACTGGGACCAGAGGTTTCAACATGATGTGACCGTAAGCCTTTGATCAAACAGGTAGTGTAACTATCAGGAAGTTTATAAAATCTTTTTTTTTTTTAAATATTGTTTTCGCACTTTCTACAATTGACGAGAATTTCCTTTCTAACCTTTTGTATAATGTCGTATGGAAAGTCAATATCTTGATTATATAATTATTCGATGTAGTTTTTGTTATTTGGTAAAAAACAAAACCAAAAAAAAACTCTTTTATTTATTATTCTGCAGCAGCAACCTATATAATCTGATTTTTTTTCTTTACGATCTAGAGCATTCATTCATTTGAAGCCACTTTTAATGATAGATAGGAGAAAACAATTGCATCTAGCTGACAATTTAAATTGAACGCCATGAAATATCGGCCATATGAGGGTCTGGATCTGAGGAGGCTATTTCAGAGCATGACTAAGTAATGTGTTTCCCCGTAATAGCTCTCCCACCCTGTTTAGTCATCAATTTACCGAAGCTCGTTAGGTAGGGTGATCATGTCCCTCCACAACATCCTATTCATTGGATCGTTAAGTAATGTTTGTCTTCTTACTATATCTTCCATGCCCTGTTCTGCTATCCATTTACCCAAGCTCGTTAAGTAGATTGACCATGGCTCTCTACAACATCCTATTCTTTTCAGCTCTAAGCAATGTTTATCCCCATAACAATACCCCAAGTCCCTTTTCTTCATTCCATTTATACAAGCTCCTTAGGTACATTAAGCGATGTCTTAATCTGCTGGTCTTGCTTTCAATATGTCCTTCCTGAAGACCACTATCCACATTAGTTGTCCACAAATTTCACCTCTTTCAAATTCAAAATACAAGTGTCGCTATTGTTACTATTTTACAAAATGTTACATTCTCCGTACATGATATCCTCAGCCTCCTGTCTTCTATTCATCAGTGAGGAAAGGATATATAGCAGGATTGATAGTATATAGTAATTCAGCACTCTTTACTAACGAAATTTTCCTATTTCATATTACTTTGTTTAGTTTTTGAAAGACATCTTTCGCTATTTCAATGCGACTTCGATTTTCTCTGCCATATATTCCATTATCAGTTATAAATTTTCCCAGCTAGTTGAATCCATGTAAGCGCTTAATTCTGACTCCATAATCTTGGTCTGTCCATCTTGATAATCTTAGATTGTTTTCTTACTAATAATGGTTAATCATCAAACTATATATATATATATATATATATATATATATATATATATAAATGAAGAAAATACTTAATTAGTCGTCACATAATCTTTTATATGATGACTAAGTATTTTCCTTATTTTCTCTGTATATAAATTTATACATTGAGCTTTCATCATGGAGTTAATTTTTTAATATTTTTATATTAAAAAGCTTTAATTGAAATAATCCCTACCACCTACGGATTTGGTGTATATATATATATATATATATATATATATATATGGACCTTTATGTAATGGTCCTTTCGTCAGACGGTATAAGCAGTTTTCTGCCGATTTTCTCATTTTCGTTATTTTTTATTGTTAGGTAGATTTGCTTTTCTTCTTTGTGTGCGTGTGTGTTTGTATGTGTATGCGTGTGTGTGTGTGCATGTACGTATGTGTGTGTATGTACGTGCGTATGTACGTTTACATATGTGTGCATGTATACATGTGTATGATGTCGTGTTTATTTAATCTTGTATATATATATATATATATTAATTAAAGACATTTTTATGTTTAACGTTCTTTTTTATAGATACAAGTTTTTAAGACAATGCTCTGTTTATAATAAACAGTATTAAATAACATTTACCGGCCTGAATGTCCGAGAAATTTTCATAGAAAATATTCGTTCTTTGACAGGATTCGAACCTGCATCCTATACGGAACCGTCATTTACGCTGACGTGCCTTACCGATCGGCCACAAAGAAGCGTTCGGTAGACAAGGTCGAATTTACTGCTTATAAACTTCAATCTTCCATGAATCTCGTACATTCATAACTGCTCTGGCGTATCAAATGTAAACAAATGACGTCATATATTAAGAAATGGACAAATGTCCATTTCTTAATATATATATATATATATATATATATATATATATATATATATATATATATACGTAAAGATAGATACCTTGGTGGTAGAACTAGAAACTGACTACAATTATCTTTTACGATGAACTATCTTGCAAGGAACTGTCTGGTCACGGAAATTGAAATTACATCCTGACTCTTTTCAACTCGAATGAAATGGCACAGTGAAGAATACAGCTCTAAGATTTTAAAAAAATCTCTCTCTCTCTCTCTCTCTCTCTCTCACTTATACTCCCTCTGTATGTGTGTATCTTCTCTCACATAAAATCGCTTATTCAAATCCATGTGCGCCTGTTCACTGCCCAGTGAAATTCGCATCAGTTTACTAACGTCTATAGTTCTGCCCCAAACCTACCCTGGTTCATTCAGTGTCTCGATCGACATAGCAGGTTTCAATTCTATCTCCTCATCGTACAGATTTACGACACCATCGTATCGACTGTAAACAGATTAGAGAATATTTACTATATGCGAGCTAATGTGCGAAATTGCCCGGGAGAGAAATAAATGGGAAAAGACAAAAGTCGAGATAAGATGAGTTATGGCCCAAGTGTGATCCTTTCTTCCTTTCATCAATGGACAAATTTCAACAAGGTCAATCTACGCATGCTCACAGAAACTAATGCCCGTGAGTGGGACGAATAATAGATCCTAATTGTTGTCCACTTGCAAAAGATGGGCAAAACATTTGCTTCTGTCAATTTGTGGTTTGTGTCGACGAATCCCATTCTTTAAAACATGTGTGTATCTATCAGAGACAAAAAAAACTCACGTTTCAATCAATGGTAGAGTGCTGCATCATTTTCATATATCACATTTTATTCATGATTTATATCTGCTCATATCTATTTCTCTCTCTCTCTCTCTCTCTCTCTCTCTCTCTCTCTCTATATATATATATATATATATATATATATATATATATATATATATATATATTGTTAAAAAATATGGACAAGATCTGACTATGAATTTTTTATTAATAAATCTTTCAAATTTCCGAATATTTGGGGCATCATTCGAAGTGCTCGGAAAAAACAATATTAAATAAAAATTTATATAAATTTTGGCAAATTTACCGATAAAAGAAAACAATTTATTCGGAAGTTTGTAAGAGTTAATAAAAAGCAGAACATGCCCATATTATTTAACAAAACATGCTTGAGAGAATTCCTTGTGGACAGGACATACACCTTTTATATATATATATATATATATATATATATATATATATATATATATATATATATATATATATATATATATATATATATATATATATATATATATATATATATATATATATATATATATATATATATATCGTCATTCACAGGAAAACGGTTTCGCTGTATCGCAGCTTCTCAGTATGGCTAGACATCCGATCGCTTCAAGCCGGGACAGAAACCCGACCGATTTGGCATCAGTTGCTCGGCTTTAGACGCTCGTCAGAGAGAAAGGAAAATGTTTGCGTATTTATTTTTTCATAAATACGCCAGTGACCTAGAGGATTCAATCCGTTGGGAGTGTCTTGCATTAGTAGCAGTTATAGTCACTGTTTACAAATACGCAATCTCTCTCTCCAAAGTGCTCGACCGAATTCTCTTCATATCTACTATCTGTCTTCCCTACTGTCAGTCATATTATTGTCTTTCCCTTTCACTGTGTGTAACACCCTGCGGTCTGGTGGCATTGTCGCCTTGCTCGTGGGGGAAACCATTAGACAATTCTAACAAGCTATCTGTGTCCACAGATCTATCTATCTATCTATCTATCTATCTATCTTCTATCTATCTATCTATTTGACTTTCTCGTTTCTTATTTGCATTTCTCTCTCTCTCTATATATATATATATATATATATATATATATATATATATATATATATATATAGCCGACCGTTCTTATCTGCATCTCTCTTCCCCTCTTTCTGTCTGTCTCTCCCCATCTCTATCTATCTATCAATTTCAAGCCATTTTCCAATTGTTGGATGAAATACATGTTTTGAATATATATAAATAATCTCATATTTCAAAAAGGTTAATCTCCAAGAACAAACATTAATATTGTCAAAAAACGAAAATCCTACCAACTTGTAAAATCTGTAGGTTATAAATATTATCTAAGAACGAAAAAGAAAGATTTACAGGCATGAAAAATTTGACATGAATATATGTATACATATAACTATGTTATTTAAAATTGTTATGCAGTGTCCAATAGTGGGGATGGAGTGTTTATAGATACAAACAGTGTTGAACATGGAAATCAGCGTTAGTGACTTGTCGCTTCTCTCCTATATCTTTGACTTTCTACCTATATATACTTTCTAATAGATAGATAGATAGATAGATAGATAGATAGATAGATAGATAGAACATCTGTATTCATACACACACACACACACACATATACACATATATATATATATAGATAGAGAGATAGATAGATAGATAGATAGATAGATAGATAGAACAGCTGTATGCTTACACAGACACACACACATATATATATATATAGAGAGAAAATAGATAGATAGAACAGCTTTATGCATACACACACACACACACACACACACACACACACATATATATATATATATAGAGAGAGAGAGAGAGAGATAGATAGATAGATAGATAAATAGATAGATAGATAGATAGCTGTGCATGAACAGTTTTGATAGATAAATAGATTGATAAGCATGAACAGATTTGAAAGATAGCTGAGCATGAACAGCCGTATATATATATATATATATATATATATATATATATATATAGATAGATAGATAGATAGATAGATAGATAGTGAGCATGAACAGATTTCATAGATAGATACATAGATAGATACATAGAGGCATTGATAGATGGACTAAAATAGATAGCTAGCTAGCTAGATAGATAGATAAAGTGACTGCGATAATCAGAAAATGTTTTTACGAGGATATTATATAAAAATAGCTCCTGCATATAAGCATTTGTGCATTCGTTTCCTTTTACTTCTTCATCACCTCTCTGAAGGCACATCTACTTGCCGTCCTCCACCTGCAAACAATGATGTGTGCACCCGAATTTCTGCATGAGTCACAAGCAACGTGCCAGCGACGTCGGCTTCATAAATATTTCCATTTACAAAGCTTCCGATTTTTCCACACGTTTTACTTTCGCCCTTCCGTACTCCTCCCATTTTGCAACACCATGCAAAGAATCAATCAGCATCACGCGGACAGGAGCAAAATTTTTCACACAATACCCATAAAGAGAGGGGGCTACTGTGTACGCGCACACAGAAGTGTCTCTACATAAATAGGTATCATCTCACTCCTAGTTTTGCAGACACACATTTATATATATACATATACATATATATATATATATATATATATATATATATATATATATATATATATATATATATATATATATATATATATATTCATATATATATATTTCAATTAATAGTCCAATTTCAATATATATATATATATATATATATATATATATATATTCAAATTATTGTAAAATTTCAATTGAGCAGTGTCCTACCACAACGGCCAGCTTCATGCGCTTTCACGCAATCATCAGGCAGTCGATAGCTGTAGTTTGTGAAAATAGGAACTCTTATTCTACCTGGTAAGCCAAACAGACTCGCCAGTTGGAGGGTACCCGGCCAAGATCAAAATAACCGAAAAAAAATCCACCAGAAATGGTTTACCGGCGCAGCAAGTGCTCCATGTCATACGGAACAATAGCAACACGGTAGGTGAGTTTACAACTTCAAGGGAAAAAGTGCTCTAAAAGAACGGGCCACTAAAATTACCCACGTTAAAGCTTTTATAATTGGAAATAAGAATCAGATTGCTCTGCCATTTCTCATGGTATTGAGCGCTCTTTATTTCCTGTGTGCAATCTTAGGCAGGCTCTTTAGTGAACCGCTTATCCTTATGTCTAATTAGCGTGTTCTCAATGAAATAAAGTTACTGCTTGCTGATAGAATGAAACAACGGATAGCATCACACAATTTCTGTTCTAGAGATTATTCGCAGCTCTGCAAGAATGTGCGGAATAACAGCAAATCCACAATTCCTCCTCTATTCAATCAATTCGAAGTTCTGACATCTACAGCAGATAAGGCTGAATGCTTTGCTCGGAAATTCTCATCCAACTCAACACTCTACTTATCTGGAGTATCCACACCTGATTTCTTCGCTAGAACTGAGAACTAAATTCCCATAAAGCAAGATGAGGTGACGGGATACCAGCAGTCGTCCTAAAGAAATCTGCTCCTGAGCTGGCAACAGTTCTCTTCAAACTCTGCAACTACTGCCTTGCTACGTTTTGCTTTTCAGCTTGATGGAAGTCGTCGTCTGTAGTCTTTGTTTTTAAGAACTCCGGAGAACATTCTGACACCTCTATTACCCTATTAGTCTCCTATCGTTTGTCGGCAAAATATTCAAGGCTTTAATCAATGCTGGGGTGGTTAAGCAGCTTACTTCTCATGACCTCTTTCACAAACAATATGGATTCCGTTTTTCCCGGTCTTCCGCTGATATGCTTACGGCCATCACTGAACATGTATATCAAGCGCTTGATCATAACGGCAAAGTTCGATCTGTGTCTCTAGATATCTCAAAGGCGCTTGACAGGGTTTGGCATGCTGCTCTTCTACGTAAGCCTCAGCTTACGGTATTACTGGACGATTATACGATTCAATCCAATCATTCTTATCAAATTGGGAAATGAAGGTTGTTCTGAACATGCTCACTTCCAGATCCTTTCACACGAATTCAGGTGTCTCCTAAGGCTCTGTCCTGAGTCCTACGCTGTTTCTGACCTTCATCAATGATTTTTCTAATGTCATCAGCTCCTAAGTAGTCGTCTATGCAGATGACATTACCATTTACTTCTGTCTCAATAGCAAATCAGTCAGCACTGACAAATCTAACCTGGCCGCTACTCTTGAATAGAACTTCCAATCTATGGTTAACTTGGACAGAAAGTGGCTTGTAAATTTTAATACCTGCAAAACTAAAATGCTCTCGTCTAACCACAACATCGAAACTTCTCTGCTCGTCATCAGTATTGCTGATGCTCGACTCCAGGAGAGCGTCTCACTGAGCCTTCTTGGCTTCACGTTTCAACTGACTTGAAGTGAAATGACTGCATTGAATCAATAGTTGCATCTACTGCAAGGAACGGTGGTACATTGTGTTGCAGTTTTTTGTGTATAATATGTAACTAGTGAGCCAATCCAAATGACTTGACTCACTTTATAGTCCACCAATAGAAGGTTAACCAATCACAAGACGTAGAACAATCAATCCCTCGTGTATAAAAGCGGCCATTTTTGTTCAATATACCCGAATGTCAGGCGAAGAGAAACAGAAGGACGAACTATGCTCTGCTACTTTTACCAAAATATCCAATGCTAACCTGAACAACGCTTTCCTACTGTCTTCGAAATATTCACCGGTAACCTCTGGATTCTATACTCGAAGACGACCGTCATGATGAATAATACATTGTACCGTGCCAGAAGGATTTTCACGTCAGACTCCATCTTACTCATCTACAAATCTTTCATTCGTCCGTGAATTAAATACTGTTGCCATATCTTGTCTGGTGCCCCTGCTGTTCATCTTGAGGTTCTTGACAAAATCCAAAGAACGTAATAGATCTTGACATCTCGACTCCATTCACATTCTTACAGACTTTATGTAGCTTTCCTCTGTCTTTTCTAAAAACATTTTCATGGCAACTACTCTGATGAGCATTTTTCCCTGATGTCCCGACTACATGACTTTAAGCGTGCTACTAGATTATTATCTAGGCCCCACATATTTACTGTTGAAATATTTAAATGTAACCGCCACTTCTACTACAGGAGTTTCATTTCTCGCACTTCTTGCTTGTGTAATTCCTTTCCCGTTTCCTTGCTTCCCTGATAGCTACAATCTTCAGAATTTAAATGCAACGTCAATCGCCATATTCTGTTGTTTCGAACCCCTTCATCTGTTATCCCTTCCTTAATGCCCCCTATATCCAGTCTTTTCTCTCTCTTTCACTCTTTATAACCGTCTTCCTTGGGTTGAAATAGTAAAATAAAATTCCTACTTGAATTATCAAAACTACAGCCGAAAGTGCTTGGATATATAAAACATTTATACAATTTTATATAATTTATTTCCTGAAAATAACAAAAAAATTATTAGAACACATGAAAAAATATATAAAAAACTAAACACAAATACACAATTACACACACACACACACACACACACACACACACACATATATATATATATATATATATATATATATATATATATATATATATATATAGTTTATGCAAAACTAGGTAATCCGTATGGGTAGACCCAAGAAGGATGATATATATATATATATATATATATATATATATATATATATATATATATATATAAATCCTTACTATTTACAATTTATATATATATATATATATATATATATATATATATATATAAACGATTATTTGAACATACATGTGGGTTGGGGACAGCTTGTAAATACCAAATTCCCATGAAACTCCAATATTGGACCCGGCCGAATGCCGTTACAAGAGAAGAAGATTATTTGAACATAAAAGGGATCTTTTACAAAACAATGCGTTCAGTATGTTAATCGTTCATCGTGTAATCTGACTATAATTTCGATTCAAGGAATTCGATTTTCATTAAGGGCGAAATTAATTTACAAACAAAAACAGATTGAAAGTTCACTAATTCCGGCATCTTTTACGGTAAATATGCGCGTCTATTTTCACACACCATATCTCCCTCTCTTCACCGCAAAAAAAAGAGAAAAGAAAATGAATACTATTAGGATACGAACAAAGAATCAAAGACCGCAATGTTTAGCATTTTACATACAACGGACATTCATTATAAGGTAATTGTTGTATTTATTTATCGCTCACCTATTTTCCTCTTTTTATTTCTAAATATTCATTTATTTTGATGAAGTTCCTTTTCAGAAAGAAACGCGTCAATAATATTTTGCCATCTTGCTAAATTGTCTTTCTGATATACAGGGCAGGTGCAAGGGTCGCGTGTCTCCACCCCGCCCCAATCTATGATATCCTTCAAATCTATGATACATCCCACCAAGTCTATGATATGAGTCCCCGACTCTACTACATCTAAATTTTCGTAAAGTGCTATTCATATAAAATAGTTAACCGAATTATATTCAATAATAATATGCAATATAGGTGAACAATTTAACTAGAAACATTAAGCATAGATACAAAGTATCCAAATACAAATTAGAGACATGGCATAATAGACTATTCCATCTTAAACGTTTTGTGGCAATTTTTAACGTCAACTTGAGATCTTATTAAATGGTTGAATAATTTTGAAACATTCAAAATTATGGATAAAAAAAAGGTGAATTTTATATCGTGTTAGCATGAGCAAAACAAATTCGCGGATTCGGACAAAAAATGATTCCAGAATAATATAAAAAAAACGCAAGTATATTTCATCCTTTAATAGTCAGCGGTGATTAGTTTGTAGTGTATATAAATGTAGATAGAAAAAGGCAGATGTTGATAAGATAGCAAGGGTCACAAAGCATTGCCCGGGGTCCTCAATCAGGCTTGGGTCCTTCTGGTCGGGAGGCTCGAGGGCAGTACGGCAGTACGCTCCGGCCTTGCTCACACACACACGCACACACACACACATACGCACGCACATATTGGTTTAAAAAGTGTTTTCTCTGAGTTAAAAAAAAGCATGTAGATTCGATTCCTGTCGGAAGCACAATTTTTCTTTAGTAGGACTTCTCAATCTAGGCCAACTCTTATTAATTTCACATTTAAAGATAGTGAAATAAAACAAGCTGAATAGCTCAAACAAGTTCACCAACAAAAAATAACGTTTATAAGTATATATATATATATATATATATATATATATATATATATATATATATATATATATGCCATTATTTTCTTCTGATTCTCTGAAATTGATACTTTATAAATTTCACGCTGTTATTTAATATATGAAAAACCTTCTTGCCTGAAGTGAGCTAAATTATTTTTGAAAAAGTCACTGACGAGTGTTTGAAATTTAGAAAGTGTACCCAAACATTTGGCCTATGATATATATATATATATATATGGAGCATCAATTCACAACACGTGGCTATAAACAACACCTAATCAGGGAACAAATAAATAAAGCAATTTCCACACCTAGAGAAGACACCCTAATATACAAGATTAAAAATAAATCTAGCCGCATCCCTCTAGTAACCACTTTCAATCCCACTCTGCCTCCACTATCCCAAATAATCAAACGTCGCTGGGAAATACTACATCTCAAACCAGATCTAAAAACACTGCTTAAGGAACCCGGCCTTCTTGCATATCGTAGACCTAAGAACCTAAAAGAAATCATAGGTAGTAACTACATTTCAGGGGACAAGGTAATCCGTAAGGAACTGAGAACAAAAACAACAGGATTTTCCCAACCATGTAACAACAAAAGAAGTTTATGTTGCAACCATATTAAAACACAAATTCATTCATAGCTCAATCCATAAATCTGCTTTCAAAATCTACCAGCTTCAATCACTAAATCTACTTTCAAAAATCTACCACGATTCTAAACCCATGATTCCTATAATTGTAGAAAACACCTTCATTATTTGCAGAAACATATATCTTACTAAAAATCAAAACCTACCCACATTTCTCACCCACAAGACAGACATGCAAACCTGCTACTTGGTCATATATATATATTATATATATATATATACATATATATATATATATACTCACTCCTCCCTAAGAACCAAATAACACAAAAACGCCATTATCCCTGTCCATTCAAACTGACCAGAGATAAAATGTATCTATCCAGTATCAAATAACAACTTAAAAGCGACTGTTTGACCAACACAAGAATGCCACCTTCATTCGATGATGGCCAGAATGAAATGTCAGCTACAAATCTAATGATTTTAATTTTTAATTTTTATTTTCTTATTGTTCAAAATATATATATATATATATATATATATATATATATATAACGTTCATTGCTTTTTACAAACGTAAACAAACGCCATTCAGCTTCCATAGTTCGACTTCATTAATTTTACAAACGAAGAAACTGCTTGAAATTTTACTGAAGAGCTCTTGAAAATCTATTTTCAATTAAGCACTGTTGAATGACAAGCTAACTCTAAAAGCAAAGGTCACTTGCATACATGCGAAGCTCTTCAGAAACTGAAAAACAGGCGATCGTTTTTTTATAAAAGGCAAATAAAAAAAAGTTTCAAGCTTTTTTAATGGGTATGAATTGAGACCCCATTGGATTAAAAGGTATGTTTAATGTTAATATGTAACAAAGACGTATGTGTATTTTTTGTTCATGTCTTGCAGCTATCAAACATCTGAACTTTATTGCATGTGGTTCTTACATTAAGCAAGTTTGGCCAACCCTGCCTTAAGAAAAGGAAATTTAGCCATCCCTGATATATATCTGGCTACCCCTGAAATATATTTGGCCAACCTTGATATATATTTGGCTACCCTTGATATATATACTAAAAGAAGATTTATATTTGTTATAGATACATGAGCAGAATGGTGTATAGTGAAATGTAAGAGATATACATCAGGGGTGGCCAAACCGTGGCTCTTTGACCTTTAATATGGAGCTTGTGAAAATATGTTGGCCGAGCTTCTTTCTTCATCATAGTTTATATAAAAAAAAATAAGAAAAAATTCAAGCTTTATATTTATGAATTGTGACTCTAATGGATTCAAATGCATGTGACTCTTACATTAAGCAATTTTAGCCCCCCCACCCCCCGAAATATATATTTATCTCCTTCTGCAAAAACCTTTCAAATAATAGTAAGGACATCAGATTATCACTCATTTTTCTGTCCTTAATGGCATAAGTAAACTTTTTTTTAAATGTCATGTCTCTTCACGAGTCTTTTGTACCAAATACAAGTGCTGTCTGGAATAATTATGCCGATAGGGATGAAATAAATCAGAAATTTGAGATTTCTTAAACAAACTGAGCATATTCAGAAGGAAATTATTTAAATAATAATAAGTGTGTTGTACAAAACACGCGTTGTGTTAAGAGTAAGAAGGAAATTAAGGAAAATAAATTAATAGCCCGGCTCCTAAATTTTATACATAAGATTTAATAACCTTCTAATAAACTATAATATTTTTTACTAATAATCTATAATATTTTTTAATACTTTTTAGTAGGCACCGTTCCAGGCTCAGTATTGTAGGGAAGTATTTAATTGTGCCACTACATAAATTTCGGACACTAGGGTAACGATAAACAAACATAGTTTGTGAATCACCCTGGCCTTTTTTGAAATTATTACAAATCAAAGAGTTTAATTATTTTTTCGTTTTTTTTCTTGATCATAATTTCTCCAAGGAAGGCAATACAGCCACTAAGACACAATTGGTTACTGAGTTTGAATGATTATGAAAAAATAGAAACATTATTAAGGAGAGAGAACAATAAAAGAAAAGGAATCAAGAAGATAGTAGATAACAATTGATATTGAATTTAAATTTTAAAATTTTTGAAGATCAAAGAGAGTTCCACAGGAGAGAAGTGCGAGTAAAAAAAAAAACTGTTAGCATAATTCTTACGATTACCTCTCGCCAGTTCAACTTTAAATTGATGAAATCTTGTTGCCAATCTAGTACTGCGCTTAAATTCATAAACTCTATGTACCATAGAAGAGAGTTCATCCGAACGAATATCATGAAGATGTTTATAGAAAAGGCACAGAGATGGTCTTCGACAACCTGTAGAAAGTGTTCTTCTTTGTCAGGCGTACGAATGGATCTCGGTCTTACTTAATCAATAGTTTGTGGTGCCACGGATCCTCAGCCACGCGACGATAGACAGCTGCAAAGGTTGGATGACTAGGCTGCCTTCGGCCTGGAAACGCAATCTGATACAGCCCTGCAGCCTCGCGCCCATTACCATTCGCAAAGGCCGTATGTAAAAATGATATCTGCTTCTTCATAACATGAATATCCTGCCATTAGTAAATAGAACACTTCTCATTTAACTCATTACCACACACATTAAACAATGAAGACAGGCTAGCCACAAATGTATACGAATGACAAATGTAAATTAGTCTACAAGGTAACATAGTGCCATCTACCGTAAACTTTCTTTAAGCTTAATAATTCAAAAAAAGAAATATTTGCAGACATATAATTATATGGACATTTGTACTTGTTCTTGGTATGAGAAGCACACCCCTAAAATACGTTAAAGTATTTCTGATACACCATATATATATGTGTATGTGTGTGTGTAGTAGAACCTCGGTTCACGAATTTAAATTGTTTCTGAAGGCTGTTCGTAACACGAAATGTCCGTAAACCGAAATAGGAATCAATGTGGAGAAAAAAGTCACAGTAAAATAAAACTGGGAAAGAAAAACACGGCACAAGACACGAATACAACACAGCGGTCGACTCAGAAATTATTCCATTCGGGTTTAACTCGGATCGGCAATGTTGTTCGAGAACCGAAATTTTGTTCGATAACCGAGTCATTTTCATCTCGTATTTTCTGTTCGAAAACCGATTTGTTCGACATGTGAGACGTTCTTGAACCAAAGTTGTACTGTATATATATATTATAAACATGGCAGTTTGGGTAAAAGTGCCTGTAAATATTTTGAAAAAGTAATAGGCGTAATAGTCGTCATACCGGGGTGGTTGAAAATTCTAGGAAAATAATTTAATCCTGCTGACCGTTGTATTTGGTATCTGTTTCGGGCAGTGGGGATTCGTTGAGTTTGCTAGTCTTCCCATCTGCATTAAGAGATAATGAACAATCAATCTTATTTCCCAGGAACGAAAAACTTTTCTGCCACCTCCTACTGACACATACGAGACAGAACACGTCTTTGTGCATTTTGATAACTGATATCATGGTTGCAACAACAAGATATTCTATGTCTTCCTTTTTTTTATTCCAAATTCGCAATTTACGAGTTGCGAAACTATGACAAGCAAATCAACATGACTAAATCAGTTTTAACATTTTGAGATGTTTATTCATTTCTTCTTCAAAAAACAAAAACAAAAAATAAATGTCTTCTCGTTGCATCTTAAAAATTGAAATAGCTTAACTGAAAACTTTTAGTATATGCATTTTATAAAAATTCCGAGAATGAATGTAAAAATCTTCAAAAATAGGTTGTCAACGTGTCAGGAAATTTTGTTTTAAATTTTTAAATAGTGTGTCCAGATATTTGTTTCCGTAAAAGAACATTTTATATTTCGTTTCAGAATCTGTTTATTTATCATATTTGATCTGAGAATCAGATTTTTTTTTTTTTTTTTTTTTGCTTTTTTAAGTTTTGAGATATGCATGGTTAGCGGATTAGAGGCTTATTATTGAATTATTATTAGATGACCTCGGTTGGTCCGGTATCAATATAGGAATCAAGTGCAATGGAAAATCGGTAAAATGAATGAGAAACTTTTAAACCCGAAAAGCTTCACTATTCAAAGTAATGAAAAATAATAATAAAAAACATTATCACCTCTATATTACTATTTCTCTGCGTACGTTTGTGTATGTATATGTGTGTGAGCGCGTTTCTATATGTGTGTGTATGTGTGTGTGCACGTATATGTGTGTATGTGTATATGTGAGTGTGTGTGCATATATATGTGTGTGAGTGTGTGCGTGTATATGTGTGCATTTATATGTATGCAAGTGTGTATAAGGTGTGCGACTGTATGTGCGTGTACACGTGTATGTGTGTGAGAGTATGAGTGGTGTATATATATATATATATATATATATATATATATATATATATATAAACAGAAAGAACAAGTAGAGAAAAAACATATTTTAAATCAATTAATTTATAATATTTTTTTTTAAGCATTTTACCCCAAGCAAAGCGGGAAGCCACTAGGACGCAAGTGGTTACAGAAAATAGCAAGATCAGATAGGAGTGATAGAAGAAAGGATGAGGGTAGTGGATAGATTAAGGCAACTGGAGATGTCGATTGACATTACACTTGAATAGCTAGAGATTATAGCTCACAGAGAAACAGGAATAGGGAAGGTAGTTCCACAGGCGAGAGGTACGAGACATGAAGCTATTAGAGTAGAAGAGACAGCTACATTTAGGAGTTTCGACAGTGAAGGGGTGCCAGCCTCGTAGGGCGCTGGAATTCATGACGTCTGGGAACCAGCGAATGCAGATCCTCGGAGCAGTTTCCATGAAAGTATTTGTAAAACAGACAGAGGGAGGCGACGGCGCGTCTGTGAGAAAGTGACTGTAGACGAGACGCCAGGGCAGGGCCTACTACATTGCATATCCGCCTCTGGAGCCTATCAAGAACCCCGAGGCAAACAGAAGGGGCACCAGACCATATATGGCAGCAATACTCCATACAAGGGCGAATTGTGGATTTGTATATCTGGAGGATCGACTCAGGGGAGAAAAACTTCCTAGCGCGGCTCAGGGAGCCAACTTTCCTCGCAGTGGATGAGGCAATTGACTCGATGTATTTATCCCATCTCAGGTCAGCAGTCAACGTGAGACCGAGAAGCCACAGAGAGTTGCTCTCGAAAAGTTGAGCGTCAGACATTCTAATGGAGGGAAGGGAAGGATCTCTGTGGTGATTAATAGAGAGCAGTTTTGTCTTCGAAGCGTTGAAGTTGACCAGCCAATCCATGCCCCAGTTCACAATCGATTGGAGGTCCTTTTCGAGACGCACGGCAAGGTGAGTTTTGTCAGCGAGACTAGATTTGTTTTTGAGGCAAGAATAAATTGTGGTGTCATCCGCGTAGATGCCTACTTGGGAAGTTACGGCGTCAGGAAGGTCATTTATGTAGATAAGGAATAGAGTGGGGCCTAGGATGGAGCCTTGAGGAATACCTGCGTTCGTGGGATAGGAACTGGAGGAGAATCCGTTGAGAACGACCTTCAATTCACGTATTGTGCGTTCGTGTATATATGTGTGTGTATGTATGCGTATGTGTGTGTGAGCATGTGTGAGTGTGTATGTGTCTGTGTGTCAATGTGTGTATCCGTAATGATGTGCACTTGTGTTTCTTTGGTCACGTCTGTACATTAGGGCGCTTCTGGGCGTCTACGTGTTTACAAGTGTGTGTATAAATGGGTGCGTGTCTATGTGCAGTGAATTAACACTGCTTGCCTCAGACGAGTAAGACCACGCCTAACAAGCAATGGCCGTGCTATGATTATACGTGTACGGCTTACACAACACCTTAACGACTCACACCAATAATGATAAGAGAATCGAAGTGAGAAGTATATGTGAATATTGAGATTAGCACTGAAATGAGTGCTTCGTCTATATTGGTTGCCAACCAAGACTGAAGTGCCCATTTTTTTTGTGTTTACTAATATTCCCCCAATACAAGGCTTAAGAGCCACTCAAGTTAGAGGGTTACTGTGTGAAATTATGTTAGCGTAGGAAAGAATAAAAGTTACGAGTATAGAGCTTAAGTAAATTTTAGAAAGAACCGGAAATCCAATCCTAAATAGGAAACAAGGGATACTTTAGTCATCTTTAAAAAATGGGGAGGAGTGTGAACCGGACGATAAGTTAAAACAACTATCTTACTCAAAGTTAGGGGAGAAGAAAAGAGATGGATTCATACTATTCCCAATAGTATTTTGCATAAGAAAATGCAACGAACTCATTTGGAATTCGGCTCTCCGATTTCTCATTCCGAGCCGTTCCTCAGTACACCGCCCTCAAATACATGCATACATGTGATTGAAGCAGCAGTCGTGTGTGGAAAATTCAGACACAGAAATCAAACTGATCTCTGCGCATTAGGGTCGATGCTTACCTTCCGTCACGAATAATAATTATTTCAAATAGATTCAATCATAATTTCTAACCAATCAGAAGCTTTCTCGCTTCTTTTTGGCATTCCAGAAAATCACCTAGTGTCATCCATCTTGAAAGCTTTCAGGCGACATTTTAAAATTTATACTAATGGTGTGTAGACATTGAAATTTCCTGCTATTACATGAATTCACTCCAGCCTGGATCTTATCCCACTTCTGACCACATTATATATCTATCTGTTTATAAATCTGTGTCCAGTAACAGTATTATTGACGACAAGGGATCAAGTCCCGACATCGCATTAGATAAATTATCAAGTCATCCTATAAGTTCTGTCCGAATTTTAACTTTTTGTTAAAATGAACGAAATTTTAAGGAGTATTTTATAATGTCTAAGGGAGCTGAACATTATTTTATGTTTAGATGCATTTAAACTGATCAAATTTTATTTCAGAGAACAATAAAATTAAATGTTGTTTGATTAAAACAATGCTAACATGGAAGTACCCAAGAATCATTTGAGGCACATAATGCTTTATGAGTTCAAGAAAGGAAACTCAACAGCTGAAGTGGCTAGAAACATTCACTCAATTTATGGAGAGGAATGTGTGAATGAAAGAACTTGCAGAAGATGGTTTGCAAAATTCAGAGGTGAAGATTTCACCCTTGAAGATGAAGATCGAACCGGACGTCCAGTTGAGATTGATGAAAAGCTTCTTGAAGCAGCCCTTGAAGAAAATCCTGCTTTATCAGTTGAGGAATTGGCAATGGTTCTCAGTTCAAACCATACAACTGTTCATCGTCATCTTCAACAACTTGGAAAAGTTCCTGAACTTGGAAAATGGGTGCCTCATGAATTGTCTGAAAACAACCTCAAATCCCGAGTTGACATCTGCTCTTCTCGCCATTTTCGCCAACTTGTTTCACCTTTTTTGGATAGACTTGTGACTGGCGACGAATAATGGATCCTTTATCGAAATGTTAAGCGTCGTAGACAGTGGTTTGGTAAAGGGGAAGGATCCCAGCCACAGCCGAGAAGGGAACTTCATGGGTAAAAGGTTCTTCTTTCAATCTGGTGGGATCACCAAGGAATAATCCACTTTGAATTCTTACCACCTAATGCAACAATGAATGCTCAAATATACTGTCAGCAATTAGAGCGTTTGAACCAAGCTTTGAGGGAAAAAAGACCTGCTCTAGTGAATCGAAAAGAGGTGATGTTTCATCAGGACAATGCGCGACCCCACACAGCAAGAATCACGTTACAAAAGATCGAAGAACTTGGCTGGGAGAAAATTCCTTATCCACCTTATTCTCCCGATTTTGCTCCTTCAGACCACCATTTGTTTCGTAGCTTACAGAATCATTTGGAAGAAACAGCTTTTGTAACACAGGAAGAGGTTAAAACTGACATTTGTGAGTTCTTCAAATCAAAGCCAAAAGAATTTTACAGTAATGGAATTAGTAAGCTTGTTAATACATGGAAGGAAGTCATAGATAATCAGGGAAAATACAAAAAGATATGGATTGCTGCCGACCGAGAATGTGCTAAGATTAGACATAATCAAACGGTATTATAATGAAGAGGCACGGTGGTGTAATGGATTGCAACTCGGATTGAGGAATCGGAGAGCCGAGTTCGAATTCCAGTGCTAATAACCTTGGAAAAGGTATGAATCCTCTTCTTCTCCCACCAGCTATGGGTAAATAGCAGGACAGACCTTGGATGGCAGAAAGAAATGGCTATGTCAGTCATATATCAAAAGTTACATAAACGCCTAAGCTTGTATCACACATGGCACATAACTGACTGATTATAACGATTCGATTTCTGTAGTCAGTGTTTACTTATGTTATAGCGCAGTTTTTGTTCGTGTGATTCCTTTAAAATGCTCTAATTTCGGAAATAGAACAAATTCTAATTGAGTCCATCGGTCAGTTTTGATACGCTATGTTATTAGTCACTTTCCCAGCACCGCAATGTCCCTTCCCTGCGGCTTTTCCATAAAAGCCACCCTTGCTCTTCAAAAATGTAAACGCAATGTCAATCGCTTTCTACTATCTTCCTGATTCCTCTTCTTTTATTCTTCTCGTTCTTTTATAATATTTCTTCTTTTTTTTTCTTATTTTTCACACTCAGTAACTCCTTGTGTCTTAATGGCTTTGCTGCTTTGCATGGGATGAAATGATTATAAAAAGATATCTATCCAAATAAGAAAGCGCTGATTCTATTAATTACTAAGTACATAAATGTTTTCTTTACTAAAGAAAATAAGAACAAATAGGGAAAATCTTCGTTGTTCTTTTTTACGTTGACTCCAATGTGAGTGCAAGGAAACTCTTTATTCAAAATTGTTAATAACATTATTATTTTCATAAAACCTGTTTTATTTTGAACAGTATAATGGTAGAAGTGCAGTACAGTGTTAAAGTTCTTACTTTTGCACATTTTCTTCAAATCTGTATGTTGAAGGACGACCGCTTCTGTGGTTATCTACTAGAGATCCCGTACACATCATCTTGGAACGACCATGATTATTTTAACAGCTGCTGAAGCACAAGATCAATGAACACTGCACCACAATCTCTGCACATGTACAATGGATAGCCACTTTACGCCACGGGTGATTGATGTATTGACTGATTGATGCCGTTTTTACGGTTTATCAACCCTATTTAAAGCCAGAAACGATTTTTAGAGTGTAAGAAACTTTTTTCTTATATAATAACGATTTAATGATAAAAGTCTTAATACTTAACCCACAGCTGGAGGAGAAGAGGTTGATTCATATCTTTCACCAGGATAAGTGAATATAACGAACGCAGCAATGGTTGGAACTCGGCCATCCGATTAACAATTCCAAGGCAATATACATTGCACCACCTACACACCCAAGATTACAGAACCTCTCAGGCGTTATGACATTCTGGGATATAATTATCACTTTGAAATTAGCAATGTACTTTTATCACTTCAGGGATCACTATATGTTTTGTTTTATACAAATGCAGTGTTATTAAAACAAAGATAATTTTCAATAGTGTGTTTCTTTCCCCCGATAATGTCTATCGGAATAGAAATCAAATTTTGGCTCATTTCAACTTTATTTGTATTTCTTTATTTTAAGGTTTAAGTATCCCACATTGTTTCAGTACTAATTTAATACGAATAGGCGAGGGTGGCCTGAAAAATTGATCGACTGAATATGAAGGAGTGTTGCAAGAGCTTTGAAATCTTGCATTAATTTTAACTCTTCTTAATAACTGCATTGTTTCTTTCCAGACAATATGCTTGTTCAAAGAGGAATGATCTTTCTATTGATAATAAAAGTCATGAGCAGCAGATGTGACGTCATCATCATTGCGATACTAGTTCTCAGTCAAGTGTTGGGAAACATATGATCAAGATAAGAGTGCGAATGATCAACGAGTTCAAGGTCACACTCACACACAGCAACCATTGAAAACAAATACTTGTGAGCTGGAGGCTTGTCCTGATGAAGTAAGACACATTTCGTTAGCTTTCCTGGCTGATTGGTCTTGGTAGCTTTTTTGTAACCGCTTCAGCAAGTTGGCATAGTACTCTCCATTAATGTTGTGGTCCTTTTGATGATATTCAATAAATACAATGTCTTTTGCATTCCCAAAACTGAAGCCATCACCTTCTCTGCAGATGAAACGATCTTGGCCTTCTTTGGAGCAGATGAGGAGGCGTGTATCTCTGTGCATGTATATTGCCTCTGTATATATGGTTCCAAGGGATGAACCTAATCAGGTCACCCCGGTTAAAAAAATGTTCAAGGAAACCAGCTAGATCTATTTAAAAAATATCAGATTTTCCCGGGATGTGATCAACCGCATGCCCTTTGATCAAGTGACAGAAAACGCAACACACCGTGCAGAAACATTCATCAGGTCAAGTTCATTTGGCAGAATATTGTCAACTCTGTCACGAGATATGCTAATTGCAATGGCTATTTAATTCATAGTCAATCTTCTGTCTCTGTCGGGACTTTATTATTATAAATAAATAAAAGTAAAATATAAAATAATAATAATAATAATAATAATAATAATAATAATAATATTGAATATTATAAATAAAACAAAATAAAACAATAATATAAAAAAAAGTTATATAAAATAATTTAAATAAAAATTAAAAATAATAAAACTTTCCCAGTATGCAACAAAAACACGGACATCCTGCCAAAAGACGTTATATTCAATCTCTTCACCACGAACTTTGGTACGAGTAGCACGTGTCCGACTTCTCTTCGTGATATGGCTTGTAATACTACGGAGTAAATTCTCCCTTTTATCACATGTACGAAACATAAGACGATTGTAACCTATAGCGTACACACAAAAATTCACACAAAAATATAAATAAATTGTATGAAATTAACATACAATTTACCATACTTTTCCTGTTATTTCTGTTTGTTTTATTTTCTGTCAAATATGCTTTTATTTCTAAATTTCTGCTGCTATGATGAGAATGAATCTCCCACACTATTATGGAGACCGCGACGTGTATAAAAAAACATCTTATTCCCTCATATCTTCCATGACCATATGGTGCACACGATAAACGTTTTCCTCGGTGGTGGCAGTAGCAAGATGCCCAGACCTTGGGATCATCTTAAGACTCTTCTTTCTCCTCTTAAATTCAGCTGCCCACTTTTACATGGCTAATGAGGTTGTAGCGTCATTCCCTAATGTAGGAACCGTGTCAGCGGGAATGTCCTTGGGAGCTAAACCATTTTTCTGCTGGTACTTGATAACAACACGAAGAGAAGTCACTACCAGTTATTTTTGAAATCTTTGAAAAATCAAATGTCAGTTTACCTTCGTAGTCAACCGATGAACTTTTTATCTGACCTTCATACCTGGAAAGAAACAATTCAATTATTAATAAGAAGATTTGAAATTAATGCATGCAAAATTTCACAGCTAGAGCATCCCTCCTTCATAGTCAGCTTATGAACTTTTCATCCTCCCCTCGTACCTGGAAATTAACGGTGCGGTTATTAAAAAGAAGAGTTGAAATTAATGCATGCAAGATTTCACAGCTCTAGCGTAACTCCTTCATTGCCAGCCTATGAAATTTTTGAAGCCACCCTTGTACATGAAAAGAAACAATGCAGTTATTAATAAGACGAGATGAAATGAATGCACGCAAGATTTTACAGCTCAAGCGTGATTCTTTTATAATGAACATATGAACTTTTCAGCCCATCCTTGTAGTTCGATCGTATATTGATCGCTGGAGACTCGTAGATCATTGTATCTTCAATGCAATTTTGTTTTCGTAAGTTATATTTATGTGTTTTATTTTTTTATAAAAATGGTGTTTACAAGTGAAATAGAAAGCGTTCAGAAGCTAAAAGTGAATAACGTATTACCTCACTAAAATAGATTTTGTTCTAGCGAAATCAAATTCTTTTTTCTTTTTTTCTTTTTGATGACGCCGGTTCATTGGCGAAACATGTCAATGTAGAGGTTTTTCAGTTTGACTTACATATCTGACATTCCGTCGGATTCTCATCCAACTTTGCTTCAAAATAATTGCTGAAGGATACATTTTTACACATAATCTCATTTCTCGTTGCTTTTCTCGCGAGATTATGAAGATTGTTGAGGAATATCTGGACAGTTTTCCTTGCCATATCAATAATAACATAGTGGCAATAAAATCAAAGATATGTCATATGTTTTCCCTTATTTAAGTTTACTGCATTTTATTTACTAATTTTCCTTATAGAAATGCATGACAAAGCGTGGGAGGTTTATGTTCTACGAGAATACAATTGGTCGAGTTCGAAGCATGGCAGATTATATCAGGCCAAATTAACGGCAAAACGGGAACAGAATAATTACAACCAATTTGTAATTTCATCAGAATGTCTCAGGAGATCAAAGATGGCAGAGAGCGCCGGCAAAAGTCGGAAGTGAATTGTTTACGAAATAATCAAAAGAAATCACGCGAGCAGGAGGAGACGCAATTAAAATGCAATTTATACGAGGTTTGATCATTCTTCCACATTCCACGCCTTTTCCCACCATCCCCTCCCGTTCTTATAGATTGGAACTGTCTGCCTGCATGGATACAGGTGGCTAGGGTGCGCAAGTAGCGTAAGGGGGGGATCATTAAAATGTGGGGAAAAATTAGAGTGAAAAGCATGTGAATCAATAATCCAATGAATAATGAAGGTAAAAGCAGAAATGAGGAAAACACACACACACACGCACACACACACACACACACACACACACACACACACACACACACACATATATATATATATATATATATATATATATATATATATAATACAAGTAAGAAAATGACGTAAAAATTACGGGGGTTTAACACACATCAGGGCCAGATGTTTGATAAAAGAGGCGAAACACCTGAATGAGTTAACCAGATATATCAACTGAACTTTTTTTAATTTATTCAATATATATATATATATATATATATATATATATATATATATATATATGTGTGTGTGTGTGTGTGTGTGTGTGTAGATGTGTTCTACAAGAATCATATGCATAGTAACTATAAGCGAAACGAATCTTCACTTATAAATACTATAAGGAAATACACAACCCCAGTCGAGAAAAACCAAGGAAGTTTGATTATCTTTTATAAAAAAAATTTAAACCTCATTGACAAAAATAATAATTCACCTTCAAGATTACAAAAAAAAAATTATTATTTACTTATTCACGTGTCCTTGAAGTCGGTGTGTACCTGGCCAAGCCAAATTCGCAGATAATTTTATTGGTTATACTACAACATACATAACAAGAAGACTCATATTACATCTCTCTGACTATAGCTCAATTACATCACATCTATATACACACGGTAACCTATTAAAATGTCTCTGTAACATACTCGTTACCAATACAAATATAATAGCCTCATCCACATGTAAAAAATGGTAATGGAAGCATTATTAATAAAAAATGAAAAAGCCAACACTCAGTAATATCAACTATGAACACGGCTGCAATGTACAGACCGGAAAATAAACAAATGCTGTAATTCTAGATATATACATAAAACAATTCATATTTTCAGTTAATGGTGAAATGAAATTCATTCTAAAAATGTATTGCCGAAAGCACTTGGATATATAAAATATTCAGAAAATTTTTATATATGATTTATGCCCTGAAAAGAAAAAAATGTAAGAACACATGAAAAATTATGTAAAGATTTAACCACAGCTCCCTAACAGTATATATATATATATATATATATATATATGGGGGGGTGTAAGAGGATATTTTTTGTTGTATGAGTATTACTTCGAGGATCATAAGTTTATTTTTACGGTTTGATTTTGCTAGTATTTTGACATTGTTTATGAGTAGTTGTCCAATGCTACTAATGCTATTGTGATATTTGTGCTGATGGCACTCTTTTCCGATAAGTGGTAGGTGAGTCTCCGTGAGAGTGTGGTTGTGATGTATCCTACGTCAGACTTTTGTGTTTTCTTTTTTTTATTTTCACATAAATATTATCTGAGTGGGCAAGTATACTCATACACGACATTGGTCTTTTATATAGCGTTAGAAATTTGAGATATATTATTTTTAATATCTAGGTTGCTAGTTTTGATTTTTTTTTTTGTAGTAAATAATGAATCTGATAAATTTGTATCTACCAACGGGTTTATTTATCTATGTAAGATCTTTTTCTATTGTTTTTTTCGTCTTTTTTTGTAATTATATTGCATATATATATATATATATATATATATATATATATATATATATATATATACACAAATGTAAAGGAACGAAGAGTAAGATTTCATGCCCTTTCTTAAATAGCTATAATTACCTTCAAGAATAAATACAAACTACTAAAAAAACGATCACAATTGACAATAAAATAATCAATAATAAATAGTAAAAACAGTTAACAAACACTATATATAGTCAAAAAATTGTATCCGGCCCGCGGTTATTCCCAGTTAGTAGCCCTTAGAATAATGCAAAAGACAACGCACAATGCATCACTGACCTGTAATATATAAATAGTCGAGGAAAAACACAACGCATATGGCCTGATGATTGCGTTTAGCATGAAACAGGGTGTTAACTCCAATGTTCTATCTTTCTTTCTTTCTATCTATCTATCTACCTATCTATCTATCGATCGATCGGTGGATTATGCAGTGTTACATTAAAATATGCACATAATCATTACAAAGCTCTACGTCTTGTTTCAACGTTAAAAAATTTTTTTTTAACGTTTCATCAGGTGGAGAATCACGATGCTACTAAAATATTTTATTCAAATATGAGTCGCGATTGTGTTGTTTGTTAACTTTTTTTTACTATTTATTATTGATTATTTTATTGTTGGTTGTTAATATGTTTACTTATGTTCATGAGTTCCGTTTTGGTTTGTTTATTATTTATTTATTTATTTATTGGCTGGGATTATTTTATTTTATTTTTATTTTTATTTCTTTTATTTATGTTTATTCTCCTTTGTTTTGAGTTTTCGATTTTTGGCTTTCGTGTCTGCATTTAGTGATCAATTATGATCGTTTATTTAGTAGTTTGTATTGGTCCGTGAAGCTATTTATAGCTATTTAAAAAAGGACATCTGGACCCACAATTGACTTCAGTGTCCACTTTTATATTTACATACGCTCTATCTTGACATTTCATTTTAACAGGTATGTTTACCAACATTACACAAAAATACGACAGAGTAAATTTATTCAATAAAATCGCAATTGACTTCAATCATGGCCTTCAGAGGACTTCGGAATCTTCTATATCTCTTCTCGGCGATCTCCTTGTTTAAGTTTGTGAATGCTGCCATAATCCTTGCCTTCAGTTCATTTTTGGTGTTACAAGGAGTTTTGTTGGTCTCTCGCTCAACTGCACCCCACACATAATAATTAAGGGGGTTCCAGTTTGGGGAATTATGTGGCCAGGGGTGATGTGGTCGCAGAAATTGTCTGACAGTCATGACAGGGTTTTTCTGCTTATGTGGCATGTTGCAGAGACCTGTTGCAAGATACAGGATCTTCCATAAACCGCCCTCTTGAATCAGAATAGCACTACCTTGTTTCAAAATTCCCTTGACCTGAATCAAATCTCCAACCCTACCTCTACCATATACCCCACACCATAACTGAGACACCAACATCCTTATCTGTTAGAGCTATACATTCATCATTCAGTCTTTCTTCTGGATTTCTTCGCACACACGCACAGCTACACACTCCTCTTACTACCTAAAGTTCAAATTTGAACTCATCTATCCCCAATACATTTTGTCACTCTTTGAATGTTCTGTTCTTGTGCATTTTTACCAATAAAAGTATCTTCTGCCCATTTACCTTCCGTAACAGGGGTGTCTCAATGGCTAGGCAGACCCTAAGCTTCGCTGATCGAAGCCGATATTTCACAGTTGAGAGTGGCATTGCTGTCGGGAAGAATTAAATTCAGCTGCCCACGCTGGAGCAGTTTTCCTTCTGTTTATTTTAATCTGAATAATCAACTGTTTTTCTTCAGTGGCGGTTATCACTTTTGATGCTCCAGCTCTTTTTCTGTCAACATTTACACCACTTTCTAACTGCCTTTGTAATGAATATTGAAGCCCATGTATAGAAATCGTCAACTTCTTGGCAATTTGTCTTTGAGAGTAGCACTCATGATTACAATTTCAATTTTTTCCCTCACTTAGCTGCTTGGGTTTCGTAATTCTGTTTAGATTACTTCAAAATTAATATAAATAAATAAAACAGACTATGAAAATATTGTCGTAATGACACAATCTGTTTTTCTTCAAACGGAGACAGCTACATATATTTTGCTTACATTCGTCAGTGCCGAGTTATCATTTAGAACCTGTATTAAAATTTAACTTAATTGAAAATTTTGGTGATTTCAAAAATCCTCTGAGGAGTTAACAATGAAAAGCAAAATATAATGTTTCTCATATAAAATATGCATAATTTAGCAAAATGTTTTGTGGACAGAAAAATCTAAATTTGGGTGGGCAGTAAAAGGAGCTTGGAGAAATAAAAGCAAATACACGGAATTGAGTGAAATTTTATCTTTTACTTTAAAAATATCTAATTTTAAGCTGTGTATTTTAAGAAATGCAAGGTGACTTTAGACTTCTGCATGTAGTGTATCTACAATATACAAAAAAGAGGTTCTCAAACCTTTCTCTCCCCCCGTACCCAACTGTCTTGACCGACTGTCTTGACGCACTCTTATCTTGGCCGACTGTATTGACGAATTCATCTGACTTGGCCGACTGTATTGGCGTACCCCTCTATCTTGGCCGAATGTATTGGCGTGCCCATCTGTCTTGGCCGACTGTATTAACGTACCCCTCTGTCTTGGCCGAATGTATTGGCGTTCGCATCTGTCTTGGCCGACTGTATTAACGTACCCCTCTATCTTGGCCGAATGTATTGGCGTGCCCATCTGTCTTGGCCGACTGTATTAACGTACCCCTCTATCTTGGCCGAATGTATTGGCGTTCACATCTGTCTTAGCCGACTGTATTAACGTACCCCTCTGTCTTGGCCGACTGTATTAACGTACCCCCCTATCTTGGCCGAATGTATTAACGTACCCCTCTGTCTTGGCCGACTGTGTTAGCGCATCCATTGAGTAGATATTATTTATTATTGTAATAAACGTGTAATATAGTGATCATTTTCCAATGGCAGTTTTCCAATATACAGAGGTTTAGTATTTAAATCCTGACTTTTATGATGAATTCAGAGATGTTTAAACAAACTACACAGAAACTGTAACTTACAAATAGAAAGTTTTTAAATTTCTAAGGCGCATGCTGAGGAAAGTAGGCTTGGAGTATTTAACACTGACGGGTCATAATGAAGAAAAGAGGAAATGTAACCTACTTGATGAGTTTCAGCGAATGGATAACAGAACAAAATGCATGGTAAAGAATCTGAATTACTTAGTGCAAAAATAGACAGGAAGCAGTGGAGGGCCATAATAGCGCAAGGTCCTAATATGATTTAGCATATAAAAAGAAGAAATGGTAGGCGAATATTTACCCATACAACGTATACGACTAAAATTTGTACTTCACCTAACTTCATATATTTTAATATGGGATATATATATATATATATATATATATATATATATGTGTGTGTGTGTGTGTGTGTGTATATATACATATATATAGATAGATAGACAGATAGATAGATAGATAGATAATATTAGTGGAAAATTTACATACATATGCAAAATATAAAAATACCCATACATGTATATTTTCAGAAAAAAATTCCAAGAGGAAGAATCCAGGTAGAACTCAATGTCTAGGACAGAGTAAGGATATAATAAAAAGGCTTAAACGCTAATATTCCATGGTCATAATTTATTCCATTGGAATCGTAAATACGATCCAATTCATCATTTTGAATTTGTAGGTCTGATGAATTGGGTCGTATTTACGATTCCAATGGAATAAATTATGACCATGGAATATTATGTTTAAGCCTTTTTATTATATATATATATATATATATATATATATATATATATATGATACAATATACAAGTTTTAAATTTCAGCGTCCCAATAGTTCCAGTGTTTCCCTTCTATGTATAATTATAGCCAACGTTTGCGTTTTATATCCCCCTCCCCTTCATACGCATATATAATTACATCAACAATAGTCCTGAAAGTTGAAATGCATCATAAAATTGTTTTCAATGTGTCATTAATTTTTCTAATATTGTAATATGTAATATGAACTGGGAGTTCCTTATATGTAATCAAATATGGTATGTACACAAAAGCCCCCACCCCCGACACACACACACACACATACACACAGAGGGAGAGAACAAGAGAGAGAGAGAGAGAGAGAGAAAGAGAGAGTGAGAGAAACAATTTAAATGCATCAGTCTATATTCCCGAGATGAAGTATTATAACTATTTACACTATTTACATTGTTCGGACTGCTGTATTCAGACGTTATGCGTTCCGGCTTTTTTCAGGAAAAATGTCCCAGTGAAGGAAAAGTTAATTGACACAAAGACTTTTGGGTTCAATACTTGGAAACAGCAGAGCTGAACAAATATTTGTTGCCGTTTTTGGTTCCATTTTCTCTAAAGCTTTATCGTTGCTCACCTGTTTAGTCGTTGGTATTTTCAGCTTCTTTCTGTAGAACAACGTTTCTGTTGCTTCAAGTCTCTTCTTCATTTGTGAGGAGATTGTCTAGCAATTTTTCTTTCTTCTTGTCTCGTTATTTTTTGGATTACTTTGATTCTGCTTGTTCACCGTTAAATCTCTTTGTATTCAAGTCTATATGTCTTCGCTTTATCATAAGAGATAGTGTCGATTTTGGGTTATCTCCCTTAGTTACGGCTATTTCCGTTTGCTTTCCGAAATGTCGTTTCTTTTTCCTTAATTGCCGTTATCAATTTGCTATTTATATATTTACCGTTATTTCCTTTATTCCACAAAGCCTGCAATTTGTTCTTGATTTCTAAATCAAATTCGTTGTTATTTTCCCTGACCATATTAGAACATGTGTTCTTCTTTTTTTTTCTCTCTCAATGTTCAAGCTAAATTCGACTACCAGTCAATTTTGCATCTTTAACGACTCTTTCTTTGCCAGCCATTATGAAGTCAACTTCACTGTTGGCTTCTTTACTTGGGCTTATCAAAGCCGTTTTACGACTTGTTCGCTTTTGACAAAATGTATTCATAACTTGCATATTCTGCCTTTCTAAGAAATTAACGACAATTTAACCTCTCTCACCCAAATTTTCGTATACGGGGATTTTTCTCATCCTAACTTTTGCACTGAAGTCGACTATTACAATGGTGTAACTTGTTTCCTCTCGATATATAACGTGATTCATATTGTAATACTCTTTCGATGTTGGTAAATATGCATGGTCTGTTATTAGTATGTCGTTGGTATAATCTGATTACTATCCAAGTTACTTTGCCTAATATAACAGAAGAAGAAGGGGGAAGAGGAGAATGCAAAGGTATTATAAATGTATCCGGGGTGGGGGTGGTTTTAATTGAAATGTGCATACTTTTTTAACCAGCCTCATATGAGCTTAAGCATAATATCTGTATGTATGCAATGTCCTATAACTTCAGATATCTGCTTCAAAGGTTTCTTGGATCCGGAAATATCATTATTAGAAATAATGACATTTAGCCACACTGAAGGGCGCTGATACAGCGAAACAGTCTGTGAATGACTATATGCGCTCTCGTTCGTTGGTTGAGCACTTTGGAAGAAAGGGTATTTGAAGGCTGCTTTTGCTATAATGCTAAGCTGTTCGCAATGTATAAAGCACTCTGGTGGTTGATAATGCTTATATCACGTATATAACGCGTTAAAAATTCCCTTCCTCCGTATCGTTCAATGATAGCCTAGAGGTAAGAATAGCTGACTGATGTCAAATCGGTCGAGTTTCGATTCCGGGTTGAAGCAAACGTGTGTCTTGTCGCACTGAGGACATGCAATATGGAAAACAGTCTCTCTCTCTGGATGTCTACTTAGATACCTAATTTTACATTCTTGTTTATCGTGCGGTCTCCCCTCAGGAGGTTGGAGATCATAGCTCACCATTTTTTGGTAGCTCTTAATAAATATTGTTATTCATGGTTTTATAGTCGAATAACTTCTTTTTTCCTCCTGGGATTCTCCATCTTCATATACAAATTGCGATGGATAAATTGTCGTCTGAAAAAGGAAAATAATACTGACATCTCATTTTAACATATATGTTCACCAAAATTACACAAGAATATTTTGAAATACTAAAGAGTAAATTTGTTCAATAAAATTATCATTGGCTTCAACTACGGCGTCCAGACGACATCGGAATCTCCTGCAACTCTTCTGAACAGTCTCCTTGTTTAAGTTGGTGAATGCTGCTATAATCCTTGCCTTCAGTTTATCTTTGGTGTTATAAGGAGTTTTGTTGCCTTCTCGCACAACTGCACCCCACACATCAAGGGCTTGCAATCTGGGGAATTATATGGCCAGATATAAGAGGTGATGCGGTCGCAGAAATTGTCTGACAACCATGACTGGGTTCTCCTGCTTTTGTGGCATGGTAAGGAATCCTGTTCCCAGACATCAGGTCTTCCATCAGCCCCACACTTGACCCATGGCAGCACTACCTCCTCAAGGCGCTAAATGTAGGCCTCCGTGTTGAGTCTTAGACCCTCATTAGCGAATTCGGAAGTTCTTTTCTTATCAGAACTATCAGAGTGAGTTTTCCAAGATGCCGTATCTTCGTAATCACCATTAGACTCATCCAACTCTTTCCGAATCCTCTGTACTGTCATCAGATTGACACTGAAACAGTTTGAAATCGCATCATCGTACACTTTTTGTCACAGACGGTACCCAACTGATCCTACTATACTGTGCTGTCGACAAACACAAACAACGACGATTTACCCATCGGGCCCCTTTATTTCTTGGGTATTCATGAAAGCAGCTATTGTCTAGTACCAGATCATTCACCATGCATTTGATAGATTTTCCTCTGAATACATTACAAGTTTCTCGTCCGAATTGGCCAAATATTTCACCATCTCACGTTACTCCGATATCATTCTGTCACCTTTCCGTCATCAATCTAAAGGTTGATCAAATGTAACTCGCCCATGCTCTAAACATTGGAATTTACAAGATGAACGAATGTGGGTATTCAAAAAGATATATATATATATATATATATATATATATATATATATATATATATATTCCGTTATAGGTTTTTTTTAATCATTTCATCCCAAGTAAGGTGATAATTCCACTAGGACGCAAGGGATATAAGAAAATGATAAGAATTTAGTAAGAAGGAATAAAAGAACAGATTTCAGGAAAAGAGAAGATGACGATTGGCACTGCATTTAATTTTTTAAAGATTGTATGCGGCAGGACAGCAAGAAATTGTAAGGTGTTTCCACAGGTGACAAATAAATAAAAAAAGACAGAAACTGCCAGGACATAACATACGGTTACATTTAGCTATTTTAACATTAAAACGGTGAGTCTTAATTGCCAATCGAGTAGTACGCTTAAATTCATGCAGTCGAGGCACCAAAAGAGAAAGCCTACCAGAACAACTGAGATGAAAATATTTATAGAAAAGACAGAGTGAAGCCAGGTTACGTCGGTGAGAAAGTGACTGAAATCGAGATGTCAGGTTAGGAACGATTACACACAGAGCCTTCTTTGAATTTTCTCAATAATCCCGAAGTATGTAGTAGGAAAACCAGATTAGATATGGCAGTAATATTCAATGCACGGACGAACGATAGATTTATAAATGTGCAAGATGGATTCTGACGAGAGACATTGTCTGACACAACACAGTATATCAAGCAAATGTCATAGGAAAATGTGAGCCAAAGATGGCACAGAGTTGCTTTTCCGAAAGTTAGTAGACAGAAAAGTTTTTCTATGGTGATTAAATGAAAGTATGTTTCGGGGGTGGTAAAATTTACAAGCCATTCCTTGCCTCAGTTAACCGCTGATTGAAAATCCTACTCGAGAGTAGGTGACAGTTTTACTTTGTCGGGACTGTCGAACTTTCTACTAAGACAGCAACCTGTCAAATCTCTTGAGCTTACGAACTAAACTGTAAACTTTGACTTCTGAACTGTAAGTAAACCACAATTTATGTGAAGTTTAGCATTTATAGAATTTTTCTCTATTTATTGCATCCTCATTATATTTGCTTTTGGAATGAATACAGTGTTTCAACCCAAACAAACTTCTACAATCAGTATGAAAAGAAGTGTCTCTGTCTTTTCTGTTGTTGCAGACAATTTCTTCTTTTTACTGTTCTTATTTTATCAGTTAAGCAAAAAGAAAAGAAGAGTAACAGCAAGTTTCGAAGACACCACCTGAGAAAAAAAAAGAACAGATTTTACGCCTGAGAATGGGTTAGCGGGAAAAGAGAAAAAATGACAATGAGCTCAACAGCCTGAGCAACGCTTGGAACTAGTCTTTCTTTTATTTAGATTCTTAAAACCAGTCTGCGCCGTGTTCTTTTGCAATTTCGAACCCAAACACCTCGAATTTGGACAGAATTATCAACAGTTTTGCAGCAGTAGCTTCAGTATCACTTTCAGGTGTGAAATTAGGAGTATTTTGGGTAATTTTGTGACGGGTGTGAAAGCAAGCCAATTTTACTAAGTTAACACCGCAGGCAGTTATCTCCCCTGGCGACTTTTTCCCGCTTCAGCATACAAGTTGATATTTCTCACACTGAACAGAAGGGCAGAAATAGACTTGCTGTACATCTCCGGTAATTTTCTCTACTTTTCGATTTTTCCTATTCTCAGTTTGGCTTTATATTTCTTTTCTTACTATTTTGCTTTATTTGCCAGCATTTTAGCTTTTATTGATTCGTTTGTTCTTTGTGAATAGACTTAAAACTCTGTGATGTTAGAACTTCGTTTGTCGCCTTTATTTATTTTTTCTATAGTTAAGCAACATATATTTCATTCTTTATGTGAATGAGGGGCGATTTATTCCCGATTCAATGCGTGTTTCAAGATGTTTTACTCGGACGTTAAGCATGAAGAAATTCAATTAAAACAGTATTGAACACATTGGGAATATTTTTCTAAGAAATTGCACTATATATTATTTTATATATATTGCATCATATATTACATTACACACACACAAACACACACATATATATATATGTATATATATATATATATATATATAGAAAATGTTTCAAATTAAAAAATAATAATGTTTTATTTTATGAAAGTATTTATTTATTTATATATATATATTTGATATTTCAAATTGTCCTCAATTGAAATTGAGGACAATTTAAAATATCAAATATATATATAAATAAATAAATACTTTCATAAAATAAACATTATTATTCTTTAATTTGAAACTTTTTCTATATATACATATTAAGAAAGTATACGTGGCTTCTCGTTATGCTATATATATATATATATATATATATATATATATATATATATATATATATATATATATATATATATAAGTTTCATTAAAGGTGACTGACAAGGCACTGCGATAAAACTTATTCAAATTTTCGTTCGTGCCTTCGTGGCTTAATATGTGTAAAATCTGCAAAAATGATCTATGTATATCCGAGCGCATTCGGCTATTCTCTTGGTCATTATCACGGATATTTTAAAGGAATATGTAAATTTTTATATATGTGTATCTATAATGATGGAAATTTATTTACCGAACACGACCAGCACGTTCTAGCCGTGTTCATAATTGATATTTTTTTTATTGACTTTTTATTTTTTTATTATTAATGCTTCCATTATTTTTAACTGTTTTTCCATGTGGATGAGGCTATTATGCCCGTATGTTTACAAGTATGTCGCGGACGGAGTTTGGTACATTTCTGTATGCCTAATTGAATTATGATCTGAGAAATGCAACATGTGTCATCTTGATAAGCATGTAGTGGTATGTCCAATATAAATATTCATGAATTTCGTTTGTTCATGAATGCAGTTCCTTGAGGAGCTTGTAAATTTTTAAATAATATTGATCCTCTATAATGTTCATCTTGCAGGTGAGTTGTTGCTCACGAAGATTTTAGGCCGAAATATACCGATGATTTTAGGTTGAGTAATTTTTCAAAGACATTGTTTTCGACCTGAAACATGTAATAATTAAAGAAACAAGGTCCTAGTGGATTTCTCATGATAACTACATTAGTTTGATTTTAAATAATGCCTGTATGATCTTAGAAGCGTGTAGTAATTTAGTGAGAATATTAGATTTGATAGATGGAGGTAGAATCGAATTATGTTTATAAATAAAGTGGCATATTATATTGATAGCTTCAGCAAGAGGGACGTTTGTGAATTGATTTTCTACATGAAGACTAAAAGAGAAAAGAAGAATGAAAGAAAAATGAATAAGTTTAATTGCAGTACCTCGTCTGTTTTTAATAGAAATTGTATAAAATAAGTATTGCTGCCCAAATAGACAATTATATATATATATATATATATATATATATATATATATATATATATATATATATATTATTATAATAGATTATAATAAAATATTTTACATCACTTTCACAAAAGTTTTCATGCTTCAATACTATGATTGTACAATCATGTGAATGATTTTATTATAACTTTAATCTTCCATGAATGTCTCACGTACATTTATATCTGCTCATGGCGTATCAAATGCAAACAAATGACGTCAGACGTTATGAAATAGACAAAGTACGACAATTTTTTAAGACATCTTTATGTTAATACATTCTTTTTATAGATACAAATATTTAAGTAAATGCTTTGTTTTTATAATAAACAGTATTAAACAACATTTACTATATGGAAGATTAAAGTTTAAAGACAGTAAAATCGACCTTGCTAACCGAACGCTCCTCTGTGGCCGAAACGGTTAAGGCACGTCAGGCTATATGACAGTTCCGTATAGGATACAGGTTCGATTCCTATCGGAGGACGAAAATTTTCTATGAAAATTTCCCGGACATTCAGGCCGAAATATATATATATATATGTTTCGGCCATATATATATATATATATATATATATATATATATATATATATATATATATGTTTCGGCCACAGTAAAGCGTTCAGTTAGCAAGGTCGATTTTACTGTCTTTAAACTTTAATCTGCCATGAATGTCTCACGTACATTCATATCTGCTCATGGCGTATCAAATGTAAACAAATGACGTCACACATTATGAAACAGTATTATATTTATTTACCGGCCTGAATGTTCGAGAAATTTCCACAGAAAATATTCGCCTGTGAAATTTTCTAGGACATTCAGGCCGGTAAATGTTGTTTAATACTGTTTATTATAAACAGAGCATTTACTTAAAGTTTAAATACAGTAAATTCGACCTTGCTAGGCGAACGCTCCTTCGTGGCCGAATCGGTAAAGGTACGTTAAGCTGAATGACGATTCCGTATAGGATACAGGTTCGATTCCTGTCGGTGGACGAATATTTTCTGTGACATTTTCACGGACTTTCAGGCCGGTAAATACTGTTTATTATAAACAGAGCATTTACTTTTATCTATAAAAAGAATGTATAAACATAAAAATGTCTTATATATATATATATATATATATATATATATATATATATATATATATATATATATATATATATATATATATATATATATATATATATATAGCCCCTAAAATTTCCATACATAGGAAAAATAAACAGATTTATATAAAAAAAAAAAAAAAACGTTTTTATTTATATAATATGCTTTACATGACTACCATTCTGTTGGAAACACTCTTTAACGTGTGTCCTCCCCTGCTGAAGAACAGCTGGAGTTATGCTTGTAATGGCGTTGGTAATAAGTTGTATGAAATGATTTATGTTTTGTATCTTTTCCTGATACGCCATGGCCTTCAAATGCCCGCAAAGGTAAAAATCAAATAGGGTAAGGTCTGGTGATCTGAGAGGCCACTCCACAGAACCACGCCAACCAATCCAATCACCTTTATTCAAACGCTTCTTCTAGTATATATATATATATATATATATATATATATATATATATATATATATATATATATATATATATTATGTGTGTGTGTGTGTGTGTGTGTGTGTGTGTGTGTGTGTGTGTGTGTAATACCATTTACTTTATATATTTGGTTCTGGAAAAGGAAAATATTTTATAAGATTTTTATTAACTTTTACTCGTGTTTTTCTTTTAGGAGACTGAAAGAAGTGTAAAAATCGTCCATAATAATTACTCTCCAAAGCGCTTTAGGCATTTTCAAGACGTTCCTTGTTCATTATTATCATCATCATCATCGTCATCAACATTGCCTCGACTGCTTCATTCATCGGGGCGGGGGTGGGGACCTAAGGGCAGAAAAAAAAACAATCTCCTTCAGGATGATATGTTGGCGGTGGCTCTCAGGAGTTCCAGCATTGTCATGTCCATCCACTGTCTGTTATTGTCTGACCAGCTCTTGCGTTGCCGTCCTCGCTTGTGTTCACCCTCAACAGTGGCTTGCGTGATGGTCTTACAGAGGCTGTTATGCTGTGTGACGTGGCCAAACCACGACATCTTCAGACGTTTAATAGCGGCGAAGAATGATTCCTTTCAGAACTCGAAATTATTTACTTTAATCCCTACATAGTCATTTGTTTTTCGCTCCCAATAGGAGATTCGGAGGAGCTTTCTCAAGCATTCGTTCTCGAACGCCAGCATCGTTTTTCTTGGCTCAACCAAGAGTGCTCAATTCTAACGCCAATCCCTCTTCTTAGCATATTTTTAAGCTGATGCTTAAAGAACAAAATTCGTTGGGAAAAAGAAATCCCTCCTCCTTTTGTCGTGTCATTCGTAGTACGATTCTCATAACGTCGATTATATGGGAACACGCAGTAGTTATTCTTGTTAACAACAATTGCTACCCTGAGCAAAATCTATGGAATAAACGAACTTAAAGTGTGATCACCTTACTTCCTTTATTTAACAGTAAATAAACTAATGAGTGATTCGATAAAAATAGCTGAACAGAAAATATAAATTACGCAAACTAGATTAAATTATCTCTATTGTAATTCTGCTTGTCCCTCGCTTCGCTAGTTAGTTAGTTCCTTGGATAGTTTGCACGATCATTACGCCCTGTCAATATCTCATAAATAATTCATTATTCCGTTTTGACCGCGAAAAAACACGGAAATGACATATCAGAGACACTACTTGGTTTCAGTGGGAAAAGAAAGAAAAAAGAAAGAAAGAAAAAAAGAAAGAAAGACAGAAGGAAAGATATAAGAGTTTAACGTCTGTTTCAGTGAAATCTAAAAAGTTTTCAATTTCAAATGTTTTCATTTGTACCTCCTTACTTCTTATAATAACGCACAACATTCATATTTAGGATTGTTATTGCTGTATATTCTTAAAGTTGTTAAGCTCAAATATTTAACGATGCGGTAGGGGAATTTCTACTAATATTTTATTGTCGTAGAACTCGCTATGAGCTTATTCAATCATTAAACTTAAGAATTCTTCAGAATATCAAAATAGGAAAACCGTGAGAGTTTCACCAGTCTTTCTAGTCTAAATTATTTTTTTCATGCCAAAGAAAGAAAAATATTACTGAGTAAAAATTATACCATTCATTGTTCAAAAAGTTAGAATTATTAGTTGCCAGTCCTCGAACTTTTATGACGGCCTTAATTCTTTCAGGTACGGATTTCTCTAATTTAAAAACAATACCCTTTATCAAGAATGACAATTAATAGGTCTTTTTTGATAGACGGGTCCTTCACGTGGACAATTTTTTTCCACATTTCCACTATAAATTCTCTTTTTGGTTTTTTTCGCTGGTCATATCATTGATTTTATATGCCTTTTCCTGAAGATTTAATTTTCTTTGTTCTCGGTGTATCATCCCATCATGTCACATACATGTTTAATTGAAGACAGGTATGGCGTTTGTACAGGTCAGGGAAGTTTTCGAACACCTTGCAGAGCACACTACAAGCATTACAGGAGCGGTCATTACCTTGATGAAACAGCACATAATCTTTTCTGCTTCATTAATGGTAAAAGAATAGATTATGTTCTAGTCTTTACACTTATATGAGATTCCTTTTGTCGCGTCGTTGATATCATGAATCTCGTAACGTCGGGTATGTCCAGTGACCCACAATGTTCATTTTGTTTAGAGAATGCCGAGGCTGGGCTAGAATGGCGAGCGATTGATCAGAATATCTCGTGGGCGTTAAATACTGTCAGGGATGGATTGCCTTTGTCTGTGTTTTGAATATAAGAACAAAACGGCGCGAAGTCGTCCGAGGGTTACAAGAATTTTGAAGCATCCCTACACTTTCAATAAACAGGTTACGGACACACGTGGTGGATTGCTTAGCCAACGAGCGTTTCTCTTGAAGTTCTTTCAGCCAACTCCTAGAATCAATGCTACCACGTCTATCCCTGTCATATAATAATATGAATAAGGAAAAGAGACCGTCTTTCGTTGATACAGTCTAGGAAGTAGTGTCGGATTTGTAGGGGTTAATCTCAGGGATTGACACGGAAGTCTATGAAGTGACGTTGGTTTCTAAAAGGCTGAAGCTAGTGATGACACGGAACGCAAAAAACTATTTTTCATTATTTCATATATTCAAACATTTTATTTCACGCTCCTTTCCCTGTTGGCAAGAGTTCATAGGTAGGCTAACTGAAATAGTCATATTCCATTAATGGGGAACAGGTCTAACGGTTGTACACGCCAGTGAGCTTCACGAATATATTGCTGAACTGGTTGATTCGTTATTATCCTGACGAAACAGCACATTGCCTTCCTTTTGTAGTAATGGCAACAGGACGTTTTAAATAATATTATAGACCTTTATGACATTGTTCAACGTTTCCTCCGCAAAAAAAACAAAACCAGACAATCAAAATATGTTATTTATGGCAGAGAACATAATTTCATGGAGTGGGTTTGTGTTTCGTGAGGGAATACACTCTGAAAGTTGTCATTCCATTGATCTACATCGTAAACACAAACGGTAATTTTGGGTATAACATTTGATTCAGGAAGTGACCTACACAGAACATCGCTGAAAAGCTGAACAAGGGTATTGTGTCCTAAATTGAAGCCTATTTTACTAGTAAGGGGATCCGTGGATCTGGTGCAAGTAAACGATTTTCTACAGTCCGATTTGGCGCTCCTGGTATTAGAAGTGATCTGAATTGTGCTGTGGATGCTGTGCGGTCTGCCATTGTTACACTTATATATATATATATATATATATATATATATATATATATATATATATATATATATATATATATATAGAGTGTGTGTGGTTGCGGTAGCAACTACATAGGAAGGACTTCCCAACGTTTAGATTGTAGGATTAGGCAGCATGTCCCATTGCGAGTTTTTAATCCGGATGCCCGTAAGAGCCAGTTGGTTAATACTTCCAGGTCAGCGATCACGGAACATTTGATAAATTGCAGGGATTGTGCGAAGAATTTCAGTCCAAATTGGTTTACTGTACTGTCCAGTTTGCACTCTCCATTTCATTTGAGAGCACTTGAGTCTTTGTATATTCGGTCCAGGGAGCCGTCTCTTTGCAAGCAAAAAGACTGTCTCCTTGGGCTTCACGTTATTAGACTCTAGTGTGTATCATACATTCCCCTCACACTCCCCATTATTTTTTCTTTGTGCTGTGCAAATTCGCGCGGTTTGAAGTTTTTTTCCCTCATACCATTAATCATTTCATTTTTAATGTTTTAATTGTATGTAGGGTGTTTGTGTGAGTCAATATAAATTGCAATAATTGTTAAATTGTTCCCAGTCGACCCTGATGAGCTTGGGAACGAAACCAGTTGGTCTGTTCTATAAGTCTTATTTTTTTATTTTTCATAATGCCTTTAGGAAATAATTTGTATTTATTCCTTGCTATATATATATATATATATATATATATATATATATATATATATATATATATATATATATTATGCCTTTAAATTCCTTGAGGCACATAGGCTGCAAGATATCTTTGCGGTGTCTATAACTAGCCAGTTTTTAAGTGAGTAGGTTGTTATCCTACTGTTACAACCCTTAAAATGCGTCTATTTTGACGAGCCTCTCTACACCACAGTCATCCAAGACCAGCTCGACGGAGGGTGGAATCTTCATTTGACCACTCTTGATGCACGAATTATTTTTCACCCTCCAGCCTCTCTCTCCTAGGTGGGATGTGGCGACCCTCTCGTTGCTCTGTAGCTACAACTACGGAATGTGCTCCGACGAACATCACTCCTTGGTTCCGCTAGGTGTAAACTTCACGGCTAGAATTCGCCATGCATACTTATATTGTAGCAAACCAAGTACGTTCCTCCTGTATTCCATCGGTGAGACGTCAATTTCACACGAGTTTGATATGTTTCCCTGATCACTACAACCTTAATCTGTTCAAGTCTAACGTTAACTATTATATGCCCTTCCTATCCATATAAATTGCCTTTTAACGTAATCTTCTACCACGTGGCTCCTGGCCTTATATGTGGTGAAACTTACTGTAAAAAAAAAACAAACAAACAAAAGAAATACTAACTCGGCCGAAACTCTCTAATTGTCCGAAATGGCCAAACACCCGAATGCCCACAATGGTACGCTCTTATACAGTTTTCATTGAGGAAAAGGAACAGGCGTGCATCTCCCTAACATGCCACCTATTTACACTGAACTCTTTCACAACACTTAATCTCATCTCTAAGCTTTCGTTAGCCTAAAGCTCATACGCAAGCAGTGCATTGGTATGCGTTACTACGTCACAACACGATCGGAAACTTCGGAAATTTTATTAGAATATCTAATACCACGTAATATTCTCATACTTTACCGATGTAAAAATTAGTATAATTATTCAAGGTGCTGCAATTTTCTTTTCAAACACACACACACACACACACACACACGCACACACACACACACATATATATAAGTAATCATTTATTTTCCTTTTCTGCCTAGATTTTTGAACAGCTTCCTTTTCTATGGTTCACATCTATTTAAATTATTAATGGGTTTGTTTTCGTTGTTACAGGTGTGTTTGAAGAGGAAAAAGGGTCATCAGGTCCGAAACGCACTCAGGTTTGTTCATTATCAAATAGCGAGTTTGGTTTTAGACGAGGGAGCGGCAAAATAACGAAGCGGTCCGATCGATTATGGCAGGCAAAATGTTGTCTCAAAAAACAATAAGAAAGCAAGCCTGAAATTCTAATGACACTATCAGGAATCCATTTCTTTTTCTTCTTTTCTCTTATTGTTTTTACTTTTTTTCTTTCTTTCTTTCGTATCTAATTCTTTTTTTTTTCTTACCTTCTACGTCATTTTCATTGTTTTTCATCTTCTTTCTCTCTCTCGTTCGTTTTCCTTTTATGCTTTCTTTTTTTTACTTCCTATCCTTCCTTATTTCTTTATCCTTTTTCTTGCTATCTTTATTTCTTTTTTTCTTTGTTTTCTATCTTTTCTTGTTTCGGACTGTCGCTTTTTTTTTTTGCCTTTTTTTACCGCTTCCTCATTTTTTTCTTTATGTCCTGATTTCTTCCTTTCTTTCTTTATTTTTTTAATTTATTTTATTTCCTTTTTTTCCATTGTTCTTTTCTTTGTTAATTCATTTTCTTTGGGTCTTTCCTTTTTTCCATGTGTTTTTTATTTTCTCCTTTTGTCTTCTTTCTTTCCTTTTTCGTTCTTTTCATTTTTATTTTGAATCCAGAGTTGTCCTCCTATAGAACACAATCAGTCCTTTTATTTAACCCATAGCTGAAGGGAGAAGAGGATTAATATCTTTCCCAATAGTATTAGCACGAAAGTGAGTGTAATGGATTCGACTGAATTCGAACTCGGCTCTCCGATTTCTCCACTATGCCTTCTTTCCACTATTCCACCGTCCCTTTATATATATATATATATATATATATATATATATATATATATATATATATATATATATATATATATATATATATATATATATATATATATATATATATATACACACACACACACAGTGGAGTAGTATATATATATATATATACTACTACTCCACCGTGCCTTCCTATTACATACACACACACACATATATATATACACAAGATATTGAAAATTACTCACCCAGGCCCACTTCACAAAACCTGACCAAATATCATAATTGTGAGGGAAAAGTTTTTTTTTTATAGGCGCGCACCTGTTAAAATACCTTAGAACTGTTAAGCCATTTTAGCCACGGGACGATAAAATCTATTCGACATTCGCAACAGGTGAACACAACATCATTTACAACTTTTGCAGCGTTAGCATCATCACCAGTAGAGTGGCTATTTCGCGAACTTCTAACTTCTTAACTTGAAACCGACTATCGTTAGTCAAACGTACTTGGAATATTGATTCCAGCACACACATATTTACTACTTCTCTATATAGAAAACCCACTAGTATTAACTTGTATCTTCTTAATTATAATAGTGAATGCTCCCAACGATATAAGTTAGCCGTTAAAAACTTAATCCAACACACACAAATGATATCTTTTAATCCAAATCATATAAAGAATTACATAACATTAAAAAAAAACTATTGTCAATAATGGATTTCCTAATTTAGTCATTGATCTACAAATTTAAAATGTATCTCAATAAACTTAATAATACCTCTAACAAAATTGATAATATTAATAATAATAGTGTACGTCCGAATAAAGATAACACTACACTATTGTAACCAAATGCATAATAATTGCAAACATGATGAAACAACACTTAGAAGGTAATAGGTAGAAATGTTAAACCCATTAATAATAATAAATAAGTTAAGCTCATCATATATTATAAAAAAATAAATCAATTGACCTCATAGTCTCTAATAACTCTACAACCGCACTACTAAATCTGCTACAAAAAACCAATGTAGTGCATCAATTTACATGCCCGTTCAGAGATTGTGTCTCTGGTACTAATGATAAACCCACTACATATATTGGTTTTACTACAACCACACTCTGCCGTAGACTTACCTGTTACCTTTCTGATCTTAGTTCCATTAAACAACAATTTTTAGAAAAACATAGCCATGTACAAAATATTAGAGATATTATTTGATAAAACAATACTGACACATACACACAGTAAAAAGAACCTTCAGATATTGGAGCTTATATACATTAAAACAAAGCAATGTCACACTCAACAAAATTTTATTTCAAACTAGTCACAACACATTACTTTGCATCTAAACATATAGTTCTGTTGTGAGTATTTCGTTCTCTTACGGGTGTGTAAGATCGTGGAACGTGCAAAGACGCAACGCTAAATTTTCAAAATTTTTAAGTGAGAATTTTATTTAAATATTTCTTATGATGTGTTAAATCCACATATTCTATTTTATTACACACCCGTCAACAATAGCAGATATTCAAAAAACATCTTTCGGTCGACATACAGATATATCGTCTCAAGTTTTTGATTTTATAAGATAAACAACACATGCCTGATGATGGATGGAAGGCCGTCCGTAAGTACTAGCATTTTAACATCAAATAAACTGAAAAACTACAGACAACAAGTTTTTCTTCAAGGATCAAAACTCGCACTCTGGATGAACAGGATTTTAATGCATATATTATGTTTTCTAGCGATGGATGTCGCCAATAATCGCATTAATACTTCTGATTAATTCTATGTGTGATTATTCTTTGTATGTAAATCATATGCTGCCTAATGTTTTATGTATATATATATATATATATATATATATATATATTCAAACGTTATATTTACAGGACACCCATATTTGAGTACATGCTTCGTTTTATTTTAAACAGTATTTATCCCGTCTGAATAATTATATATATATATATATATATATATATATATATATATATAATTATTCAACGCCATAAACTGAAAAGACACCAAGAGTGTTGAAAAAATGTCTGTTTTGTAATGATTTTCTAACATATTTATGTGAGAATTTTCGGATAAATAATTATATTTGCTCTATTCTGTATTGAGCATTCTTTTAAGAATAGTATTATTTGGTTCTTGGAATTTATTATATATATATATATATATATATATATATATGTGCAATATTTAAAAGCGAATACCTGAAACGCGTTTATTTGAAAATGAAACCAAAAACATGAAAAAAAATTTTTTGATAATGGCTGTCGCTAGCCGGAGGTACTAAAATATAGAAAAATGTGAGTTCAGATATAAATATGAAATCAAAAAATTAATGGGGGACATGACAAAAGCGAATAAAATGTAATTAGCCAAGAAATTGGCATTTAAGTATAAATCTTTCTGTCTACATATTTATCTATTGATATATATATATATATATATATATATATATATATATATATATATATATATGTATGTATGTATATCGATATATATATGGAATAGTTTGTCTGATGATCGCAATATATACATATATATATATATATATATATATATATATATATATATATATATATATATATATATACTTACGGTGTATCACATAAAACAAGGACATAAGTCCATATAAGCATACGTCCGCAAATTCTTCGTTTTTGACTTATTAAGTTTAAAGAAAGTTTAATGGAGACTAGGTTAAATTGGTTATTCGTGTCCATTTGTGGCTAGTCTATCTTCAGCATTTAATCTGCCTAGTGGTGCGTTAACTGAGAAGTGTTCCGTTTGAAATGGCCGGATATTCATGCTGTGAGCCGGCAGATATGATTTTTACATATGACTGCGTGAATGGTAATGGACGCGAGGCTGAACGGCTGTATGAGGTTGCGTTTGCAGACTTAAGGCAGCCTAGTTATCTAACTTTTGCTGCTGACTATCGTCGCGTTGCTGAGACAGGATCCGTGGCACCACAAACTATGCATCGACGAAGACCGAAATCAGCTCGTACGCCTGACCATCAAGAACACATTTTACAGGCTGTCGGAGAACATCTAGGTATCAGCACACGTCTTTTGCCCTCTGATCACTAACCACGAGTGAACTTTTGCCAATGATTTATTGCACTAACTACCGATTCGTTGTTTGTCTCTTCAGTCTTCAGACGAGGCATCATTTAGAAGCGATAGAATAACAAATTTACACAACTGATATTTTTGGACGGATCGGAATCCACATGGTCCACAACAGGCTAGACTTCAGCAACAATTTACGATTAATATGTGGAGTAATGTATAACGACTTGAATTGAGGAATCGGAGAGCCGAGTTCGAATTCCAGTCGAATCCATTGTGCTAATACCCTTGGTAAATGTATGAATCCTTTTCTTTTCCAGCCTCCAGCTATGGGTAAATAGCAGGACATGTCAGTTTCTATAGCCTTGGATGGTAACTGGTCTACCGCAGAAAGAAATGGCAACCTACTGCGGGGAAAAAAATCTGCCTCGACAGTCATGTATCGAAAGATACATGATCATCTAAGCGTGTATCACGCATGACACCTAACTGACTGACTGTGGAATGGAATTGTGGTTGACTGTCTGGTAGGTCGATATGTTCTCCCAGCACGTCTTCCAGGAGCTGTCTACAGAGATTTTATTTCGAACACATTTCCAAACCTGCTAAATGATGTACTCCTGCTTATACGAAGATGCGTGTGGTTCATTCTTAATGGGGCTCTTAGCACATTTTTGTCACATTGTTCGCGATGCACTGGCTGACATCTAACATGAAAGATGGATAGGTAGGAGATCTACATGACTAATGAAAAACAAACGCAACTCAAATCAACGAAACTTTCTCTTCAATAACTCATTTCGAAAAAAAATTTGAAGCTTAAATGAAGGCGAAATTTGTAAACGTTTCCTATTTCGTATTCTCAACTTCCTAAAATTATTCTCAACTTCCTTATTCTTACCTTATTTTTATTCTATTCTTCTTATTATTATTATTATTAATATTATTATTATTATTATTATCACAATATATAATAATATGAATTTATTTTTATTCTCAACTTCCTTATTCCCTCCTCCTCTCGGAGTTCAACCCATTATTGATTTCAATTTAGATATAGGTATGTCTATATGTATATTTACATATTTACGTATTTATGTACTCTCCCAAAAAGTCTGAATACATAAGTAATTGATATTTTCTTATTTCAGCTCCAACATGGCTTTTTTCGGATAATGAAACCCCATTTCTTCTAAATAGCAATGCAAACAAGCCCCGTGGAGATTACTGATCTGAGGATGTCACAATGAGAGGTGGAATGACATTTGAAGACAGATTTACAAATGATAGAATGAGACATAATACTTGGTGACAGACGAATTGGACAACATTTATTTTACTATATCTATCTATATTTCTGAGATGAGGTATTGTAATATTATTTACAATGTTCGGACAGTTGTCTTCATCTTTATTGTCATATTGACGGCATTTCGGCCGTTTTACACTACCGCCTTCTTTAGGTGATTAGAATTTCGAATTATCTCCCTTGGAGAGGTGAGTTGAGAGTGATCACTGAGATACTCGGAAGCGGCACGTCGAGCTAGAACAATCTACTCTAGTGGGCGAAATAAAGGGTTCATTTCGAAATTCCAATCGCCTGATGAAGGCCGAAGTGTATAACGGCCGAAACGTCGTGAATATGTCAATAAAAATGATGACCAACATTCCGAACTATGTAAATAATGTGAATATTTATTTTTCTATCTTATTTGTTATTAGTGGACTGCTAGGTAACGTTGACATATCTGGGGAAGATATTAGAATAACTAATGCTATTTACATTGTTCAGACTGTTATCCTCATCTTTATTGTCATATTCAAAACATTTCGGTCGTTGTACGCTACGTCTTTCTTCAGATTCTATACGTTGTAATATCGAACTGAACCCTTTATTTCGTCCACTGGGGTACATTGTTGAATTTATTGAGGATAAAATCGTTGGCTGAAGTAATCCACTGACTCAAAGAATTGCGAGTTCAATATCTAGCCATAGTAAAGGCGAAAAAAAAAACTTGGAGAGTTGCGTTATTAAAGGGAAATAACTGGACCTGAGATATCCAGGTATTGCGCGTGAAACAAAGAACAATCTACCCCTTGTCTTACACCCATTTAAATTTTACTATATCTGTTGAACACATTTTCTCTCAAACTTACGTGTGATACATAAGCTCACAGTTAACGTCTATTTCCTACTGCTATATCTAGGCGACAATATCGGAATCGAAACGGTACTGTTTATAAACCGTCGATTCACTGGCTGATTTAGGCGGGAGGAATTCACTGCGTAGTCATGGCAACTATGGGCTGTGTGGGGATGGATACAAGACCAGCTTGGAGCCAATCCGTTGGTAGCGGATAGTGTTTCTGGAGAGGGATGGTTGTATTCGGTCATGGCGAGTTATGGACGGTCTGCAGTGCGCTAGAAACACTCCAGGCGTTTTCCAAATAATAAACACTAGCAAACATCGACCAAAAGATAAGAGTATGCAAGGGAATAAATTAAATTGTTTCCCAAGATGCAATCGGGCCATCGTTTCAAATACCAATAAACACAATATGGCTTCACTCATTGGTATGTTTGACTGTATGTATGTTTGTGTCTCAATAGGTGTCTTATATGTATTCAGTTAGTTGTTTTTTCCTTTGTCTAGTAGATAGTTGTTTCTTTGGGCTTTCTTGGGTTAGTTGTTTGTCAGTTTATTTATGTGTAGGTATGTACTAGGCGTAGATCGGTTCGTTATGTTTGAGCGTAAATTGCCTCAAAGCCAGTCATGATTAAAATGGAGGAAGGTGGGAAGACTGGTGAGAAAGCGAAAATTAGAACAGAGAATAAAAAAGAAAATGGAAGAAAGAAAGAAAAAAATGGAAGAAAGGACAAAAAAGAAAGAAAGAAAGAAAGAATGAAACAAACAAACAAGGAAGGAAGGAAGGAAAAATAGATGAAAGAAAGAAAGGAAAATGAAAGAAATGACAAATAATGAATAAAAGAAAGAAGGAAAATAAAGGATGAAGAAGATACAGGCAAGAAAATAGAAGTAAACGAAAAAGAATAAAAAGATGAAGCAAAAGAAAGAAAGAAAAATAGTTAAACTAAAAGAAAGGAAACTAAAAGAAAGGGCAAAAAAGATAAAGTAAAAATAAAAGAAGAATATAATACAGGGAAGAACAAAAAGAAGAAAAGAAAGAAGGAAAATAAAGGAAGAAAAATACAAGAAAGAAAGAATGATCGTGAAAAGCTTGAAAGAAGGAGAAAATAAGGAAAGAATGATAGAGAAAGAAAGAAAATAGAAAACGAAAAAAGGAATCACAAGGAAGGAAAATAATGAAGAAAAAATATAATATCGGTAGAAAGAAACAAAAACAGAGCAAAGTAAGGAGAAAATAGAAATAATTGAAAGGAAAATAAAGGAAGAAAAAATGGACAGAAAAGTGTGAATGAATAAGAAAGAATGCTTGAAAGAAAGAAAAATAGAAGAGAAACATGAAAGAATCAAAGGAAAATAAATGAAGAAGAAAAATGGAGAAAAGAAAGAAAAATGGAGAAAAGAAAGAAAAATGGAGAAAAGAAAGAAAAATGGAGAAAAGAAAGAAAAATGGAGAAAAGAAAGAAAGAAGGAAACGAAAGAAAGAAAGAAAGAAAGAAAGAAAGAAAGAAAGAAACAATTGGACAAAATTCTGGAAGACCAAAACCATAGAGTGGGAAAAAATGCCTTAAGAAGGATTATAAGAAAAAGTATTTTCGATATGAAGAGATGAAGGCAAAGTGTGTTTTGCGAATAGAGGAAAGGGTCAGAATACAAGATGAAAGTAATGAGGTGAGATTCTTGCAAAGACATACAGATACACGCACACAGACATACACTGGGGGGGAGGGGTTATAAAATGAAAGTGACTATTTAATTCCTGATGTTTTTGTAGGCCGTGGCGCTAGTAGGTTTTATTAGTTGCAATCCTTACCGCCCTTTGAAACGTAAATAAGTTTATTTTATTTTAGTATTATTCATTTCACTAAATGCAAGGTAGTAAAGCCACTAAGATGCAATGTGTTACTGAGTGTGAAAGAATAAGAAAAAAGAGATACATTATTAAAAAGCGGGAACAATAGAAGAGTAATCAAGAAGACAAAAGATAACGATTGACATCCAGACGAGTAGCAAAGATATCTACTTACGCCTTGTGGTTTGACTAAAACAGTACTGTTGCAGAATTATATATATATATATATATATGGCTAGGTTTATCTTTCTAACAGTTATTGTTTGAACCTTAACGGTTATGTTTCGAATAATTCTTGGCATTTTTGAGTGGATATAATTGTGGTTCCGAATGAAGGTTAATGGCTTTTTATAGTGTTTTTTTTAAAAAAAAATCCTTGTCATTGATTATTTGTTTTTTTGTTGTTCATTGTTATTATTATGTTTACTTGTTTTTATGTATACATTTCTGTGCATTTCTTTATTATTTACTTTATTTATTGATTTGGATTATTTTATCATGCTTATTTACTTTTTTTACATCGTTTTTAGTTTTCGACTTTTAAGTAAAGTAGTAGAAGTTTTGGGTTTTTTTTCGTGTCTGCATTTTGAGCTATAAGCGTTTATTTAATAATTTGTGTTACACTGGGAAGTTAATTAAAGCTATTTTCTCTGAGAGACAATGTTTACAGTTTTTAGATTTAATTTTGTAGACTGATACTGCTGTTTTTTGTTTTTTTTTAAATTTTACATGGTATTTTTTATGTGATATGCGTTCGCTTTTAATTTCCCACACATGTTTTGAAAGTATTGTGCTTTGTAAATGATGTTTTGTTTGCGCAGTTTCTTTTTTTCATTGCATGAGACAAATTGCCTCCGCGTTCTTTTCTCGTTCACATCTCTTTTGTTTCAGCTGTATCAGTAATCCCAGAAGAAGTTGCTTTCTAAAGATCCAATATTATTCGATAATGCCAACTCTATAATTGTATGATGAAACTTTGCTGATACATGCGATGTAAACGTGGTTTTGGTTTAATCAAGTTTATTGTCAATTTCTTCTCAAGAAACAAGGCTTGATCGCAAGCGATATGAAAACATTTTATGGCAGAACGAAAATACACCGCAGATGATGAGTGCCAAATGAAAAATGTTTTTTTTTGCAAAGTAATTAACAGAAACGACTTCATTTTCACATAGGCAGGCAAACCATCACGTAATCAGATAAAATTAAATGTGGAAAAGTTGATCGATTGATTAGTATTTTTGGTTTGTCAACGTTTTGCAGGTTATTTAAAGCCAGAAAAATATATTTAAAAAGCCAGAATTCTTTTGAGATATTAACGATTTCCTGATAAAAATCTTACTAATTAACCCATAGCTGAGGGGAGAATATTTGGATTCATAACATTCGCATATCCAAGCTTACAGTACATAATATTCCCAAACGCTCACCAATATAAGTACTGACTAAACTCGACGTTGGTTAACTTCGGCGATCGTTAGACGCGGAAATTAAGCTAACTATTTTTCTAATCCTAACGCTGGGGAGAGGGAATCACGTCTTCCGGGGACGATGCTTGTAAAAATAAAGAAAGGATGTTCTTTACACAATTGACAGGGAAGCTATCAAGGAATTACGCCACAATAGACGTGGAAATGAAGATAACAATTCGAACATATAATATCAACAATTCAAAGACCAAGGCACACTGTAAGCAATTCCATTAAGTATTTGATCAAATAATTCTTAAAAACCAGAGATGTGTTGCTCGCAGATGATATGAATTGGGCTTGATTCATTTTCATATTTTCTTTTTTCAGCCTTATTTAGAAATAAAAGATTTAACATAAAGCCAATTATGACAGGGACAATAGAAGAAACATAACATTTTGTTAGAAACAAAGAAATGAGTAACTCCAATCTCTACTCTTTGAAGTGAAATGAAGACAACCCCATTCCGGGAAGTTTACCAAATACGATAGTTTGGTGTACATTTGAAAGTTGAGGGGGCACATACATTTTGCGGAATAATTTTTCAAAAAATTTATTATTTAATTCCATCATATTATTGTGGCTTTTAATCACGAATTTAGAATTTTTAAATTGTTATACAAACAACATGTTGACCTTGTTTAGCGCCATATCAGCACCTCTATGGGTTATTCAATGCCGAAAACTAAATATTTTGGACACAATTTTATGACTTCAACTAGATATATTTTGAACGTAATTGTATGTTTCAATTTCAAATAAAATGTATTGTTGGTAATTTTACAATAAAATTTTGCTATAATACGTATAGTTGGTTATTTCATTATAAATATCTATTTTTGGTCATTTTAATATAAGGGTGTATGGTCTGGAATTTCTTATATAAAAATATATTGCCAGTAATTTTAATATAAACTACTGGCAATACATATACTTTGTAATTATAATTTATAATTACTTTTATAGTGTTTTGTTTTTGATTGAAAGTTCATTATTTGCTCATAGCTGGGGCTCTAACAGTTGTTACCATCCGGGTTAGTGTGACCCTGTGAAAAACAGCAATTAAAAGGTGGTTCAACGCTCTTCAAAACCTCCAATCTCCCGATAAGAGACCTTGCTGCTGGATGTAGTTTATCGTCATACCCAGGAATCCGCAATCAAGATAGATTAGAATTTTAAAAAGTATCTGGTGCTAAGAATCGATCTTGCATTCCGTATTTGGGTATTCGGGTACATAATGAGGAATGAGGTTTGGAAAATCGGATACTCACAGGACATACTGAAGACAAGAGGGAGTGAGGAAAACACCGCATAACCTACTTAGCGAGCTTGAGTAAATGGATGGCAGAGTAAGTTTTAGGAGAGATAAGAAAAATTTATTAAGAGCTACAAAGGACAGGAAATTGTGGAGAAAAAAATTTGGTATTTATTGACCGAGCAGCCAGTACTGTTTTCGGACTAAATTCATAAAACTGTTTTCTTAAAACACTTTTTTAGGAAAACAGGTTTCTCAGGTCCAGTAGCTTTTATCGCTTTTTCCAGTATTGATGGCCATTTCCTTCCTAAACTTTTGCTTGAAATGGTGTGGAAAAGCAACATCTTGGTTCTTTTACTAGTTTCTCTTCGTGTTACATATTTTATCCATTTTAGTTGTTGCTTCTGATAGTAGTTCTAAAGTCATGTGATCTCTGTTATTTAGTACAGTTCTTTGTTTGTGATTCTGTATTGCCATTCTACAATGTTCAAAGAGGGATAATGGTTTACCAAAACCTTTACTCGCTCAAAGCCTTTTTTCACAATTGATCTTAGAAAGCGGTTGTCTACAGCTGACAGTTTAAATATTTTTGAACGGGTTTGACATCCACATGAAAGTCTTGATCAGACGAGGCTATTTAAGAAATATGGCTCGAGTTTTCAGGTTGATGTAGCAATTTTCAGGCTTGTAGAAATTTGTGGTATTGAGCGAAACTGTCTTTGGCACAGCCTATTCTATGTTCAATTTCTTTTCCTGCTATACTTAAATTGTTATAGCTGATCCATACGCCAAGGTATCTTCATAAAAACCTAAAAGGAAGAAACTAGTCGAAAAAAAGCTATGTGAATATTAGATAGATTGATAACACAGCATTGACTATCAACATTCACATTTCCTGCCTGTCCTGGGTAAGACGATAAACTACCTCAAACAGCAAGACCTCTGATCAGGAGGTTTTGAGGAGCGTGGAACCACCTCTTAATTGCTGGTGTTCCCAGGTCCATCATGACCCTGGGTTGTAGTGTGGAATAACACAGTAATTCCACCTACATTTTACGCGCGCGCGAGTTTTCCTCCCTTCCTACCACACTTGTGCGTGTGTGTGCGCGCGCGGTTTGCACCCCTTCCTCTCTCGTTCAATTAGACATAGCAGTAACCATCCTTTTGTTGTCGACTTCGACCTTGCTGGCTACTCCTGATAGCTGTCTAGGACGGATTTTGAATTTTTTCCCGCGTGTTTCTTGACGTCACAAACGTCCAGCGTTTCCAACCCAGTTGCATCCCGATTTCCAAGCTAGACGGACAACTCATTTATTCCGTGCCCTTAACCCATACGCGGGCCGGAATATCTTATTCTTAACTAACTAAAACTGCAACATATGTCGATATTACACTTTTCCAAGACTCATTCTCGTCTTGATGCAACCCGCATGTTGAACCTTCTTCGTTTTCAACTAGAAAATGTCGAGTTCCTACGACACCGTCGTCAATATATTTTTCCAAGACTTATCCCCGTCTTGATGCAACAGCTTGTTGAACCTTTTCTCCATTTTCAACTAGAAAATGTCGAGTTCCTACGACACCGTTGTCAATATACATTTTTCCAAGACTCAACCTCGTCTTGATGCAAACAGCTTTCGAACTTTCCTCTATTCACTACCAGAGTTCTACAACACGGTCGCCCTACACCATTCCAAGACTCAACCTCGTCTTGATGCAAACAACTCTGAATTCTCCTCAATGAAAGTTGATAATCTGTTCATACACCTTTGAACCTTCTAATTACTTTGAACCAGTACCTAAAAAATATTACATACACTCACACTATCAAAGTTCACAGTGAGTATTTTCCTATTTGTGTACACATACACCTTTCGTTTAACAAGTCATTTTTCCAGAACTTTCTTTCTGATGGAACTTTTTCCCGCCTTGGCCATCTTGGTTTTCTGTTTTGGCGCGGAACACTTTTACTAATGGTCTCAACTGTCAAGTCAATTACTTGTTTAAATATAATAAAATTTCATATATGTTTTTCAACCAGACGCCTTTTGTCATTTAATTCCGGCTATCTACTTGTATTATTATTTATGCACTTGTTGATTGACCCCTTTTCCTCACTAAGTTCACTCACGCAATATATTTCTACTTTGTTTGTGGATTCGGTAGTTTTGGGTAGTGTCTGGCAGAAGGCCACCTTTTAATAAATCAGCACTGCACGCTACCGGGTCCGCAACAGTAGCACCTATGGGAAAATAGTTATTCAAAAGGGGGTAAAAATCTATGAAAATATAAAAATAGGTTTTAATACCAGCAATAATTTTTTAAAAAATTTTACAAATATTTTTTCAAAAAAATATTACCAACAATAAAAATCTTGTCAGCATTAAATAAACCATTGAGGATGATAGTGATTTTCTGTAGCACAAGGCCGGAAATATGGAGCACTCAGTGAGGATCGAACTCACTACTCAGTCGTAATTGATCTAGCAGGACAAGCTTTCTAACCATTACACCACGTCGAGGTGCCCTAACTCATTGAGGATGATATGCCGTAAAACAAAACAAAACAAACTTTTTCTACCATGTAAATTAACATCTGGTAGGTCTGCCTTGGATGCAAGCATTCAAACTAACTACCTATTAAATTTCTATTTTTAAACTACCTATTTTGGAAGGAAACCGTTGATTATGACTAAATAGATTTCGAATTGTCAGCTTTGAAAATTAGCATTCAAATAACCTGTCTTAAATGTTAGCATTCAATATCTTAGAATTCAATGTTGGATGGCATTTGAGCTCCCTGCATTGTATATTATTCACATCCGATTTCTCTGGCATAGATGCAAGCATTCAAATTATCTGTCTTGAAAATAAGCATTCAATTTACCTCTCAACAAAATTTAGCATAACTCTTCCTGTCATTCTTACCTTTCATATAAGCATTCCATCTGTCTGCTTTGAAAATTAGCATTCAAATGGGCAACAGTGGAAATTTAAATGTCAGATCGTCTGCCTTCTCAGTATTCAAACTAATTGCTTCAGAAATTAAACTTCAAGTTGCCTATTTTGGAAATTAAGAATTTCAAAGCGCCTGCGACCGAAATTGGAACTCAAACTCCCTAGCCATAAATTATCATTTTCAAACTGTCTGTCTTGCAAATTGTCTGATTGGGAATTAGCTTTCAAAATACCTGTCCTCGAAATTATCATCGAAAATACTTTCCCAGAAAATTAATTTTCGAAGTGTCTTTCGTGGAAATTAGCTCTCAAAGTGCCTGCCTCAGAAATTGGCACTGAAATTGCTTACCCTAGAAATTAGCTCCCAAACTGAAGCTAATTTTTTCAAGGGAGGTAATTTGAAAAACATTACCTGTCTTGAAAAACAGCTTCCGAATTGCCTGCTTTCGGGAAAAAAAAAACATCCAAACTGCCTCACTTTATAAAGAAGTTTAAAAACTGCCTTCTTTTGAAATTGTTATTTTCAAATTAAAAGACAAAAACAGGAAGGGACGTAAGACAAGAATATGTCTTCTCACTTATACAGCCCATCAGAAAAAGACAGATGAAATTTATAAGGCACAGGAAAGAAGGTTTGTAAAATTTAACACTCACAGGACATAATAAAGGCAAGAGGGACAGAGGATAGCAGTGTATTACAAACCTAAAATGCTTGCGTAAATGGTTAGCAAAACAAGGTTTAGGAGAGATATCAAAACGACAAACTTTACTAAGCGCTACAAAAACAGAAAGTTGTGGAGGGACATGATCGCCCACGATCTGAAGGGACACAATACATAAAAGAAGAATATTTTCAAATTGCCTGCCTGAGAAACAGACATTGAAATTCTGTAACTTAAAATTAGCATTTTCAAATTGCTTGCTTCGAACTTAATAGGGATTTTCAGACGGCCTAACCTGAAAATAGAAACTGCTGCAAAATTTTGCAATTTACCAGTCATACCCTGTCTTTTCATCAGAATTCATCAAATACCCTTCATTATAGCCACTGTTAAGAAGGCAACAACATCACCTTCGATGTTTTCTTATCCACGTTATATAGTGGGGGAGAACAAATATTCGTACACATACAAATTTTTAATTTGTTGTATTTCGAACTAAAGAATAAACATGCTTTTCATATAATTAACTGTACACAGATGCATAATAACTAAATATGCATAGAAAACAGAAAAATTGAGTTAATAGAAATAAGTCCCATTTATCCATTTTAATGGGTGAAAAAACGATTCGTTCAATACAAAAATACAATACTTTGTAGAATAGCCATTATTTGCTTCTACAGCAATCAACCTCTTCTTGTAGTTCTCAATTAATTCATTGCAAATTTTAGTTGGTATTTTGTTCCATTCTTTTTCGCATATTGAAGCTCTCGATTGGATTTGAATTTTCAAACGCTGGAGATTCTCAATTGGGTTTAAATCTGACGAAAGACTTGGTCATTTCAGGGTATTTACATTATTTTCAGCAAGACATTTGTTCGCTTCTAAAATATGTTGATATGCTGCGGCATTCATTCTACAATCCACTGCTGATATGTTGACAATACCTTTTGCAGAAAAATCATCCCAAAACCATGATACTGCCACCACCAATTTTCACTGTTGGAACAGTGTTCTTTTGCTTGAAGACATCGCTATCTTTCCTCCATGCATGATTTCTAGAATTACGCCCAATCAACTCAATTTAAAGGTTTTAGAATCTGAAATTTGCATTGTACGGATACGTGTGTGTGTGTGTGTGTGTGTGTGTGTGTGTGTGTGTGTGTGTGTGTGTGTGTGAGCGTGTGATGCTATTTAAAATGTATTCCTTTACCCAGAATATTTCCCGTTGATAATGATTTTTTTGACTGATTATTGTATTCGGGGACATTTGTTCTATCAGAGACAACTTTCAAAACAAGTCACGTATTCTTGTATTAAACATTTCATTTGGTTTGAAGCGACGCAAATATAAAGATAACGGTTTCAAATCCTATTTGTGATTCGACAATCTGGGATTAAGAAATGTCCACTTGTAATTCACCTGCAATGTTCACCAGAGAATTCAGTAACACTTCGCAAAACTACCAGCTAACCGCAAGATAAGCCTGCATTGAGAATAGAGAAAGATCCATAAACTGCATTCATATGCACTGATGCAAACTAACAATATTCAATATTAATTTAATAGTAATTGTTTCTTAATACGTAGGCTTGGCACTTGGGATCCCTCCCTCAGTTTAAATTGAAAGGAAATATTCATGACATTATCTCCATGGTCATATTATCGATATTTTCATAATACTTATAATAATTATTATTAGATAATTTGACCAAAGATCATCTACGACGTACAGGAATGCTGGTTAACATGACAATCAGAAAAAAAGATACGCATTGAGATCTTACATACATAATCAGAAAAACTCACAAGCACTTAACCACTACGCTGCTACATCGAAGCAAATTTTCCATGAAATCCATATAATAACTGCGTGTATATATGTGCACGTTTAAAGTGTGTTTGTGTCTTTAACTCTATGTGTAAGTGAGTTTTATGCATATGTATGTGTCAGTTTCATGAGAATGTACATATAAACGTGAGTGTGAAGTGTCTGCGTTTATGTCTGTATTTGTATGTGAGTGTGCGTGTATGTGTTTCTAGATGAGTGTGTATGTAAATATGTTTCTTCAAGAGGACAGATAAAGTCCATAGCCCGACAGAATCACTAATTTAATTTTAACCTAAAATTTTCGCTGTATCAGTCCTATGCGATTTATGGCGTAGCATCGTTTTAAGTACATTTTCTTTACACAATGATGTTCACCTTGTACAAGGCTTAAGAGCCACTCGATGTAGAGGGCGATAGAGTATGCGGCACAGTTTAAGTGGGCATGTGGGACAGATATGAGTTAACCCCTGATTGGAACAGGTCAAGATTATAGTGATTGTGGAAGTTCCCTCGTGGGATTTGGCTCCAGGGAGAATAGGTTCGTGGAGAGAAGCTGCTTGAGTAGAACTTGCATCTTATCAATGGAACACGAAGGGAATGATGCTGGATTCGCTACATCTTGTGTAGTATTTCGGCTCTTAGCCATGAAGGTTGGAACTTTAGAGTGAAATTCGTCTGAATACTTTTTGAAATAGAGGAAGATTATATTGAAAATGAAATGTTTGTCGTATAAAATAGATGTTTTTTTTTTTACGTTATTAGGCTACAGATTTATTGATGAAGCGACGAATAAGCTTGTATGGGAAGGTAATTTTGTGTCTCTGTTTATTTGTGTTTGCATGCGTGATGTGAGTGTTTGCTTGTGTATGTAGAGTTTGCGTAAGTGTGCGGAAGTGAGAACAACGAGAGAGAGAGAGTGGGTGCATTTATTTTGGATGGAGGCATGAAAACAATCAAGCATTGGCATTGGTTTGAGCAGCATATTCAGAGACAGCAAACACAGTGGGATATGTTATTAGACCTTGGAACCAGAACGCCATTATTTTAGCCTTAAGAGACATCAATAGGTCAACAAGGGACATTCATCAGGAAAGTTATTGGAAGTTAAAAGAACGGAATCATTTGCATTCTTGTGTTTTGCACGGCGCATTTGCATATTGGTAAATATATTTAAAGGCATCTGATTCCAACGTAGGCTGCTGTCGTTCGATTAATATCTGCACGTTTGCAGCCTTCATCGATTTTGTCAAGAAACGACAGCGACACACTTAATTCACTTCGCCATTTTGGATTTTTTTCGTGCTAATTGGAAATCGTGATTTTTTTTTTTAGTATAAAATATTTTTCATATTTTTTTATTTAAAAAGTCAAAACGTTTATGTTTTCCACAGTTATACCGTTTCTTCTATTTTTCACATTCCATGAGAAGAGATTGGTCACACCTGCAGAAAGGTCGCTGCAACTTTTTGTATAAAATATATGGAATAAAGATTCAAGCATTGATCAGCTGATACGTATAAAGACAATCGCATACGCACTCACGCATACGTAAACATGCATATCTATGTATATTTTTGCAGCACCCTTTATTTCATGGATGTTTCATTGAATCAAATGGAAAAGGAAAATATTTTATTTATTAATTTTTTTTACAGTTTTTCTTTTGTGAGGAAAATGGAGTGTAGAAACAGCCCATAATGATTAAAGGCATCCACTACGAAAGGTTTTCCTTTTTTCTTTATTTATATCGTCTTTTTACAAACATTTTTTAGTCATATCTGAATTTTTACACACGCATACAGTCTAACGTATATATATATATATGTATGTATATATATATATATATATATATATATATATATATATATGTATATATATATATATATATATATATATATATATATATATATATATATATATATATATATATATATATATATATATATATATATATATATATATATATATATATATATATATATATATATATATATATATATATATATATATATATATATATATATATATATATATATATGTATATATATATATATATATGTATATATATATATATATGTATATATATATGTATATATATATATATATATATATATATATATATATATATATATATATATATATATATATGTATATATATATATATATATATATATATATATATATATATATATATATATATATATATATATATATATGTATATATGTATATATATATATGTATATATATATATATATATATATATATATATATATATATATATATATATATATATATATATATATATATATATATATATATATATATTCATTTAGTGCATTGAGACAGCAGATCATTGTTCAAACATATATTGTTGAATAAGCGAATTACTTTTGATCATGAACTGTTCTAAGCTTCGTATAATGGCTTTAGTTTCTGGAGAAAATAAAGACAAAAACTGTTCAACACTCGGATATTTTTTGATGATGCTGCTCTCCGATCTACGCTTTCACCTCATATGAACATTCAGCGAAACGAGAGATTTCATCAAGTAAAACTGTAACAACTTGAATACAAACTAATATGCCACAAAATTACGAACTAACAAGAACACAATTTCTTTTTCTTAAAGAACTCAAGAACCACTAAATATAGAGGCTAACTAAAAGACATGTGTGATACGAATGCAAGAAATGTTTCTACTAATTGATCACCTGATATAAGACATAAGAGCCACTCAAGGTAGAGTGTTACTGAATGAGATTGTTCTATGAACGGATGAGGAGAATGTAAGAAGTGCAGATTATGAGGGTGCGTAGAATAAACAGCGTTTAATCCTAAACTCCAAGATGTTAAGATTGTAACGACTGGAGAAGCAATATATCGGTAGTCTGTTTCATAAAAGTAGGGATTCTTTGGGAAGAAGCTATCCGAACTGAACTTTTTCCTTATCAATAGAATACGAGGGAATATGGTTGACTCGGCCCTGTATACGTGGCATGGTGGGTCTTGGCTGTCTGAATTGACGGGACTAAGGAATATAGTCCAAATGTCCACATGGATTTTTCTTCTTATTTATAGAATACAAAAGAAATAGCAGCTGTCTTAGTGTATGTGGGATAGCTGGTCTTCGCTGTGTATCAAACTTACAGCAACCGCCGTCTGTCTAACTCTCTGCGTTAGCAGAGTGGAACCCGGACGAAGCTTTGCCGAAGGGCAAGGTTTCGTTCGGGGAGGTTATGACAGCTCTCGAACTCGCCTAGGCGAGTCGAAGGCTATATTTTTGGCCGGGACTACGGGCTGGGGTGACCACGTTAAACTCGGCCTTGTGCCACGTGCTACCCCTCGTGGGGGGGGGGTCAGCTAAATATAGCTGTGAAGGTCTGGACTGATGGAATGAATGCAGCTCATCAGATCATTTGCCATGGAAATAGCAATAAAGGAAGTGGATAAGAATAAAGAGAATCAATAACGGTTGACCTTTGACTTGAACCGTTTAAGATTGTAGCGTGTAATGCGTTTAATAAAGAACCAGGGGAAAGCTGGATGAAAATTCATCCCTACAAATGGAATACGGAATAAATTTCGCAAGATTCGATTTAGCATATTGAATCCTAGCTAGGAATGTTTTAGTTGAGTTTATTTTTTTATTTTTTACAGTGAGGGTCACCCTCTACTAGGCCTGGTGGCCACTCGAGGTCTAAGGTTATGTTATGTGTGCATAGGTGAGGGAGGTAACGATTAACCCTAGCCATGAGTAGATTAAAATTGTTGTGATCAGATAAACATCCTGTTGGGAGTCGATTCCACAGGGCAGTGGTCCACGGTAAGAAGCTGCTGATGAAATATGGAAGGAATGTGGGTGATTTGTTACTATGTAAGTGGCATAGTGTGTTCTTGCCGTGAAGGTTTGCCTTGGTGGGACCAGGAAATATAGTTCTTCCGAGCACTTTCCAAGGAAGTAATGGTAGAGCGGCGAGAAGCTTGCCACATCCTACCTGTGGGTGAAGGTTTGAAGGGTGAAGATTAATGCGTCACCCACAGGACTCTATCAAGCCTTGAGAATGAAGTCTTGGCAGCTCCTGCCCAAATATGACAAGAGTAGTCCATTTTTGGCCTGACCTGGCTCTTGTAAGGTTAGAAGATAGCAAGAGGCGCCAGGTACTTACTGGAGCAGTACAGGGCGCCGGCCATTTTACCTGCATTTAGCAACGAATCGTATATACGAGTTCTACATGAGGTCGGGTGTGAGCTGGTGGCACTAAAGTGTATAGCTCATCTGAATATTTGAGAATCCAAATAATCATTGAATAATATCAATTCTGGTGGTTGGCAAATGAAAAAAGCGTGATAGATGCAACAATATCCGGGTGGATTGTGTATTCTGAAATTGCATTGGGTCAGGACCCATGAGAATTACAAAAACAAAACGCTTTCGTGACTCTCTCAAGAAAACTATGCCCTTATCAAACATCCAACGAAACAATTTGGATAAAAAAAAAATACTGAGAACCGTAAAAATTGGAAACAGGTATGGAAAGAAACTGTTGTTCTCTGGTAATTATTCGATATCACCAAATTGTGGGGTGGAGGAATAACGCAAAATAAAGAAAGGAACTCAGCAACGACTTCTGGGACATCATAAATGTCGATTCTTTGATAAATGAACCAATTCTAACATTAGAAGGCATCGCTAGGAAAATTTAACAGCAATACGATCAATATAAATATATTGTTACAACTGGGTATATGTATAGGGGAAGGGTACTCAATACCGGAGTTAAGCGTTTATACATATAGACATTGGTATCAAAACCGCTTGGTGACTGTCAATTTCACGCTTCTATCTTCACAGGCACACAAACACACACATATATACATATATATATATATAATTTACGAATAAGGTAAACAGTCTCTTCACGATTACACCCAATTGTACTTTACTGTAATCATCATCATGATAATCTTCTATATGCCATAACCGTTCAGGCCAAGGGTAATCGTGTTCAACATTTACTACTATACAGGAGGACTGATATTACATAAGAGTTTTGCACTCTAATGAGCCGTTGTTTCTGAAGAAATAAAATTGTTCTTGTTTTTTAATAATCTTGGTAATTCACTATGTTAAAAATATGCCAGATATAAATGTTGCGGTATTATGTGGACAAAGTAATAGAATAATTTTCTGTACGTGTGGCACTGTAATCACTGGTAGCAAGGGAAAATTTTAGATAGATATGAACAAGCTGAGATAAATAGATGGATAAATAGATAGATATGAACAGAGATAGATAGATAGATAGATAGATAGATAGATAGATAGATATAAACAAGCTGAGATTAATAGCGAAATAAATAAATAGATATATATGAACATAGATAGATAGATAGATAGATAGATAGATAGATAGATAGATAGATAGATATAAACAAGCTGAGATTAATAGCTAAATAAATAAATAGATAGATAGATAGATAGATAGATAGATAGATAGATAGATCCATTTTTCATGTTTTCAGATGTAATGTATGGAATCAATTTGCTTAACCCATTAATACCCAGTATTAATTTCAAAAATTACTTTAAAAATCCGGTATTAATGATAAAGATTTCCCTGAAACACATTAACGTTCATCGTTTCAAAAATAGGACTTTGACCATTAATAAGTTAAAGAATTGATAAAGAAAAGCACCTTTACTTTGGGGATATGCTGTTTGAGTCCAGATCAGGTTTTCTACATGTTTGAGATTATCCTAACGTCTCCTAAATTTGTTTCTCTGTCGTCTGAAGATGATCTTCTAAAATATCGATTACCGTTATTCTCCCGCACCATAATTTTTACGGTTTTAGAACCGGAATATTTTCATATTCAATGGATTTACGGCCGAGAGGTTAGAACGTTAGCTTGCAATGCAATTTCGAATCTCGTCAATGTTGATTTGTCACGGAGATGACCTTGATAATATCCGTCGGTAAAGACTATCCCTGTCTGCGCCACAATTGGAAATTGCTCAAAAAAAAAAAAAAAAATAACAGTCAACGTGTTCTCCCAAGCCTTGAACGTGAAATTAGTTAGATGGAACTAATATTTGTGCTAGCACGAAGTCGCAAGTCATCGTGACCGAGGGTTTCAGCGTACTGGCTTTATTCGAATTATTGATCAGGTCATTGACTGTGAGTGTTGAACAAACGTAAATGTGAGTGAGCAGAAAATTTCTAATCCTAAGGGACGGCCATACTCGGATAGCAGCCGCCAGCTATAATATTCTCTCGATTTTCTTTCCGCCACCCTTCTCTCCTCCGCTTGTCCTCTGCTTCGACTCTTCACCATGAATGAATGAACGATTTGATTAACCCATTCACTTCTCAAATAGTTGGTATTTGCAGCGTGGGAAAATCAACGCGAAAAAGCTGTCAAAAACTCTAAAAAGAACACAACGCCTACAATGACTGTTTCATTTTTTTTTTCTTCTTTTTTTCCTACTGAAATTAAAGTTATTTGAGAAAAGTTGGCATGTACTGAGTTGTCGAATTATCCATCGCCTACGTCATCGACCTATTACTTTTTATTTGAAAGATTTAGTCCCTCTTTTGTCAAAGGAGGTAAAAAAAAACTCGGCCTCCGTTCGCAAAACTGCCAAGAAGTTACTCCATCCTTCCTGCAATTTCAGATGCATTTATTTTTGTTCGTTCTTGTCTTCACTAACACGTCTTTCTACGATCTGGTAATCATATTTTTCCTTAAAAAAATGGATTCTCTATTTTGAATATTTGCTTTTCCCCTCCGTTTTTTCTTCTTCTTCTGCTGGCTTCATTCCTTCATTCTACACACTTCTTTCCGGGACTCAATGTTATTGAACTAGGCGTACGTACCAATGTCTAGAATCGTAAATTCGTTTCTTATTCATATAGCAAGGACTAAAATCAAAGATATTTAGTGGAAGTGGTTTCACTAAGAAATGCATTGCAAATTATTTTACTATGTAAATGCATTGTAAATTATTTTATACGATAACCAGAAAAGTCCTTGTGTTGCATATTCTCCCTCCTGCTGCCTGGAGGTCGGGGTGGGGGTTCTTGGTAATCGCGCCAATTTACTCATATATTGAATTCTCTCTCACTTCTTTTGTTTCGCCTTGTCCCGGCCAGGTAGCAAAATGTTTTGGGGTCAAGATGAAAAGAACTTCAACGCGTATACATCTTCTAACTAACCAATGGGGTCTCTCTGGAGAGCAGTTTCTAGACACGAAATTCAATACGTCTAAATTCTTGACGTGTAAGAACCAACTCCTTGAAATACCTTTCGATATCTATCATTCCCACGCTCGTTCAGTCAATCAAAATCCACTTCCTTATTTTGTCTTGTATCTGATCTTGGGTCAGTCAGAGGAAAGAAGAGATACACTTCTCCTTAAAAATAATAGTCTACCAAACTGTTATTTAATACTTGCCGTTTTTACATTGTGTGCGAAAAAGTGATAACTGATACGCCAATGAGTGTCTCACATCCCGAGAAAGCGATAATGGTGGTGGGTGGGAGCCTTTCTTTTCATCAATGCAGGTGCGTTGCGCACACATATCAGTCATAACTTGAGCAGCGGCGACGAAACATGTCAGTGTTGAAGGAACTCGTTCGTGTTTGTCGCTTTTATGACTTTAAGGTGGGCTTGTTCGCAGTCGCATCAAGTCACCGAATACGTGAAACCTATGTGAACGAACCGTCAAACATTGGCTCCAGAAGTTCTGGTTGGGAGATCAGTCCCTTTGTGATGAATCTCGCAGTTGCCGGCCATAGGTTCTGGTTGATATCTCTAAAGGCGGCCATAGAAGAGGACAACAGGTAAACATGTGGTGAACTTGCAGGCGCTTCCAGATGAAACAGTCAGATTTCACCTGCACAGGGAAGGCGTACAGATTGAGCAAGTGGGTACTCCACAAACTGTCAGAAGCCAACAAGCAACAATGAGTGACAGCCTGTTTCTTGTTGCTTTCTCAGCACCACAACGTACCCATATTTGATCGAATACTAAGCAGCGATGAAATATGGGTCCTGTACGATATTCCCAAGCGTGCCAGACATTGGTTATCACCACGGGACACTGTGTCTCACACCATAAGACAACCTCTACACCCACGTAAGATCTAGTGAGCTAGTCGACAAATGGTGTACTTAGCTGCTAGCAACGGACCAAACCATCACTGCGCACCTATACTCACAGCAGTTGGAATGTGTGCAACAGGCACTGAAGCAGCGAGTATTTGTTAATCGAAACGATATACTGTTCCTCTGTGACAATGCCAGGCCTCATATCGCTCAGTGTCTAAGAATACCCTACGTCGACTTGTCTGGGAGACACTGTGCCATCCACCTTACACCCTGGACCTTACGTCAGCAGATTACTACTTCTTCCATTCCCTGGACAAGCACCTTTGTGGCAAATCTTTCGCTGACATGCGGCAGACATTTACAAACTTCTTCGCATCCGTGACACCTGTTTTCCTAATCCCGAGGGCACTGCGCAGCTGGAGACACGTCGGCAAATGCTTCTGGTTGTTGTTGAGGATTACTTTGAGGAATAACAGAAAGTTTGCTGTATAACTTCTTTTTTATTTAATAAATAACTTCGACGTGGTGTAATGGTTAACGAACCAGTCTCGCTAGATCAATTTACGACTAAGTTCAATCCTCTCTTTGCTCCATTATTTTGGCCTTGCGCCACATCTAAACTAGGCTTTAAAAATAATTTGAGCACCTCGGTGTCATGGTTAGCAAGCTCGTCTCGCTAGAACAGTTACGACTTAGTAGTGAGTTCGATCCTCATAAAATGCCCTATACTATCGGCCTTGTGCCATATCTAAATCATGCTTAGAAAATCACTATAAACGGCCAATAATTGCCTATAGATTTTATAGATTCTTTCTTTCTCCCTTTCTTTTGCTCTTTCTTTCGCTCTTTTTTCTTTCGCCCTTTCTTTTCGCCCTTTCTTTTGCTCTTTCTTCCGCTCTTTTTCCTTTCGCCCTTTCTTTCGCCCTTTCTTTTGCTCTTTCTTTCGCTCTTTTTTCTTTCGCCCTTTCTTTTCGCCCTTTCTTTTGCTCTTTCTTTCGCCCTTTCTTTCGCCCTTTCTTTTGCTATTTCTTCCGCTCTTTTTCCTTTCGCCCTTTCTTTCGCCCTTTCTTTCGCTCTTTCTTCCGCTCTTTTTCCTTTCTCCCTTTCTTTCGCCCTTCTTTTGCTCTTTCTTTCGCTCTTTTTTCTTTCGCCCTTTCTTTTCGCCCTTTCTTTTGCTCTTTCTTTCGCCCTTTCTTTAGCCCTTCCTTTCGCCCTTTCTTTTGCTATTTCTTCCGCTCTTTTTCCTTTCGCTCTTTCTTTCGCACATTCTTTGCTCTTTCTTCCGCTCTTTTCCTTTCTCTCTTTCTTTCATATTTCTTTTTTTCTTTCTTTCGCTCTTTTTTTTCTTTCGCCCTTTCTTTTCGCCCTTTCTTTTGCTCTTTCTTCCGCTCTTTTTCGTTTTGCCCTTTCTTTTGCTCTTTCTTCCGCTCTTTTTCCTTTCGCCCTTTCTTTTCGCCCTTTCTTTTGCTCTTTCTTTCGCCCTTTCTTTTGCTCTTTCTTCCGCTCTTTTTCCTTTCGCCCTTTCTTTCGCCCTTTCTTTTGCTCTTTCTTCCGCTCTTTTTCCTTTCGCCCTTTCTTTTTGCCCTTTCTTTTGCTCTTTCTTTCGCCCTTTCTTTTGCTATTTCTTCCGCTCTTTTCCCTTTCGCCCTTTCTTTCGCCCATTCTTTTGCTCTTTCTTCCGCTCTTTTTCCTTTCGCCCTTTCTTTCGCCCTTCTTTTGCTCTTTCTTTCGCTCTTTTTTCTTTCGCCCTTTCTTTTCGTCCTTTCTTTTGCTCTTTCTTCCGCTCTTTATTCCTTTCGCCCTTTCTTTTGCTCTTTCTTTTTCTCTTTTTCCTTTCGCCCTTTCTTTTTTTCTCTCTCTCTCTTTCACCCTTCCGTTATTCCTATTGCTCTTACTTTCTATCGTCTTCCATGTCATGAGCTATTTCTCTCCTTTCATTTTTTTTTCATTTTTTATTATTTTTATCATAATCACTGGATTTTTCCGCCATCCGTAAAGTTTCATGGTGTTCCTCATTAATCAATTACATCTTTTTGATAAGATAAAAATTAATACGGCGTTGAAAACACCGGTTCCTGTATGGTCAGTATCGAGACGGGAGATGACCAGTTGCTGTAAGCTTGGATGTGCGGGTGGTATAATAGATAATGGCTCGGAATTGTTAATCGGAGAAACAAGTTCCAATTCTTGCTAGGTTCGTTTTAATCACTAAAATGCAGTTGTGAAGCTTCACCTCTTCCCCCCAGCTATGGGTTAATTAGCAAGATTTGTATCACTAACCATTTATTATCTCCTCCCAAAATTTTTACGATCTAAAAATATTTTCTGGTTTTAAATAGCCTGCAAAGGGTTGATAAGCCGTAGATAACGAATCAATCAATCAAATACTGATTAGCTACACAGGCATGTCTTTTAGATTTATTTACATTCTCTGGGATATAAATGTATAGGAAGTAACTTGGTCACAAAGTGAGGGATCAGTGTATATGTTTATTGTAATATAAAATCGATCCCCCAATTTATATCCACATTTTAATTTCTTGTTTGTTTTATAAAATTCTAAGTAATTATGAATCCACTGGCTTCTCCCAGCAGCTGTGCGTTAATTCGTAGGAATTGTATCGTCAAATCATTATTATCTCAAAAAAAAAAAAATTCTTACAGTCTAAAAATATATTCTGGCTTTAAATAACCTGCAAATGGTTGATAAGCCGTAGAAAACGAATCAATCATTGCATCAGTCAATCGATAAAAGTGAAGACATGTCTCGTTTACTTCCGTGTTCCTACTCTCACAGCTGTGTTCTTTGGGAAGACATAAGGCCTCTTCGCACTGTTCCAGTCGACAAATATCTCGATCAAAATCTTATGACTTAACGAATCCCAGTGGTCAGAGAGGAAAATGGATGACTGTATTCTTCTAAATTCTCCAATTACTTACTTCCTTCACCATTTCGCGAAATATATTCAATTTCCGCATTTGGAGGGTTGGTTGGTTGAAATTTTTTTAGCGATATATCAACATCTATGGGTTCTTTAATGCTAAAATCTAAATATTTTGGACACAATTTATGGCTTCAACTACATAGAAAATTGATTGCTGGTCATTTTGCTTTAAATTTGTGTTGTTGGTAATTTCTTTATATAAAAGTGTATTGCTGGTATTTTTATACTTTCATAGTGTTTGTGTTTGGGGTGTTTACTATTTTCCCATAGCTAGGACCCTAACAGGTGCTACTACCACCCCTCATTTGGAGGGCAAAACGTAACACAACGTAGTGTTTAAAGTGCTTTCCTCTCTGCGTGCGCGTGGGGAGAGTCAAACTACGGGATGTGACAGCAAAATTTTTCAAATCCTATAACAGCAAAATTGTCCAATTGTTAGATTAAGTTTGAAATGTTGTATCTTAGAAAGGATTAAAGATATCTTACTGCAATTCTCCGAGGTTTTTATAACACTATTGGACTCTTATCTTGAACAATAAGAATATAATTAGCATTAAGGTGAAATGGTGATCCGTCTTCTTGTTGTGACCTCCTGATCCAGTTTTCTTCTATACTGCTCTCCCTCTTTTTTAAACTTATTCACTGTTCTCTGGATAGTTCTTTAATGAACTTTGAAGGTTGAAACCAGAATATGAATATTAGTTCCACTACTGAAGGTTTGAATGATCATTTTCCTCTCACCAATTCTCAGTTGGGAAGACATAGTGGGGATGACACAAAACGATTTTAACCTGTTCTCTTTCTAGCTTTATAACTCAGTGTTTTTTCAGTAATTCTTACGACAAATGATGTCAAGATGACTAAATGCCTTATCTGAAAACCCGGGAAAAAGAAACACAATTAGTTCAGTGGATTTTAGATATGTCGGATGGACAGTTATTGCATGCTGTTACACGATTTTGCTGTTACACCTGGTATATTTGGTGCACCCAGCACTTGACTATTGACATGTCGTAGTTATCAATGATCTATCCTGTCCATAAGCTTTTTTAGTGAAATGGAATGAAAATAATCTCTTTGACGATACACCATGGATGATTAAGTAACCGGAACCGAAATCATATCATGGAACATATAACATTTAGTTCCATTTTGAAAAAGGCCAATAAGACCAACAGATGCGGATGAGTTCTTCTGTTAATGCTATTTGCATTTAGAAAAGGAAATTGAATTATCGTCTCATTTGTTATTCGTAGAAATAACATTTCTCCAACCATTTCTATGGCCCTGTGCCAGAATCGGCGCACTTCAACAAACGTTTGCTTATAAATGGAATCATCTCTTGGAAGCATTCGGTACAAGATTTCTTCAGGAAGTAGCGAATCTGTTATCGCCATTATAATAAAGAAATTCCGTCACGGACTTCATTCATATCGAAATCCCTGCCGGTTAAAATATCATGGCAAACGGAGGAGGAGGTGAAAGGGCCTTAGCGAAATTTGCTCTGTCAAATATGAAGTAAAAGCAGGCGAACTTAAAAGAGAGAGAATTCCTGCAAGACATCAAGCGGTCGGATAAGATTTCAATCAGACATTTCTTTGATTTGATTCGGAGCCTTTCGCTTTGCAGACGACAAAACAAACATCAATTTAGACGCGGTATCTTGTGCCAGAACGTTTTTGTTTCCGTGGTTATGAAAGCGCATGCGTGGGTATGTCATCTGAAATTTATCCTCCGTGCTACAGTCCCTGTTATTACTCTCTTAGAGACGCAAATAATGTATGAAATAGTTGTGCAATTCCGCTCGGCACCGCTAGTGCTTTATGTTACTCTTTCAAATGCAGAGTCTCAAGGTTCGCTTTCTTCGTGGAAAAATTGCATAATATCAATTTTCTACCTTCGCCAGGCCTAACAGCAAATTAAGGATTTCTTCTGTGACTCGTTTTTCTCGTTCAAGCAGTATTTTTTCAAAGCTCTCAGAATTAGAGAAAGTTGTACTCATTACTTGTACTTTTGCCGTGTCTTTCCAGAAAGTGGGAAATCATGGCTCTCCACGACTTCCTCTCGTCTGTATCTTCGGGAATTAGTTGGAGATTCATCTCTGGGCAGAGAGGATCCTCAGACGAGGCTATGTCGAAGAGCAGAGTCTTGTCTCGGGAAACAGCTCTCCGACTCCGTTTTTATACGGGGAATTTTTGGCTGAGCCTACGGGCTCGGAAACCCCACGTTAAATTCGACTTTGTACCAAATTTGACCACGTGGGGCGGTTTGTAGATCCCCCACTATGTATCTCTTATGTCCTATCTTTTTCTGTATCTGATTATAAATGTTCTTGTTGCTTCCATTATTCCTAAAACTACTTCGTTACTCAAATGTTTAGTCCATTGTATTCTCAGCTTCCTTCTGTAGCATCATACTTCTACTTCCTCAACTCTCTTTTTCAACTGGGGAGATTTTTCGGCATTCATTGCCATAATGAAGGATTGATATTACATAGAATTTCAGCATTCATTTCTTTGTTTCTACTTAAGTTTTCTTGTTACTTAATTTATAACCCTAGCTTCGGATTTCGGTGTCACGTTTTCCAGCTATTTAATTTTTTTTCTTGATCATCTCCAATCCGTAGTTCACGTCGGTATCTGTTCTGCTCTCCTTTTTCCCGTACGATCACCGAAGTTTATCAACGTTGGTTGTGGTCAGTACCTAGATGGGTGACCGCTTCAGAATATCATGTGTTGTAAGTTTGGATAGCGCTCACCTATGTAGGTACTGACCAGGCTTTGCTTAACTTCAGTAATCGAACGAGAACCGCTATTTCAACGTGATATGGCCGTAAGCCACAGATAAAAATGCTGACAGGTTAACGTTAGCTAGATAAAAAAAAACTGGAAATTGTGGAGGGCCATGAACACTCACATTTTGAGGAGGAACGGAAGAAGTAATTGTAAATTTTACACGGTCATTAGCTTTAATATTCGTGATAAAAGTTCAGTTAGTTCGACCATAATTGGATGTACCTTATTTGCAGCCTTGTGCCAGATTAAGTTAATTTTAGTAAATGCTACGATAGGAAAAAAAAGCAAGATGATGATAATGATCCGCGAATCACTTTCGCTTCCATGCCAGGCTAAACAATTTGGCTACGTCGATGACCAAAAAAAAAAAAAAATATGGGAAAAATTAACATGTGCTTCAATAATAAAACATAAAAGTTGAATAAATATCGTTGCATATTAAAAGCCAACAATGAAATCCGAAAACGGTGCAGCCTTTATTTACTGACGTTGGTTGTCTGTGCACTTTAACTTCACATCTGTCCGCCAGATGGCGTCTAGGCCACTTGACTTCGCGCCATCGAAAATAATGTTTAACTGGTTGTCCTCGTTGAGTGGAATCCGGTTAAGATTGCAAATAGAATGAAAAAATAAAGAAGATTTTGCAGGAAAAATTAAGCAAAGCGAAAATGAAAAATGATTAATGAAGGAGAAAAATGAAAGGAAGACACCTGATGTTTAAGGATTTCTCGTCCGTGAAAAGGATGGAAAAAGCAGAGCTGAAAGAATGAAAGAAAGAAAGATAAAGAATGGAAAAAAGAGAGGACTATGATGAAAGAAAGATACCGAAGAAAGGAAAGAAAGAAAAAGACTCAAAATAAAGAAACAAACAAAATATAAGTAAATAAATGAAAATTTATAGAAAAAAATTCCAATCAAGAAAGGAAAAATAAACAAACTCACTGAAGTAAGGCAATGAAAGAAAGAAAGAAACTAGATGAAGCAAAGTAAAAGAAGAAATAAACCAGGCAGATAAAACCAGATTGAAACTGTGAAGAGAAAACTTGAATGACTAAAGAAAGAAAGAAACTAACAAGCAAACAAACAAAGGATTTTAACGAAGGGAAGAAAGGCAGGCGAAGGATGAAAAGAAAACAGGATGAAAGAAGCTAGGTGAAGTAAAGCAAATAAAAAAAGAAGGAAGGAAGGAAGGAAGGAAGGAAGGAAGAAGCTAGCTGAAGCAGGGCAAAGAAAGAAAGATGCCAGCTGAAGCAAAAGAAAGAAAGAAAGAAAGAAAGAAGCTCGTTGAAGCAAGTCAAAAGATGAAAGAAATCGGGATAGCAAAAACAGATTTAAAAGGTGTAGAAAAATTCAATGAAGAAAGGAACTAACATAAGGAAACAAAGAATTTTAACGAAGGGAAAAAGGCAGGTCAGTGGCGAAAAGAAAGAAAGAAAGAAAGAAAGAAAGAAGCTAGCTGAAGCAAGGCAAAGAAAGAAAGAAAGAAAGAAGCTAGCTGAAGCAAAGGCAAAGAAAGAAAGAAAGAAAAAAGAAAAAGAAAGAAAGAAAGAAGCTGAAAAGCAAGAAGCAAAGAAAAAGAAAGAAAAGAAAGAAAAGAAAGCTGAAGCAAGCAAAAGAAAAGGCAAAGAAAGAAAGAAAGAAAGAAAGAAAGAAGCTAGCTGAAGCAAGGCAAAGAAAGAAGGAAAGAAAGAAAGAAGCTAGCTGAAGCAAGGCAAAGAAAGAAAGAAAGAAAGAAAGAAAGAAAGAAAGAAAGAAGCTAGCTGAAGCAAGGCAAAGAAAGAAAGAAAGAAAGAAAGAAAGAAAGAAATATGACTTGAGCAAGGCAACGGGAGAACGAATTCTGGCGAGTAATAACAGATCGAAAAGATATTGAAAAAATTCAATGAAGAAAGAAAGAAACAAAGAAAGAAACAAAGAAAGAAAGAAAAAACGAAAGAAAGAAACGAAGGAAGTTGAGAAAGAAAGAATATGATGGAATGATAAAAATGGTAAAATGAAACAAGGAAAGGAAGATACCGTGAAAAATATGAAGAAAGAGAGAGCGACCAAAAGAAAGATGTCGTAACAAGAAAAAGGGGAACTTTTTTCAAAAAACGAATAAAAGCAATATAATTTTGTAGAATGAAAATAATGAAGTGAAAATAAAAGAAAGTATATAATTAAAAGATAGTAAGAACGGCAAGAAAGTGTTGAAGGAATATAGGAAGGTAGGAAAGAAAAGAAAACAAAGATAACATGAATAAATGAAACAAAGAAAAGAGAAAGTATTGATTTCTACTCATTAAAACAGGTGTCAACATAGAGAAAGTGTTTTTCTCTCGGGACCTCGAATATCTCGCCTGTTCTTATCGACTAAATTAAGAGACTCGCTTTTCTTTCATAAACCTATATAAGATGGATCACATTTCTCATTACAGCAGCCATTTTTCCCGAAGTAAAGACCGTCATTTCAATTTTTAGCAAGGTAATTAATTATTGCCCGCTTTTTCACTAAGAAAGTTCTGCTCTTTCAACCAACGCCTATGGCTGCTGTTCAAAACCAGACACAAGCGCTACAGTCAAACCTCGATTTTAACAGCCTTCGATTTAAGGAATATCGGATTTAAAGAACCACTGTTTGATCATATGACCATTTTTTAAAAATCATTTCACCCCAAGCAAACGGGAATTTCATTGGTATGCAATGGATTACAGAGAGTGAAGGTGGAAGAAAAAAGACTGGTTATAAGGGGTGTAGTAAAAACAGAACCAGTGAATAAACTTATTGTTGAGGGGTTCACCCCATTTTATACAAATGGACTCACCCAGTGTATACATATACTACGGCTACGTGAATACCAGAGAGAGAGAGAGAGAGAGGAGTCGAGTCCAGAGTGACAAAATAAAAGGTTGTAGGTAACCGGAAGAGTGAGGGGTGAGGTAACAGCGTTGTAGGAGTCACAGTGAACGAGCACGTAGACTCAGTAAGAAGTCATACAGCGATACTTCAATACCAAAGACTGTATATATATTTTGCTACTAACCCGTATTCCTGGAACTACTAACCTGCACTACCAGTTTGTATTATTACGTTAATACATTATTTTCATATATTCATTCCTGGCGTTTGTTATTTATTGGTACCGGATTTCAACCCGGAATCTACAACACTTATACCAAAGCTTTATTGCACTTTACTCTGACTACTCATCTACTGACGGATGTAACATGGCGCTTTTTATACCTCCTAGATCTTAAGTGGAGGTAACTGTTGATTTATCAGTATAAGGGAGACAGAGGAAAGGATAAAAGCTGAACGTGGTCCTAGAAGATGGCGATTGACGCTGCATTTAAATTTTTGAAGATTGCAGCTATCAGGGAAGCAAGGAAACGGGAGGGATTTCCACAGGCGGGAAGTGCGAGAAAAGAAACTGTTGGAGTAGAAGTGGCGGTTACATTTAGCTAATTTATTAATAAAAAGGTGGGACCTAGATGCCAATCTAGTAGCACACTTAAACACACGTAGTCCGGACACCAAGTTAAAGAAGTTGTCATGAAAATATTTGTAGAAAAAACAGAGGGAAACCACGTCACGTCGGTGAGAAAGAGACTGATGCCGAGTTGCCAAGTCAGGATCGATTATATTTCAGATCCTTCTTTGCATCTTGTCAAGAACTTCGAGTTGAGTAGCAGGAGCAACTGACCAGATATGGCAACAGTATTCAATGCAAGGATGAATGGTAGATTTGGAAATATGCAAGATGAACTCTGACGAGAAAAACCTTCTGGCACGACACAGTGACCCAACTTTCCTTGCAGTAGATGCAGCTATTGATTCGATGTAGTCTTTCTGCGTCAAGCCAGTTGAAAACATGAAGCCAGAAAGCTGCAGTGTGTTGTTCTCCATGAATCTAGCAACAGCCATGCAGATGACAGACAGGAAAGATTCTCTATCGTGGTTTAATGAAAGCAGCTTTTTTGGAGGCATTCAAATTTACGAGCTATTTTCTGCCCCACTTAACCATAGGTTGGAAGTCCTTTTCAAGAGTAGCACCAGGTCAATTTTGTCAGCTCTATTTTCTATTGAGATAGGAGTAAATGGTAGTGTCATAAGCATAAATGCCTACTTGGGAATTGATGACATTGGGAAGATGATTAATGAAGATCAGAAACAGCGTAAGACCTAGGATAGAACACCTGCGTTCGCGTGAAAGAATCTGGAAGCGAGCCCGTTCAAAACGTCTTACATTTTACAATTTGATAAGAATGATTGGATTAAATCAAGCAATCATCCACTAATAGTGTAGCCCTGGAGCTTAATAAGAAGACTAGCGTGTCAAACCCCTGTCAAACGCCTTCGAGATATCAAGAGTCACAGCTCGAGCTTCGATATTATAATCCAGAGCTTGATATATATGTTCAGTGATAGCCGTTATCACATCAGCGGTAGACCTGGCAAAACGGAAGCCATTTTGTTTGTCCGAGAATAGGTCGTGAGTGGAAAGCTGTTTAACCACTTCAAAATTGATTAAAGCCTCGAAAAGCAGTAGGAGATTAACAGGGCAATAGATAGTGGGATCAGAAGTCGTCTATCCTTCAAAGCAGAAACTACAGAGGAAGACTTCGAACAAGCTGCAAAGCAGGAAGCAGCAAGGCAATAGTTGAAGAGTTTGGAGAGAACTGGAGCCAGCCCGTGGGCACATTCCTTTAGGACGACGGCTGGGATCCCATCACCCCCGATTGCCTTATGGGAGTCTAATTAAGAAATGATATCTGAGACTAGTGACGGAATGCTCATATCACTCAGTATAGCCTCTGTCCTATTGGGGAAATCAGGTTTGGGTTATCCAAATGAGCCGAGTGTTGAATTGGAAGACAATTTACGAGCAAAGCATTCAACCTTATCTGCTGTAGATGTTAGCACTTCGAATTGATTAAATAGAGGAGGAATTGAGGATGTTCTCTTGTTCAGCACATTCTTGCAGAATCGCTAATAATCTCTAGAACCTAACTTGCAAGATACTATACCTTGATTCATTCTATTTTCAAACATAACGAACTGATGTTGATTTAGTTCACAAAATTACATAAAGTTAGATAAATTATTAATCGAGTCCGTGTTGAGTTACAAGGTACATGTCAATCTTGTCAGCTGTATAGTTAGCTGGGAATTAATAATCTTGCCAATTTAAGCTTTTTTTAAAATTTGATTTTCACTACAAATAATAAAACTTACTTGGTAACTGTACGTGTGTTTGTATGCGAGAGTGCGCATGTGTATGTGAGAGAGACGCATGTTGAGATGAGATCTCAATATATCAAGTAGTTTCATGTGTATAAAGGCGTTCTATAAAGTACGCCACAAAGATCTATTGGAACTGCTTAGCAACCTTGACATATTTGGGAAGGATGTTAGAATAATGAAGAACCTATACTGGAAGCAATATTCATGTAAACGGATAGAAAATGAGTTCAGCAGATATATAAAAATTAGAAAGGCATGTAAGACAAGGATGTGTCTTCATGCCGAACTTGTTCTATCCATACAGTGAGGAAATTCTGACAGAATTAGAAGTCCTACCAGGATTCATTAATGGCGTCTACAATTTTAACTAAATGAGATATTCAGACGATACAGTGTTGCTATCAGACATAGAAAGAAAGCTATAAAAACTCCTATCGAAGGTAGTGAATGAAAGCAAGAAGAAAGGATTAAACATCAAGAAGACAGAATGCATGGCTGTTAGCAAAATGATGAGACCAAAATGCAAATTACAAATCAGAGATACCAAGATCAAACAAGTAGAAAAAATTAAATATCTGGGAAGTGTTCTAGCAGAGGATGGAATGTGCGACGCTAAAATCCGGAGGTGTGTTGGGATGGCCAAAGATGCAATTCAAAAGCTAAGCAAGGTATTAAGAAACAGAAAAACTTCGTTAGAAACAAAACAAAACAAAAATAATACTGAACTGTTATGTGATATCTGTTTTCCTGTATGGCAGTAAATACTGGAAAGTTTCCTCAAAGATGAAGAAGAGTCTTGAAGCAACAGAAATGTTCTACAGAAGGATGCTGGGGATATAATGGAACGAATATGTACGCAACGACGAAGATATAGAAAAAATTGCAACAAAACAAATTATACCTAACATCAGGCTGAGACATTTGAAATTTCAATGAGGAAGGAAGACTTGGAAAATCTGATACTCACAGGAAAATTTTAGGGCAAGAGGGATAGCGGAAAACAATGCATAGCCTATTTAGTGAACTTGAGTAGATGGAACAACGTTTAGGAGAAATAAAAAGCCAGAATTTATTAAGAGGTATGAAGTTCAGGTAATCATGGGTAGACGTCATTGCTAACATTCTAGGGGATACAGCGGTCTAAGAAGAATATGGCGTTAACTTTGTATCTTTATTGCAAACATCTGCTTCGAGTAAGCCTCACCACAGTAGTAAAAATATTTTTAATACGAGTCAAGAATGTTATGTTTGATTGCGTTATCTCCTATTTTTCAGTTGTAATCAAAAATGGTCATCTGAATTCTGTCTTGGATTTTGATAGAAAATGGTGTTCATTAAATTCTGTGATCTCCAAGATCTGTTACTTTCTTTAACAAATAAGTGATTCATCGTATTTAAAGGAATAATCGGATTTAAAAGATTCATTGCATTTAAAGAATACACTCACCCGAAATTGGTTCTTTCCACGAACGTTTTACTTTACATCGAATTCTAATTTTAAAAGCAGAAAATCTTTTTTAAAATTATCCACGCCTATTCGTTAAAATTGTGCTAGTCGTACGAAAAGAGGTTGTCTATAAACGGGCGAGTTGGTAATATTAGCAGTTTCATTCGCTGTTTATTGACCGAGGAGCCAGTGTTACTTTTATTTTGAAACCCATAAAATCCTTCTGTTAAAAGAATTTTTCAGAAAAGAACAAGTTTCCCAAATACACCAACTGTTATCGCTTTTTCCAGTAATTATGGCTGCTTCCGCCCTAAACTTTTCTTTGAAGTAGTGTGAAACCTCAACATCTAGATTATGTAATTATTTTTATTTCGAATTACTTACACTATCCCTTTTAGTTGTAGCTGCTGTTGAACATACTCAAGTGATGTGGTTTATGTTATTTGGTACAATACTTTGTGATCTTGTAGCACCAGAAGGTCCTTGCTAATTTCGTAACTAATATATATATATATATATATATATATATATATTATGAATTAACCGATTTAAAATGTTTTTTTCACTACACAGTTCTAACCATGTTTCAAAATTGGAAGATAAAAGCTTCGAATTTAATTTTGTAATTAAATTAAAGACATTAGTTCCATTTCATCCTCAAGCGAATTTTGGAGTAACTTATTTTTAAATTTACTCGGTTTTAAAGGCACGGCAAAAATCATAATTTACAGTTTCCAGGTATACACTACAATCTTTGCCTGTCCCAGTCTTCAACTCTGTATCCGTCTTCTAGCCAGGATCGAAACTCGACCGATTTGGCATCAGTCAGGATCCTACTTCTAAGCCGTGAGCGCACGGCAGAGAGAAAGGAAATTTTATCGTTTTCTATATGAAATAGCTCAGCGGCTAAGAGAACTCAATTCGTACTTGAAGAATAATATATATATATATATATATATATATATATATATATATATATATATGTGCTGAGGTCAACACTGAAGAGCGACAGTCTGTTTCATGCTTGTAGACGATCTTCAGACCTTAAAATTGCGTTCAAGCATATTGGCCTCAGTGTCCATTATTACATATTGTACTTTCAGTCTTCGTTTACAGTTAAAAGGTCCGCCACCGCTGCCAAGCGGTCACTTTGAGAACTAATAAGACGCGTTCCACTATATATATATATATATATATATATATATATGTGTGTGTGTGTGTGTGTGTGTAACGGGTACTGTGAGCGAGGCCGTACCAAAAATAATGGCGATTCTAGAAGGAACATGCCAATAAAGTCTTTCTGCCTGCGAAAAGCGTGCACCTGAAGGACGAGGGGTTTTGCCGTTTGCTCTGAAAAGAGTGACACTGCTATCAAAAATATTGAAACACTGAGATGTTTTCTGTCGAATAAAGACAGACCTCTTTGGTATCCTGCAGTATATTTTTTATTTGCCTCTACCGGACTGAATATTCGAAAAATCTTGTTAGAAAAATATGCGCCCTCCGACAGGATTTGAACCAGTGAACCAGCGTTCCAGCCGAACAGCTTCTTTCCGCGAACCACTGCTTCTTTCTCCAGAAAACCACTGCTTTACCTGTTCAAGCTTCCTTCTATCCGTAAACTACCCCTTAAATGTATAACGAGGCCTACAAACGCTTCGGGATGCAGGTTAATGTCAAAAAGACAAAGATATTCATCGAAGTGGTCCCCCGAACAAGCAACACCGGACGTCAGCATTAACATTGGCGGACAGCTTGTACAAGTCGTCGATGAATTTTCCTATATTGACAGCATAATCTCGAATAATGCTACCTGCGAGAGAGAACTTAACAACAGGATCAAAGCGGCTCATACTGCTTACGGATCGCTTTCACATCGGATCATCAGCAATCAAGGCTTCCCCATTATGACAAAATCATGGTCTTTCGGGCTGTGGTCGAATTCACCTATCTGTAACGTCAGAACATCAAACATCTCCAAAAATCATTCGCATCAGTTTAGAGTACCGCATCACCAACAACGATGTCATCTCCTGGAAATCTTTCCCCAGCATCGAGGCTGCCATCCTTCAACATCGCCTCCACTGGGCGGGTCACGTGCCCAGAATGCGTCCCGCTCGACTCCTACGTATCATCTTATTTGTAGAACCCGCCAGCAAAAAGAAGCTATGCGGACGCCCCAAAATGATAGTTGAAGACATCAGTTGAAAACATCCCTGACACAGGCCAACATCAACATTGGGATCTGGAAAACCGTTGCTGCAAATCGGCTTTCCTGATGTAGGATCATCCGAGAGGCCACCGAGACTTGAGTCCAACCGTCAACAGGGATTGGGCCTGCGAAATGCTGTTAGGAGGGCTCGACTCGTTCAGCTGCGTCCACCACCCACACCCCTCTGTGACTTCTACTCACGATTCTTCAAGAGTAGGCTGAGCATTCACGGCCATTTCGGCCACCGGAGAGGAGAAAGGAAATAAGGAGAGCAGATGACGATCATGATGCGATCGGGTGCCGACGACACTTTAACGTAACCCTCTACCTCGAGTTGCCTTCTACAGGGTGAATCTCACTATAAAATGTTTCAGCTTCGTGTTGTATCTCTTCATGTTAACAAAAATACCATATCGGTTGGTTAAAATTAGTAATTGTGAACGAGTTGACTCTAATACTAGTAGCTTGCACGGTATGAACAGATTGAGATTGATACTAGAAAAATAATGACTCCTATTTTATCAAGTTAGTCACGACGTTAAAGACGGAAAGAAAAAGAATTCGCAGATAGTTGCAAAAAATATATATTAGCTAACTTTTTTCTCGTTCTGTTCATATCTCCAGCAACCTCCCAAAGTAGCTCACGTATAAGATCCCTTATTGCTAATTAAATATAGAATGCCTTAAGTATTCACTTGTAGCCACATTAGAAATGTTTTATGTTTAGAAAAAAAGACTTGAGAAAAATTGAAATACTTTAGAAAAACAAATCAAAATAATACGGTTGGGTAGAACGGATCTCCAATAACAACACAAGGTAAAGTTTTCCACTGACATGAAGTCGAAACATTATGTCAAATTGATGCATAGGTCTGCTGCTAAAAAAGTTGGTTCACTGTCTCGGGCTGGGTAATTTTTCTCAACAGACTCTATCTTACACACTTACAACTTTGCCGTTTGTCGATGCATTGAATATCGCTTCCACATCAGGTCTGGTGCTTCTGATATGTATTAAGTTTATTTATTGTATTTAAAAATACAATTTTGGCACAAGGCCGAAGGGGAAGTGCGGAGAGGGTTGGACGTCACTGACTATCCTACATCTAACTAATCTGATTCACGAACCATTCATTCTTACAACTGACACAATCACCACAAAAACTCATCCATCACCATTCAATCCAACATATACCACAATACCACAGGACACCTGGAGGTGGTGTAATGGTTAGCAGGCTTGTCTCGCTAGAACAATTATGATAGTGAGTTCGATCCTCATTCGGTGCCCCCTACTCTCGGCTTTGTGCAACATCTAAGCTACGCTTGAAAAATCACAATACCGCATATTCACAGAGATCTTACTAAAACACTCATGACATACAAATTTTGTAATATCCAAATTGTCTTTTTTATAGCAAGTATTAAGAAATACTGTGGTAATAAAATAAGCAAACCCCATCTCTCCTCTCGCTTACAACCATCCATCACAATAAAATAGACCTTTTTCAACACTAAAACAGAATGAATCAAATAAAACTTCATTCGACTTAAAGTTGTTACTATATTACAAATACAAAGAATCTGCAATATTATTGGCCCTGAGTTGGCATCTCGGACACTTTCCCAATGACGTAACGTAGCTTCCTTGTGCATTTTCTATATAAATAGTTTTATGGTATTTGTTCCGGTGAGCTTTCGTCTATAGTACCTAGACTTCATGTATTTACTACTACTAGATTGGCGGCAAGGTCTCACAGTGGAAATGTCTAGATGTAACCGTAAGTTCTATGCTAGCAGTTTCTTCTCCCACATTTCTCACTTGCGTAACTGTCTTCCAGCTTCTTGCTTTCCAGTCAACTTTGATCTTGAAAAATTTAAATGCAATGCCAATCATTATCTCACATCTTCTTAATTCCAGTTCTTGTATAGTCCCCTCTCCTTAATAATGTCTTTTTTTTCGGATTCTCTCACACTGAGAGTAACATCATTGCCTTCCTTGGGGTGAAATGATTAAAAAACAATTATATTTCGAAATCGCTTCACTGGCATTAGAATTTTGGTAGCGATGACGTTGATATGTTTGAAATTTCTCGCTAATAATATTTTTGCCCTGCAACAAATGACAGATGATAAACAGTCTGGTAAAATGTTATGTGAAATGTAAGATGTATTACTGTATTCTTCCATGTGGAAAAAATAAACCCACTGAAGTTTATTGCCTGCTGCTGGGCGGTATATCCATATCGAGCGCCTACTGACTGTCATCTGTTCGAGCTGTTGAAAGAGAGACGTCCCGAAACACATTTCTTGAAAACAATGACGTCATCGCAAACTCCTGATCATCGCTAAATACAATTGAAAATCACTGGTGCTGACAATGTCGAAATATAGTGTTTTATTGCTGCTGAAAAATTGCTCTCTACAAAGGTATTATTGTGCTCCACTTGTCTTTTGTCGTTTCCCTGGTAATAAATAGCTGGCATCACTTTCGAAAATGTCCCTCGAAGATAGATAGATATATAGATAGATAGATAGATAGATAGATAGATAGATAGATATGAACAGAGTGAGATGGATATGTTCGAAAGCAGTTGCACAATATGACATTTTTATTCGCAACTTTCTTTTTCACAAATCATTTTCTTTCCTTTTATTTATTTTTACTCTGAACGGATTTATTTCGTACTTTGTTTTATTTCAATATTGCCTTCTATTTTTTTTTAAAAAAAGCCAATCTGCGTTTCCTGCCATTTTTGAGCGTTTTAGTGCCGCAAGTCATTTGGTGTGAATTTCCTTGAGTGCCAGAACACTGGAAGCCAATTACTTGTTTTCGGATCAAAAGTCTGATCCAAAAAGACGGCCATTTTTTTTTCAGTTGGAAGCGAGACCAGCATGTGATTCAATTCGTCAAAATCTTGTTGGCGGCACGAAAATAGAACTTTTCATTATATATGTGCATGTGGATGTGTCACTTTCTCTTCCCCAAATATACAAGTCGAGAAAAGAAGTGGCAATGAAAAAAAAAGGGGGGAAAAAACAAAAGAAGTGTTTAAATAGAAAAAAAAAACTGATTACTCGATTGAATATGCTTCGGCTTTTCTTGCGAGATTTTAAACCTTCCGCCATTTTCATGATATTTATTCATTTATTTATTTATTTCTAATGGACAACCAAATGTTCGGAAGTCATTCTCTTTAATGCAGCCTCAGTCGATGTCCGTCAGCATATTCTCTGACGGCTTTCTAATACGCACGCATACACCTACACACACACACACATATATATATATACATATATATATATATATGTGTGTGTGTGTGTGTGAGAGAGAGAGAGAGAGAGAGAGAAAGTAAGTTTTTTTATATCCCGCACGAGTAAAAATATATAGGAAAACGAAGTTGAAATGCAGCTGGAGTTTTAAGAATATTTATTTAGAGTAATTTTAACGATTTCACAGTTCTATGATTTTCAGAAGTTAAGCTGAGATGAAGAGATGTGAAACGGATCTACGTCACCCCAAGCAAGGGAAGCATGAAATCAGAATGGAGGGAGTTCAATTGGCGATTCAATTGCAAATACAGAAACTATTAGAATAGAACATACGTCAGTCTAGTTGCTAATCTAGTAGCAGTCTTAAATTCAAGCGGTCGAGGAACCAAGGATGAAAGCTGGTTAGAACAATTACCATGAAAATATGTATAGAAAAGACAAAGCGAATCCATACTACTCCGGGAAGAACGTGTCAGGTTTGGCTCGATTATATTACAGACCCGTCTTTGGATTTTCTTAAGAATCTCGAGATATACAACAGGAATAACAGACTAGATATGGCAGAAATATTCAATGCCCGTTAGATTTATAAATATGCAAGATGAATTTTGTTGAGAAAAATTGTCTGAACGACACAACAAACCAACTTTCGTAGCAGTCGACCTAGAAATTGATACAAATATAATTACTCCCCTTCATGGAAAAATGAGCTCAAGAAGTTCCAAAAAGTTACTCTTCCGGAGGTTAGCTTTAGCCATGCTGGTAGCCTTCAGAAAAGATTCTCTGGTGATTAAATGAAAGCACTTTTGCTTTAGAGTCGTTACAATATATAAACTATACCTTGACGCAGTTAACCACTGATTGGAAATCCTTTTCGATGAGAGTTTCCAGTTTCGCTTTGTTGGACCCGTCAGATTTACTACTAAGGCAAAAGTAAATAGTTTTGCCATTAGTATAAATACCTAGTTGTGAACTGATGACATCGGGGAAGTTGTTAATGAAGATTAGAAACAACATAGAAACAAGGATAGATTTTATGATGTATTAATGTGATTAGAACTAGACGCGCTGCCATTCATCACAACCTTCATTACACGATTTGTTAAGAACGATTGAATTAAGGCAAATTTTCGTAACCATTGAGCTTGTAGGGAAGGCCAAATCCAGTCATATGCCCTTGAGATATCTAGAGCTACAATCGGAGCTTAGCTGTTCTTATCTATAGTTTGATAGAAAAATTCAGAGATAGCAGTAACAGATCGGTAGTAGATCTGGAGAAAACGGAAGCCATATTGTTTTTTTTTCTAAAAGGAGGTATTCCATAATTATGTACAGACATGACAACAAACGATGCGTTTGAAAAGCGTTCAGCCAGGGCTACTTCCACCAGACCGCAGAGTATTTGTTATTGTCTGGTTTACAGTTAAATGATGGTTGGTAATACTTCTTACAATTTTCCATTTTTAAATATTCCACGCTCTATTGAAAGCCAAATGTCTACAATGCATTATTACTGTCTGTGCCTTTTTATTCGAGAACGAATAAACAAAAGAAAACATCTAACGTTACGAACAAAATAAGAAATATTGGAGATTCGTAAATATCAGAAAACCTTTCGGTTTTAAACAAATAATTATTCTAACAATTCTTAGTTCCCTTCCGTGTTAAATACAAGTGTTTTGTTACCACAGTATAAAACCTATATTGTATTACTTTCGCTGTGTCAGCTTTTTAGTTTAGATACATTTTAGATTAGTCACCTTTTTGACTACCTCTAGTAACAATTCCTGTAACAAACTACTTGCTTCAATTTTTCCTGTTAAGACCAAAAATTTGAAAATTTCATGAACCTATTAATAAGTTTACATATATTCCGGTTCATACTCCTCCACAGATTTCTAGAAAAAGAACTAGAGATTTATCTCTCGTTTCCTGTTTAGGACTGTGTTCCCGATTTCTTCTAAAGTTCCCTCCTTTTTCACTTTGAGTAGCCCCTGACATCTTCGTGTCATTATTGCCTTGCTTGGGTTAAATCGATTCAAAACAGTATTTATACCATCGCTAGCAGAATGGTCAGTTCCTTGTATCGCTCCAGAAATTTATAATCTGCCATTCGTCTGTGCATTGAATACTGCGGCCATATCTGGCCCGGTGCTCCTGCTATGCATCTCGAGGTTCTTCACAAAATCCAAAGAAGCGTCTCTAATGTAATCGATCCTGACTTAGCAACTCGACTTCAGTCACTTTCTCACCAAAGTGGTATGACTTCCCTCTGTCTTTTCTACAAATGTTTCCATGGCAACTGCTCTGCTGAGCTTTTTTTTTCTTGGTGCTCCGACTCTATTAATTTAAGCGTGATAACAGATTGGCATCTAGGTCTCACCTGTTTACTGTTGAACTAGTTACCGCCACTCCCTGTCGATTTCCTTGCTTCTCTATCGCCTACAATCATCCAAAATTTAAATGCAATGTCAATCAGCATCTTCTGTCTTCTGAAGAGTATTCTTTTTTGTCCTTTCCTAAATCCTCCCCTTTTTCAGTTTTCTCATTCACTTTCATCTTCACTCCCTGTAAACCCACTCCCTTGTTGTGGCATTGTCACCTTGGTTGTTGAAAGGATGAAAAAAATGTTCTTATATATAGAAATTTATATACCATACTCTTTCTTCTTATTATTATATTTTTAACAAGTACGCCGGGTTGAGTTGCTCTTCCTGTTTTCGGCTTCAGAAGCGGCTTTCCTGACGGTAAAAGAAATACAGGTTCGATTTCGTTCGAAGTTACAATCTATTTAGCAGGATTTCTAAATATAGGTCAGTTAATAATTTTAATGTTTAAGAACATTTCTTAAAAAATTAACAGGGATAAGAACTCAAGTATGTGTACCAAATAAAAATATCATTATCTACAATAATTTACATGAAAAGTTTGTTTCTAAAAGATACCCAGATTGTTTTTTTTTAAAATAAAACTTGTCCAAAATCTGCTAATTATCTAATTTTAAATAAATGTTTCAACATATATTATCTGATGAACGAATTATGGATGTGCGCGTACCGTAGCTCTTACCGGCATGGCAAGAAAGATTAGATTCCGCCAGAGTCCATTGCACTTGCTTTCGCACAAATACCCATGGGAAAGATATGAATCCATCTCTTTTCTATCTCCCCCAGCTAGGGGTTAATAGCTGAGTAGATTCCCGTTTCTAGCTTTGTTTGGTAACCAGTCTCAAAGAAAGACAACCCTTAATCAAAACCCGGCCAAATGTAGACCTAACCTCACCACTCAGTAAAAAAATGCTTACTAAAAAAATACAGCAGCACCACCTCATGAAGTATGACGCTGTAATATAACGATTTAAGTGTAGCTTAGATGTGGCACAAGATCGAAATTATGGAGCGCCCAATTATAATCGAACTCAATACTCAGTCGTAATTGATCTAGCGAAACGAGCTTGCTAAAGATTACATAGAGTCGAAGTGCCCATAACCGTGTAATATAGCTATTTACTAAGTGTGTGTTAGATGCTAATTTTCTAAGCGTAGCCTAGATGTAGCACAAAGCCGAAAGTATGGGGCAACCGGTAGGATCGAACTCAATACTTAGTCGTAATTGTTCTAGTGAGACAAGCTTGCCAACCATTACACCACGTGGTAGTGCCCAAATGCTTTTTCAATAGTTTCATATATGTGGCACAAGGCCGAAAGTATGTGGCACCCAGTGAGGATCGAACTCACTACTCAGTCTTAATTATTCTAAAGGCCGAACCAGTATGTGGCACCCAGGTGATTTTCGAACTCACAAGGCCGAAAGTATGGAGCACTCAGTGAGGATCGAACTCACTACCCAGTCATAACTGATCTACTAAAACAAGCTTGCTAACGATGGTATTTATTGACGAATATTTACATCAAATATGACCCGTGGCCAAAATCGGGAGATTCTTCATCTGTCCTACGTTTAACTAGTCTCAATCACTGACCCTCTCATCTGATAATGTCCCATTCACCATAACGCCACATTTTTGCATACCATTTTCATTGCAGTCGTCGAAATACCACACCTTCTTCATGGAGTCTTAACAAGTTCCCATATGTACAGTTTTTGTCTGTGGAGAGTGGGGCATAAAAATAACAAAATGAATCACCAATGTGGATTTAAAATGCGTAAAAAGATCATTTACAAAAACTAGACAAAACCTTGCTAGTAAAATCCCATTCCTGACAATCCTAAATTGCGACAGAAATATCAGTTCACCAAACAAAAATAAATATAAATCCATTCGCCTAACCACGCACTCAAACTGACACAATGACCACTACAAAACACATGAAATGCGAAACCTTCAGGCAAATTTAGTAATTTAAATGACAGAAAAAATCCCAGTGAAACCTGCTTTAATGATACAGAGGAATTTTCTATTTTTACGATTAACTGTGACCTATTTTCTTGCATTTAAAAAACAAAATTGATACTACATTTTAAATTATTTTAATAAATCATTAACAGGATTTTTAATTATTTATTAACTTTTTCTAATTTATTCCAGTGTTTGTTTCTGAACGACCTGTACAAGTGAGTTGTTTAAAGGGTTCACCTGTGACCCGCAGTACACACACTTACCATCATTGCCACGTGTCAGAAGATGCTCCAATAAGAGTCTTTGGGAGTTGGAGTTTTCCATCTAGTTGAATGTTGCTTGTCGGCTCCAATAAGATAATATGACCTTTGCTAATTGTCTCCAAATTTGTTCTATCTTATACAGTGTCAAGCAAAAGTGTAAAAGACATTTATTTATTTTTTTAAATACATTTACAATAATTAAACTTTTACTGCTCATAGTTCAATCAAAATATCATAGTTCAGTCAAACAATCAGATTTTTTAAAAACTTCAAACACAAGGCCGAACGTATGGGGCAACCAGTGAGGATTGAACTCAGTCGTAATTGTTCTAGCGAGACACTCTTGTTAACCATTACACGGCATAGAACATATATTTAGGTATTCAGTCAAACAATCAGATATTTTAAAAAACTTCAAAAAAGTATGAAGAAAAACTGATATTTAGTAACTCAAAAGTTTACTACATTTTTTAGTATTTATGTTATAGACAAGCGTATGGTTGCAAGAAAGAAATACGATAACAGAAGAAATAGATTTACGTGATTTATTTCAACAGGGACGTGAGGGTTTGGGACAGCTACCTTGTGGTATAGTTCATAAGCCGGCTTCGGATCTAGGTCGATCTCTCATAGTAGTTCACACATGTTGACGCTGGCGCTACCCTGCTGACAACCGCTGACCGCTCGGCCTACCGTGACAGGTCTCTTCGCTGGCCACCTGTTGACTGCCGTTGTACTTCCGTGTGACCCCTTTTATGGCGTTTTTTATGGCTTAACAGGCTCGAAAAACGACGCGAGTATAATCAGGAGGGAAGCATTTTTATTGGTCGAAAAATAGTAACACTTTAAAATATTATTTTATTTTTCGACCGGAACTCGTGCGTCGGGAACATGTATAAACGAAGATAATGGCCATTTTGTGACTGGGCCTTGTCCCGTTCACATCCGGCTCTCGCTCTTGAGTATGTTAGTTTATTTGCCTGTAAATCAGCCGAGATATGTCTTATTTTACTTTATAACATTTACAACAGCTTTTTCTTTATAAAAGTGTTCAAATTTTTCTAGAATGTTCTAAATTAGGATAGGGTTGTTTTTAGAACGTTGCAGATTAATTTTATGATTACTTTTAGGAATGATTAAAAGTATTATGTCATTCTTTTTCTGTCAACTGCCCTTTAAATATTGACAAGACCTGGTGGAACTTGCTTTTCATTCTTGGAATCAGTGAAATTTTGTCGTCGAAAGTTCAATCTTTGTTTGCCTTTGTGACTGTGTTTTTGTTCTGTATTATAACATTTTTGTAATATCTGTTATACCGTACTTTGGGGACATTTTTGTGTAGGTGTGCTGTGGTGAGGCAATGACCAAAATGGCCGAGTCTCCCCCAGACGGAGACGTCATCTCCAAGCCCATCTGCTTGGAATTCAAATAGGCCAAAAAAGAATGCGGCAGGTTATGACCGAATGAAGGAGGAGTACCGCGATTTTATCAAGGGTAATAAGTTACTCACTATCCCAGAAGCATTGAATGCAGTAACAACAAGGACTATCTCCCTGCTAACATCTTATGTCAAAACCCGGAAATTGGTCACCGTCAGCATGGAGGCCGTTTAAGAGGCACTGAAATGTCTTAGTCCCGAAGATTTTAGCAAAACGCTCAAATGAGATGTTTGGCATACTGCTGGCTTCAGAGAGAAAGCAGAACAGCTAGCAGGCAGCATTCCCATGACAAAGGCAAATGCATGGGTAACCGTCGGGCAAGAATTACCATACACGAGGTACCCATGGATTTTAACGAAGATCATGTGGGAGCCTTCTTTGCTTTATATGGACAGTTAGAGGAAGTCGCTTGGATACTGTGTAAGGCTGATGTGCCTTCTGGAGATTTTTCGGTCCAAGTAATCGTGGACAGGACGAAGTTTAAGAAAATTCCAGAGATTATTATGTGTAGAGACAAAAAGATTTTTGTCGTAATGCAAGCAAGAAGAACTCACTGTTGGTTGTGTCCCGAAAACCAATGCCTCGGCCAGCTATATCCAAGGAGGTAGTGATGAAAGGTACCCGGCGAGGTCACAGACAGTCTAGGTGAATGGAAGGAGGTGGTGAAAAAGGGGTTGAAAGTTGCTGCCCCTTCTCCCTCACCCCAAAAGGAAGTTCCGCAAAAAAAAAAAGAACGAATACAGAAGCAGTTGGAGGAAGGTAAAACCCAACAGCATCAGTGACTGAATCAACAGGGCAAAGACCAGCCTCATCAGCAGGAGTTGTCTCGGCAGAATCGGCAACAGCAGAAGCAGTGGCGATTGAATCAACAGACGAAAGATCATCAGCAGTAGCACCAACAACAACTGACTGAGTCGTCGCAGAGGGATCTAGACATGAAGACAGAAGAGACGCCACCGCCACGGTCCTCCTCACTAAAAAGGGTGAGGGATAAGAGATAAGAGGAGGAGGATAAGGGATAAGAGGAGGAGGAGAAGAAGGTTACCAAGAGGGAGAAAAATCGGGCCGGAGCACAGCGGAGAAATCAGTCGACAAAACCCAGACACATTCTGCGCTCTACTTCGCCAGCAAAAGCCAAGGATCCAGATGTCAAATGTAAGGCAAGCGTCCTTTCTGTTTTCCCTTCTAGAAATCTGACTTCTTCTCCCTCCACAATCCAATCTAAAAAATAAGAAATCATTCCCCGGGTGCGGGGAGAAGTTTTGCGTTATAGACAAGCTGTCCCTTGAAAGAGACCAGTCTTGCACAAAGAAAGGTCCTTTTAAGACCTTTTTTTTTTAAGTATGCCTCTGTTGATGGGAAGTCGACAGAGGACCCTAAGAACTTTCCGCAAGACCCCAGAGCTTTGCACTAATTCGTAACACAGGGAGGTTAATTTAAAAGTCTGGGACCACTTGGCAGGTACCAAAGAAGCCTTCCCGGACATTAGGATGGCCCAAATGGGGTCACCTGACCTAAAAAATTGTCGCAATTGTGTGATGAGGGAGTCCCCGTTCGGCTCCACTATATATCTCTATATAGGGTGCTTGTTAACCTTCCCGGCGGACGTCGGCGGTATTGTCAGGGACGCTCGAATTACGACCGACATCGTAACTGGAAGCCTTGGATAATCTGTCGGGGTCTTGACCACCATAGATTTCCGTCCAGTCTGAGTTTCAGGGACTCAGGCTTACATCATATCACGCGAGCCAACTTCAATGTGAGGGGCTTGTGAGATCTGAGGAAGGCTGCCCGCCTGTTTCGTGATCTCTTGTCCTTCGGCGTAGATGTAGCTGCGATCCAGGAGACACACTTTGTTTGCGACGTTGATGGTTGTGTGCTGTCTAGCGACTGTGTTGTTTATTCAGCATACGGGAACCAGCAGGCCAAAGGTATTTCCTTGATAGATAAACGTTCCCTGGATGATAAGGTGGACCTTGTCTATGTCGACGTGAGTGGGGGCGGTTGATCGTGGCCTATATTACCGTGAGCAATGGTTTTTGGGGGTCGTTGCGGATTATGCGCCCAACGACCGTCAGCTAGGGCCGTTCTTGGTTGCGCTTAGTCATAATGGGGGTCTGGAATGCCAGCGTGGACCCCAGTATAGACAGGGGCGGGGAACTAACGGGAAGCTATTGGGCAATCTTAGCTTGGTTGATCTGATCGGCGATAGATACCAGGTCGATCATACGGGGCGGTAGATATGGACATGGGCTCTTAAGTAACCTTTTCTCCGGGTAGCCAGCTACCTGGATAGAATGTTAATTAGAAGGGTCGATTTAGATTTACTAGACTGCCCCACGTTCCACCAGTTAGACTATTCGGATCATAGACTTGTCTGTAGCTGGATGGTTTTAGGCGCTAGACCTAGAATAGCTGGGCACTGGAAGTTTTATCTGTCTTTACTGGATAGACGGGACTTTCAGCAACAGCTAACTAGATTAGTGCAGCGGGAATAAGTGGGGGCGGTTATTTGGAATAAGTGGTAGGAGAGACTTAAGGATAGGATTATATCCTTCACCACTGAATATAGCCAACGACTAGCTCTATATAAGGTTAACAAGGATAGAGGATAATCTGTCCCGGGAGGTGGCTGTGAGGATTCCATGTAAAATGTAAAAAAAGAGACTTTATGAAAATTATAATTTTTTACATCATGGGGTGTTTTTTTAGGCCCCTTGGGAATATGTGGTATTGTGGTACATGTAGGATTGGGTGGTGATGGACAAGTTCTTGTGGTGATTGAGCATATTGTATTGAAAGAATGGGTTGTGATTGTGATTAACTAGGACTAGGACAGTCGGTGAAGACCAGCCTTTTTCTCACTTCCCCTTCGGCCTTGTACCACAATTATGTATTTTTTACAAATAAAATAAAAAAAATACTGTCCTTTAAACATTGACAAAATGGAGAAAAGCAAAATAATTGATCAAGACCTCCATAAACGTATTGTTGACCTTCATACAAATGGACTTGGTTATAGGAAGATATCTTGTCAGTTAAATGTGCCATTGAGCTCATTTGGTACGATAGTTTGCCACTGGAAGATGGGTCATTGCATTTGTCCCCCAAAAGATCTGGTCGTCCTAGAAAAGTAACGGAAAGTACTGCAAGACTATTGGCATCGAGTTACGCTTCAAGAATGTCAGGGAAGAGTAAAAGTGAGTACGGATACAATTAATCGTTCACTTTGTCGATATGACATCTTTTCGAGGACTCCAAGGGAAAAAAAAAACACTTCTGAAGCGAAAACACATTCTTGCTAGACTGGATTTTGCAAACGAGCATTGTATCAAACCTGAAGCCTTTTGGCAAAATGTACTTTGGTCAGATGAAAGGAAAACTGAAATTTTGGCAGAAATGCTGTGGCACAGGTCTGGAGAAATAAGGGTACTGAATATTCGCCAAAGAATTACTATCCCAACATCAAAATTTGGAGGCTGATCAATCATGATCTGGGTATGCTTTAGTTCTCAATGTGTAGGGAAAACTAAAATAATAGAAGAGAGGATGAATGGAGCATATGTTAGTGATATTTTGGAGATAAATTTACGTCTGTGGGCTTGAAACCAGGTTGGGTCTTTCACAAGACAACAATCCTAAACATACTGCAAAGCTTACAAAATCATGGTTAAGTTCAAATAGAATAGACGTTCTAAAATGGCCAAATTAATCTCCAGATCTCAGTCCGATTGAAGAGAGAGAAAGAGAGAGAGAGAGAGAGAGAGAAGAGAGAGAGAGAGAGAGAGAGAGAGGGACTGAAACTGAGAATTCAAAAAGGAACCCGCAAAACCTAAATGAACTAAAGGATTTTTTATCGTGAAGAATGGAAAAATATTAGCCAAGAATGAACAAGGCAATTTTTATCCATTCCCCACACGTATTATTCGGCACTGCCCAGTTAATCACTCTTCAGTAATGGTTTCTTCCATAGTGTTACAGCCTGCTTCTTAGCGCGCGCGTTAATAATAATTTACTTTCAACAAGTCCGTTTGTGTTATAAGAGATTTGCTTGGGCACCTAGACGTGGTGTAATGGTTAGAAAGCTTGTCTTCCTAGATCAATTACGACTGAGTAGTAAGTTTGATCCTCACTGGGTGCCCCATACTTTCGGCCTTGTGCCACATTTAAGCCGGGCTTAGAAAATCACTATAAGAGATTTGCTTAATAAAGTAAATAGGACGTGAAGACACTGCCTAGACTTGCCTCACAATTACTGTGTAAAATTCAGTAATAATTCGTAGACATTGACTATCCTTGTGAATATCAGGTTTACCGAAATTCGTTTAAAAATGTAACTCCGTTTGAGGCATAGCAATTATTAAAAAAAATACTTCCTTGAATTGATTTAATATAAACAATTTTTATTTAAACTGTTAATTCGTATTTGCTTATCCTTCAAGAGTAGGTAATTCTAAAAGCCCATCACTACCTTTGTCGTACTAGATTTGCAAACTAGTCCCACAAAACATTGCTGCTGTATTGTGTTCAAATAACCATTCCATAGCACTAAAAGCGTTCCAGATATTCAACAAGATATATAATTGGCTTCCAAGAGTTTCGGAATAAAAATATTATCAAATGTTAGACAAAATGTGTACGAGAATTGGCCTCTTCAAAGTTCAGATTTGATAACTTGCGATGATTAGATCTGGACAATTGAACGAAGACATTTTTTCTTTTATCTCTAGTGGAATAACGTTCTGTATGGAGACTAGAACGCAAGAGAAATATGTAAAAAAATAAATGAATGAATAAATGAAATAATGATCGATACATTTTGCTTTTCATTTTAAATCAATCTCAGAAATGAGAAACTGTATTTTAGCTTGGGTCAAAAATAAAATAAGATGGCGGAAAAGGAAAATAAGACAAATTATTTAAAAATAAAAAAGTATAGACAATAAGGGAGTAAAAATGTTCTGATAACCAATATGAAGTCGTCTGCGATCTCCAGACATAAGGATATTTTTTTTTTTTACCTACCGCATAAAAATAAAATTCTCAATTTTGTCTCGGAAAGTTTACATGAAATGAAAACTACGAAATATTCCTCAACATGAAAGTGTATCCATCCCCCACAGACAGAGAGACAGACACATGCGCGCACGTAATAAAACTGGCAAATATGCGGTGTTTACTCATTCCCCCACGAGAATGAGATGTGACACAAGGTCGGATTAATGTGGGGACCCGAGCGCATACACTCGCGTACAATTTCCCTCAGCCCCTGCAAGAGTCGGTTGCGCTGGCCTCGGTGCAAGCACCGATCCCTCCCTCTTGTGCAATGGGAGGGCGCGGCCTCGGGCAGCTGTTCCCAGGACTGGGTACCTCCTCAGTTTCCCCTCTGTCCTCAGACAGAAGCCCCTGAGAGCACTCTGTGCAAGGACAGAGACGCAACTGAGAGATGATAAGCCTGAATTTAAATCCCTCCAAAGAGGAATTTATATGCTAACTGACAAATATCACTGTGTGGAAAACTGAAGAAATTTTTTTTTCAAAATTTACTCTCAAACTTTCTACCAAATTAAATCCTTGCGATTTAGCAAAGGTCAGTTTTCTTTACTACTTAAGGTAAATGGCATTTATTTTCAATTATTTTGCTTGTAGTGTTGATAGAAATGTGAACTATTTATCGGTATTTTTATGAAGATGCGGTTCGAACAGGAACGTGGCACATGCTATCTTCACGCTAACTTTCGTCACAGATGTTCGGTGTAATGGCAAAAGTAAAGTCTGGAGCTGACGAAAAAGAGATGTGGCGCTGTCAGTCACCTAGAAATAAATTTTCGCTGGACTGCTGACGTTTTCTGCAAGATTTCATTATGGTAATTTACGTATGGACTTTGTAAATTCCAGTGTCAACAGCCACAAAGAAGGTTGGTTTGGCGTCGGTCACGATAAACACATTGCATTCCACTGACGTCAGCGCTTACGTTCTCGCATTCCTCGTGGGATCATTTCCTGGTAGGCGTACTTATTTATCAATAACTTATTTCTAATACTTTTCTTATCTATTTGAATCTTCTTTTTACCAACTTAATGGAAATGTTTCCTGCGTGTGTGGGCAGAAAATTGATTTCTTTTGTTTTATTCCCCTACGATTGTCTCTCGAAAAGATTGCTAAAAATAATAATAGTTTTTATAGCATTGTTTCGATGAAATGCTTTGAACTGAGAGAGAAAAAGAAAAATTTAGTCATATATTTAATATGAATAGGTATTTTGAGGCAATGCCACCTGTTTCGTTTTGGCATGATATCGAAGAATATTTTCACTTGTTATGCATTGTTTTTTGTCTGTCTGGTTTTCTTCTGCTTCGACAAAAATATTATATAAAACCAATGTGTTAAAGTTACTCGCAATTTCGGTTAACTTTGAAATTATAGTTAAAACTTTAAAAAAAAATCGACCGAAGCCTTTGTTTCGATTAAACGCGTTACATAGAACGATTGCTTTTCTACTTCATAGTTTATCTAAAACCGTAAATTGATTAGTGCGTTACTTACGTGAGTTTTCAACCCTCACAAAAGTGAGTTGAAAGCTTTAAATCGAATATCAGAGCCTTGATAATTAGCCAACGGAAAGCCTCTTCTCGGATAAGAATGAACAAGCCAGGAGAACGTATATAAAAGATAGAACCCGTCTTCTATTAAGTTTGACAATGAAGCGACTAGTAATAGTGATTTTCTAAGCCCAGTTCAGATGTGGCACAAGGCCGAAAATATTGGGCACCCAGTGAGGATCGAACTCTCTACTCAGTCGTAATTGATCTAGCAAGACAAGCTTCCTAGCCATTACACCACGTCAAGGTACCCTAAAGCGACTCGTAATACACGGAAAATGTAGTTTTGTATACTTAAAATTTTAAACTATCTAAAAGATTAAGTTTTAGTGCCAGTTAAGAAATGTGGTCTCTCTTTCAAAGTTATTAATAGCCACTAATCAAGCAACTAACTTAGACAAGGAGGGCAACATTGATAGAAATGTCCGTGAAATCAAAACATTTAAAAACTATTATTAAATTATTTTGGGTACTAGTCGCCACTTTTTAAATTAACAACTTTTTTACAAATACAGATGTGTAAAAAAATATGCTATCACAACGACTCCTTTAGCAGTCTAAAGAAAAACACAATATTAAATCAGTTTAAAAACATTTTAAATATCACATCTAATTTTATAAAAGACCATCTATACGTAAATTAAAAGGTGACAACAGATAGACCACCACTCCAACGATTAAGCTATATAAAGATTTCACTTTTGGTGGCGATAACTATCATAATACTCACATATGCTTTATGAATTTAAGTGCAGTACTAGTTTAGCAACGAGGTCTCATTAATTTTCAGCTAAATTCGCTTTGACAATAAGTTCTTTGCTAACAGTTTCATCTCGCGTCTGGAAGTCTTTTTCGGCGAGTAGCCTCCCAAAATATAACGTTTTCTTTTTCTCTCATTCTCTAGTACTAAGTAATTCCATGCGTCTTAGTGCCTTGTTTCGGGTGAAATGATTAAAAAAAAAATTATTATTATTATTACAGAGAAAAACACGGGAAATTATTTTCCTTTAAGTTACGTAGACATTATGAATTTAATTTAAATTGACAACAACAAAGTCTCATCGATTTACAATTAAATTGGCTAAATGCAACCATATGTTCAATGCTAATAGTTTTCTTCTCTCGCACAAATATGCTAATTTACGCTATTTGCATTCGGACTATTATCCTCATCTTTGTTGTCGTAAAAACAACACTTCTGTCATTGTGGTTTCCAGTTTTAATCAGGTGTATATCTATCTGGGTAACCATTTTTTTCTTTTTAATCATTTCACCCTAAGCAAAACAATAAAGCTATTAAGATATAAAAGAATACGGAATGTTAGAGAATATGTGAAAAAAAAATCACTATTAACTGTTTGAGCCCTAACCACCGTTTTACCGGTGGTAGTGAAAAATGGCTTAATGCCCAGCCACCGGTTGAACGGTGGGTAAACACTTGCGTCGTGTTTTGTTATTGGTTGTCTTGTTTTTTTTTATATCTAAAGCAATACATACCAATTATTTGTGAATTTTGACGCAGGGGCGCAGGAAAAAGGGTTAAAATTGTTCAGAAACGCGAGGCTCGAAAATTAAGGCGAGAGAAAAAAAATAAATGAACAATAATTAAGAAACCAGAAGATAACAAATGACATTTCATTTAAATTTTTAAAAAAATGTAACTGTGACGCAAGAAACCGGAAGTGAGTTGCACATCCCACAGGGAATTCCGAACTAAACCCTTTATTTAATCAATGGGGTAGAGCGTTCTCGTTCCTCTTCTCCTTCTTAATTTTAGTACTGTTCAGTTATTGCTCGCCCGTTTCTACGGAGTCCAAGTGTACAATCTCCGCTCCACAAACTGAACTCGCAGTTGTTCTGATGCAAAAATGTCACGAACGAACGTTTTAACCCACTAGGCTATCGTCCGAGTGTAAATAGTGTAGATAATAACGCATCATCCCAGTAATTCAAAGAGATGTGGTTCTGCAGAAGGATGTCGAGAATACCATGAATTGAACATGGGAGCAACAATAAACGTTAAAGGTAAATGGAAGCTAAAAGGACACTTAGAAGCAGAAAGGGAAAGTTAAAATTACTCGGATATATAATGAGGAAAGAAGATGTGAAGAATTTGACACTCACGGGATATATTGAGGTACAAGGAAAACGGGGGATTACTTAGCAACATATCTAAAGAGTTTGTGTGTTGACAAAACAGACACTGAGTGATTGTACAAGGATATCGCTTAGAGGTATAAAGGATAGCAAGTTACAGGTACAGGTTCTCTCTTTATTTCAAATATTTACACATAGGTGCATAATAGAAGAGTCTTAATAATTAGGTGGTCGCGAGGTTACTTAATCGTTTAAAGTGGGAGTAAATAGAGGCTCTATCGTCCGGTTCACACTCCTCCCCCACCTTTTAGACAGGTTTATCACTTGTTTCCTGCTCACGATTGGTTTTCCGGTTCCTTGTAAAGTCTACGTCCTGGCTATGACGATAAACTACATCCGCGTCCTTGGTATGACGATAAACTACGTCCAACAGCAAGGCCTCTGATAATGTTTTTGAAAAAAAATAATGTTGCCAGCTATACGTTTAATAGTACTATATATATATATATATATATATATATATATAAACAAAATTTTGCGTTAAGTGACCTGCAGTGGTTGATATGCCATAAAACCCAACCAACCAACATTGTAAAATCTACTTTCTCACTATACATCTAATATCTCCTACTCAACTCTGAAATGTTATTCACTAATGAAAGTCAAGAATCAGCCGTTATCTTTTGCGCATAGCACCCAAGAACTTCCTATTTTGACCTTTCTTACGCTGATAGAACACTACACGGTAACACTATCTTGATTGGCTCTTGGGCCTTGTATTGAATGAACATTACTAAAATAAAAAATATTAAACGGTGAGTTTCTGAATTCGACAGTGGAGATTTTGAAATCCCACAAAAAGAAAATAAGCGTCCTTCCCTCTATTGGGCATATGTGCCATATATATATATATATATATATATATATATATATATATATATATAAAGGGTTAGACAAAAATCGCGCATCATAGGGTCTAAAGGATAGGTGTCTTAAGAGGTCCTGTTGAGTGGCCACCGAGATTACCAGAATTCATACACTTGAATTTTTTTTGAGGAGCCATTTGAAATCAGTTCTTTATCAGACGCGCCCAAGAAATATTGAGGAACTTAAAGAAAGAATTAAATATGAATGCAGTAAAATGACAAAGGAAACTCTCTGACGTGTTAATGAATAAGGCAGGCACAAATCTGAAATGTCTTTTGAAAAAGAAGGATGACATTTCGAACAGCACATGTAACAATTAAGTAAATAGTAAATAAAATTTACATGCGTAATTATACTTTTCATAAGTTATACCTATGGCGCTCGACTTTTGCCTCACCATATATATATATATATATATATATATATATATATATATATATATATATATATAAATATTCATTTACGAGACTTAGTCTGACACAAAAGTGCTAGTCTTGTCAGTATGTGTGCACACCAGCAGAGAATAAGATACGGTACCGTGATCATTGCCTTTGTGATAACCTCTTTAAACTTTGCTTCACGGCGAGGCTTCCGGAAAAAGTTGTTCAATAATATTGATTGTTAAGGACTTTGCTTAAGGTCTCCAAAGCGATGGTTGTTTTATAATCTAGTCAGAGTTTCTCCTGGTCCAAGAGTCAATTTGTGGCTGTCTGTTTTCATTATTTCTGGCAGATCCCCCGGGGGAAGTGAGTGAAGACAAGTCACAAATAAGTGCTGCAAAAAAACTGTTTGGCGGTGTTTTAGACATTTGTTTTGTCAGACAAGCTGTCCACTTTTCGGCCTTAATCTAGCTCGCACAGTTATTTCCAGGAAAATGGAGAGCGGTTGCCATATGTAAACATGCTTTTCTATGTATGCGCCATTTTTTTTTTTTTTTTCATCTGATGGCGTGTGGATGGTGATGGAAGGAGGGATGTCCGGTCGACGTGTCCATAAATTACGGACCAAAGTCAGTATTTTAGGTTGCATATTTTTTGTGGAATGAACCGGCGCCATTCTAATGTGAAGTGGGGTGGGGGGTTCGCACGTCCTTTTAAGTGAAAGATAATATTTGTTTGGGAAAACAAAGAATTTACCAAGTGACCTACAGGCCACTGGTTTTTATTTATTTTTGTTTCATTTTTTTCTTTTAGTCTGAAGAAAATGGTTTCTAAAGTTTCCGGTGTCACAAAGCAAGCGGGCGATTTTGTGTTCGACATAAAATGGAACTTTTCCGTTATCTGTCATTGGGTAGGGTTATGACTGTTCCTACCCCTTCTACGATGGGAGTGGGCTGTTTTCTTTGTATCTGCTTTGTAATTAACCCTTACCCCGACGGTTTTATTGTATTTTTTACAAAAAAAAAAAAAGGCATAAGCCTGAATATTGGTGGATTGGGAAGCCGTTGATGATTATCATTCTGTTCGACTTAATCACATTTATTTAACTAACAGTTGGCCGTCGTTTCTGTTGCGATTAGCGTCACATTTATTCTGAAATTTTTCCATCAAAATCACCAAAAAGTCCATAATAACTGCATGAAATTTTCATTACATATGCTTCTTTTTGTACAGTGTTGTTCACCCTCTCATTTGATGTGCCGGAGCCTCTCAGGAAGTAGATGATCATGGCTCTCCACAATTTTCCTGTCTTGTCACTCTCGCCCTGTCGGCTGGGGCTTCAGAAAAAACCGATTACATCTCTGCAGAGAGGTAACCCCCTCAACGAAGCCATCTGTTGGCCGTGAGTGGCAACCCGTCATGTCTGAGGATGGAATCCTGATGACTGAGGGCTTCAAGATTTAGCTCCCGAATCTCAACACATCACTTTGACTGCTACCTGGGTTAGACGGGCGGTCGGAGAAGTCCGAACCGATCCGATCAAACGACTGGTCACGGAAACCCCTGATTCAGATTCTTATAAACTCTAGAAAAGGCTGAATCAGAAGGTGGTTGCTGTAGCCTCATTATGGTGAGAGTATGCTGTGTAGCTCTGATCTGCCAAGGCGAATGGGCTTCCCATTGGTATTTCCCCTTGTAGGGCTCCGTGGTGAGTGGGGAATACAGAGAAATATAATTTCATTATATGGATAAAAAAAAAATGAAAGACTCCACATGGAGTTGGATTCTGATCAAGAGCAGGCTGGGGTACTTTTCCTAGATTCATAGTATCGGATTTACACGTACACTTAATTAACCATGGTAAACAAAGTTTTTCAATAGAAATGCCGTGGGCTAAAAACAAATTTTAAGAAACTTTTACTGTTGCTAACAGACTTACGTCCAGATATTGTTTGTCTTCAAGAAACCTCTTTAAAACAAGAAGATAAAATAAATATGAAAACTTACAGCCATATACATGGGGTAGTACAAAAGGTCTGGATAACTTCAATCCTCACTAGAAACAGCATCCGTCAGAACCAAATTAATATAGCTACAACCTTTCAGTTAGCTGCTGTTAGAACCATTCTACATAAAACCATTAACATGTTCGGTATATATTACGCCAAAAGATTTCATAAGCAATGATGATTTCGAAAATCTGATAGACAAGTACTCAAGTTATATATTTTATTTAGTCAGTTATGTGCCATGCTTGATACACGGTTAGGCGATCATGTATCTTTCGATACAGATCGAGGCAGATTTTTCCCCGCAGTAGGTTGCCATTTCTTTCCATAGTAGACCAGTTGCCATCAAAGTCTATAGAACCTGGTCTGTTCTGCTATTTATCCAAAGCTGGGGGAGAAGAATAGGACATACCTTTCCCAAGTGTATTAACACGTAACTGAATGCAATGGATCTGACTGGAATTCGAACTCGGCTCTCCGATTTACCAATCCGAGCCACAATATCCACAATGCTCATTGGGGAAATAAAGACTCAGGCCTAAAGGGGGGGGGCGTGGAGAAACTTATAAATGAAAGAGATTTATGTCTACTAAATAAAGGAACACATTCTTATATAAACCCGTTTTCTGGGAACTATTCAGCTATTCGACCACACAATATATTTGGAGTTTCCTTGGGATAGGAAAGATGACAGTTATAGAAGCCACCATTTCCCGGTCTTCCTAGAAATCACTGAACCAAGTTGTGAAAATATATCCTGCTGGAAAATGAACAAAGCAAATTAGGACGAATTCAAAGGACTTTGTAAAGAACATTTAACAAATCAACAATATAGATTTAGAAGAACGCTTTACATACTAATCACTGCAGAAAAGAAATGTACCCCCACCTCCACCACCCAAAAGAAATCAACACCAAATAGACGAAACAGATCCTGGTTCGATGGTAAATACTTGCAAGGCATAGGTTTACGAAAGACATCTCTACGAAAATTTAATAAAGAAACTACAATGGTAAACTTAAACAATTCTAAGTTACATAGATGTATGGCCGGTAGAGCAGCAAAAGAAGCCCAAAAAAAATGTTAGCAAAAATATGTCAACCAGCTCCTCATCAAAAACAAAATCAATATTGAAAAATAGCTGGGAAATAACGACACCAATTAAGCATCTTTCCAAAAATAACAATATCATAAGCAACAAAAAGGCCATAGCAGATACATTAGCTGAAACTATTCCAAAAATTCTTCAAATCAAAATGGAAAACAAAAATTCCTATTCCTAAAACAAAACACAGAATATAAACTCAATTTTACATCTAACAATATAGAAATCTACAACAATCCACTGAGTTTAGTAGAATTGAAATCCTCCATAAAAAGACGCCATAACACAGTAGTTGAACCTGATGATGTCCACTATGAGTTCATAAGACAATTACCAGAAGAATACTTAGAACTTTTAAAAATATACATTAATATATGGATAAACGTAAATTTCCTGGATATTTGGAAACAAACTACTATAATACCAGTCCCAAAATCTGGAAAAGACAACTCCTGCCCAGAAAACTACACCTATTTCACTGACCAGCTGTCTGTTTAAAACCATGGAACGGATAATAAATGACAGATTGACTTGGAGTTTGAGAAAAATAACCTAATTGACCTACGATGTAGTTTCAAAAAGAAAAGAAGCATATTAAACCACCTGATTCAACGAGAATCACCTATAAGAGACGCATTTGTCCGAAAAGAACACTTTAAATTTTGATCTGGAAAAAGCTTATGTTACTACATGGAACAATGGTATCATGAAGGATCTGCATGCCCTTGGCCTGAAAGGCAAACTACCAAAATTCATAAAAGGTTTTCTTACTAGCAGAAAATTCAAAGTCTGGGTTGGATCAAAAAACCAAGAAAAGGCAGTACCCCATTGCAATATTTTATCAGTGACACTGTTCAGTATAAAAAATATATAGTCAAAAACTGAAAAATGGTTTTAGGTTTTCTAAAATAAAAACTAAATGTATGCATTTTGTCAGAAGAGAAATCTACACAATGTTCCTACCTGTGACTAGAAGAGACTGAAATACCAGTTGTAGATCATAAGTTTTTGCGAAAAGAATTTGATAAAAATCCTACCTTTATCCCCCCACCCCATCTGAAGTATCTCAAAAACAAATCTAGCAAAGCAATACAGCTCCTTCATGTGGTGGCCTACACTGAATGAGAAGCTAGCCGAAAAACTTGACAAACACTTTGTAGGACTAATTCGATCAAAACTAGATTATGGTAGCATCATAAACAGTTGACCTAGAAAATCCTATTTAAAACTCTTTGATTCTACCATCCATGAAGGAGTAAGACTAGTTCTTGCGACTTTTAAAACATCACCAGTTGAAAGTTTATATGCAGACATTTTCCTAATCTTAAAAACTGACGCGAAACTAAAATCCTGTTCATATAACCCTTCCTACAAAAATACATTCCTCCCAAGATACGGAAACCTCTATCAGCAAAAAAACATTGCGGCTTCGAATGGAACCCTCTTATCGCGAAATCAAAAATATAACTGGCAACAATCCATAATAATATAATTCCCAACATTACTCCTTGTACGATCTCCAAAAATAATATTGGATTTATACAAATTACAAAAAAACAAATATACATCCTCTTAACTTCCAGGAAAAAACTTTCGAAAAAACTCCCATTTTAACAGATGGGTCCAAAATATAAAAATGACAATTAAAATATTAAATATTCAATTGTATTCAATATATATATATATATATAATTATATATATATATATATATATATATATATATATATATATATATATATATATATATATATATATATATATAACCTAGTGAGCCAGACAAACCTACCCAGGTTTCATCAGTTCCCTAGGTCTGCTCTACGGTTGTATTGAGCTCTTTTGTTAGTTAGTTGTTTACTCGTATCGGGTTTTTTTTCTTTGGGCTTCAAACCTGTATCTGTGCGATTTTTTTTCGACAGTCTTTCATGTTTCTAGCTCTTTCTTTTTTTAAAACATTTTTTCCCTCGAGATTGATTTTATTATTGGCAAATGAAAAATTCGATGGTTTTTCGAAACGAGTATAGTTATCTATATTTGTATTTATTTATATATATATAAATATATATATATATATATATATATATACTAGCACCATGGCCCGGCGTTGTCCGTGCTTGATTCAAAAATTGTACGAGTCATACAGCAATCGCTATCACTTGACTTAAAATATTTTTGCCCTTCCTTGCCTTTAAAGGAGTGCCCTTTGCCGTGCTGATGTTGCTACATGCCTTACTTCTTGCCTATCTCACACTGCGAATTTTTTCTAAGCTCTATACTAAACACTCTGTTACGAAAAAAGAACTAAACAAAATGAACACAAAACGATCAGCTTTAAAAAAGGACTCGTAACTGGAAAAACCGAATGAAAAAAGAATGTTAACAACAAATACTTTTTCACAACCAACCCAGATCTGCGGAATTAGAATCAACGTTGTGTTTAAGCAAGCGAATCGGCCAATTGGAGTAAAGTGCCATGCAGATTTAAATTTTTCCTACTTGTGACGAATGCAGCTATCGATTTTTTGCATGCTAGCATGCTAGTTAACATTCGTGTCAGTCAGCTGTTGGCTCTCATGCTGGCCAATAGAATCTTCCTGCCTATTCGTGGCAGCCAGCTATAGGCTCTCACTCTGGCCAGTAGAAAATAGCCGCAAACTACATGAAAACTGCCGTATAAGCATGAAAATATAGATTATTTCCACTATCGATGGGAGTTGGGAAATGCAAAGTCTGTCTTGGCTTTTCCGCTAACTTGGAGCATGTGCTTGTAAGTTTTGGTGCAAATCAGTCGAAAATTGTGGCCGTGTATTCGTTACACACACATCCTGCCTTATATATATATATATATATATATATATATACAGCGCTGCGTAAAAATAAATGAACCCCTAAGATATGATAAAACAAATTTGTCTCTTTTTTCCCAGACAATCAACAAATCTTAAATTATATATTCATTAAGAAAAAACCTTTATTAATCGAATTAAAATCGCTTTCAAAAGTATATCAAGCCAGAATAATAATATTATTTAAAAAAAATATATATTATATGCATTTCTATAATATATACTGTATGAATGCACATAATATATATGTGTGTGTGCGCGCTAAGATAATACACTAGTCTTATCTTTCTCCTAAATATGGTTAATTTAAAGTGGGGCCAACACATACGTCTATGTACTGACAAATACTGTCCAGTTCACTTTATGCAACTAGTGTCGCGAAAACGTCAAAATAATTTGACCCCTGATTTTCGAGACTAACCGCTGACTTTTCCCCATCATCAGATGTGAAACCTGATGCCACATATTCTCTGTCTTCTTTTTGGAATATCCTTATCTTTACTGCTTAACTGAAGTGTCTATACCGAACGACATTGCGATAACAAAATGAACAAGAGGAGAAAGCTCAAGGTTGAAATGCAATGTGTTACATTTATGTAAATAGTGCATTAGCCTTGATCCACGTAACCTTGTCAAAACAGACACGAACCAAAATAATACAAAGATGTTATTAAAACTTATCTGTGTCTCCAACAAGATTAACTTCATGCGATTACTTTAAACAGATTTTCTGAAAACAAATTCAATACACATAACCCATATTAATTTTTATTTTGAACTTCAAAGTCACTACTCTGTAGAGCATTGTTTAATCACTTACTGAGTTCGATCTTACTTTTTTCCAGCACTTCAGCTATGTGTCATGCGTGATACACGCTTAGGCGATCATGTATCTTTCAATACATGACTAACGAGGCAATTTTCTCCCGCAGTAGGTTGCCATTTCTTTCTGTGGTAGACGAGGCTATAGAACCCGGTCTGCCCTGCTATTTACCCATAGCTGGGGGGGAGTAGAAAAGAATCCATACCTTTCCCAAGGGAATTATGGTTTACTTAATCCCTTAATACCCACTAATATCCAGTATGACTAATATTAAAACAGATACCCTGTATTGGAGAATTTTTAGGGAAAGAATGCCACTATTTTTAGGATTTAAAAAGTGCATTAATTGTAGAAAGCTATTAAGGGAAGAATTAATATTAGAATTAGAAAAAAATTATTAATTGCAGGTTGTTCAAAGAACACCCTCGTATTATCTATGGGCGTTTTATGCATTTTTTTTTTTTTTTTTTTTTAGAAAAATATGTTTTCTTAGTTTATTTTAGAAAAATTTATATTTTTTTTTGTTAGAAATGTTTTTGTTTTAATAATTATTTTCTTTTTAGAAATATGTATTTTTGTATTTTTCTTTGTTTATAGAAAAATGTGTTCTCGTAGTTTATTTTTAGAAAAATATTTTATTTTTGTAGAAAAATATATTTTCATAGTTTTTTTCTGAAAAATATTCGTTTTTTTTTTTTAAAAGGGTTCATGCATTTTTGGAAAAATGTATTATCGTAGATTATTTTGTTAGAAAAATATATTCTTGTATTTTAGAAAAAAATGTATTTACGTAGTTTGTTTTTTTTTGTTTTTTTTTTAGAAAAATGTTTTTATTTTATCAGAAATATATTATTGTTTTTAGAAAAAATATATTCTTGTTTGTTAAAAAATGTATTGTAGTTTTTTGCTTTGTCTTTTTAGAAAAATGTATTTTTGTATTTTAAGAAGAATTTATAGTATTTTATTGTTTTTTTGAACAACGTATATTATTAAAGGTTTTTAGAAAGAAAAAGAAACGGTATTAATTTTTTTTAACTAAAACGCAGCTTCATTTTGCCATTAATAGGTCATGTAAGCCTAAGAAGTAAAAATTAGAAATTCATTGATGAGAAACTCAATTCGTGGTAATACATTGGGTTAAAAAATTCTCATTAATTTGATGTTCGAGATTAAAAACAATCGCACTTTAACAATCTACAATAATCATTTGTGGAGATCAAATATCTGGATAAAACACGCAGAAATTTGAATTGGAAAATGACATAAATATTGCTATAATTTCATGATGATGTGTACTTGACTAGTTTATCAATATTGTCAAGAATTCGTTGTTTGATCGGAATGAAAGGCAAGGAATGACAAGTAAATTTTGATTCATCGAAAACTAAGCTACTATCTTTTAATCAGTATAGAAAACATTTTGTCTTCCATCAGCATCGCTGATGTTAACTTCCTGGAGATCAAATCGTTGCGCCTTCTTGATCATGTTTCACTGTGTCGTACCTGACAATTTTTCTGATCTGAATCCATCTTACCCATTTTTAAATCTACCATTTGTCCGGATATTGAATATTATCGCCATATCTGGTCTCTTGCTACAACTATATCCCTCGAGTTTCTCGACGAAATCCAAAGAATGATCTGTAATGTTATCTCTCCTGATCTGGCATCTCTACTTGTTGCGTCTATACATTTGGGGGCGTTAAACTTGTGTTTTGGTACCCAAGAAGGCAGTTATCACTAAAAAAAATTTGGGAATCACTGGGTTAAATAGAAGGCTAGATTATACTCACTATTTTGGGATTGCAATTAGTCAAGAATAATGGTTCTCAAACCTTTTGGAGTTGACGCTCTCGTTGAGTACCAAAAGCACAAAAAATGAATAGTCCATCTTTGATTGGATTTTCTTAGGGCTAGTATTGCAGGTTAAATTTTATATATTAGTATTTCTGATAATAATTGTTCTACAAATGAAATACACGGAAAAAGAAGGCAATATACACTTCAGGTACAATAGATGTTTGGTGTATATTATGGTTCAGAAATGCCACTGATATCCTCAGGCTGTCCACATTTTTTTCTCATCGTCCCCTTAGATCTTTTTTCCTCATTCGGGGGTGGGGGAGGACCGCTCACCTTGGGAATCACTGGTCTAGAATAACTCTGAATTTAAGATCGTATAGAAGGCAAGGAGAAACTTTGAAAATTCACAGATAAAGTAATCTGTGGAGAACTATGATTACGTACGTTCTTGAAGAACATGAATTATTTTTATCAATTGTAAAAATATTGTAAAATCTCATTTTAAAAATATGAAAATACAGCATAGACAAGTCACTTCGATATTCAGTCAGTTATGTGCCATGCGTTATACACGCTTGGGCGATCATGTATCTTTCGATACATGGCTGACGAGGCAGATTTTCTTTTTTTTACCGCAGTATGTTGCCATTTCTTTCTGCGGTAGACCAGTTGCCATGCTATAGAACCCGGTTTGTTCTGCTATTTACCCATAGCTGGTGGGAAGAGGAAGAGGACACATACCTTCCGCAAGGTAATGGATTTGACTGGGATTCGAACTCGGCTCTTTGATTCCTCAGTCCGAGTTGTTATCCATTACTCCACCGTACCTTATCTTTGATAATAACGATCGTAAAACATTGTCTTCGTGTCTTGTTCATGGTCATATCAAAGATAAGTTTCACTGGTAAATGAGATGGATTGAAGGAACTAAAAATATAAAGTACAGTACCTAGTAGGATTCAATTTTTTAATCTATTCATATTCCTTACGCTGAAGGAAAGATATGTTAAACCAGACTTAAGCGCCAGTGACTAGCCTTGTATCAGTCCAAAATAACATTCTGCATAGCTGATTTGCTATGTAATTCGATTCTTGATCAAATACAAAGAATCTGCAATGTTATTGGTCCAGACCTGGCATCTCCGCTTCACTTTCTCCCCCACCATCACGTAGCTTCCCTTTTCATGGCAATTATTCTGTCCTCTATGGTAACTACACTTTATGAATTTAAAAGCAATAATAGATTGGTGACAGTCTCATTATATTATAGTTGAATTGGCTTGGCACCTCGAGGTGGTGTAATGGTTAACAAGCTTGTCTCGCTAAAACAATTACGAATGAGTAGTGAGTTCGATTCTCACTGGGTGCCACTTACTTTCGGCCTTGTGCCACATCCAAGCTACGCTTCGAAAATCACTATAGTTGAATTGTCTAGATGTAAAGTTTCTTCTCTCGCATTTCTTTTGTTTGTGGAACTCACTTCCGGCTTCTTGCTTTCCGGTCAACTGATCTACAAAAGTTTAAATGCAATTTCCTAATTACTTTTCTTTTACTGTTCTCTCTCCTTAATGATATTTTTTCTGATATTCTGTTGCACTTAGTAACGCCTTCCATCTTAGTGCCATTATTGTCTTGTTTGGGTGAAATTATTTAAAAACTGTATGTATATCTATGTGTAAAATTTAGTTTGGTGGCAGGAAATTTTCCCTAAAAAGATGTGTTGAATTGCTATATAATATATTTCCTCCTACATGGCAGCGAATGCTGAATAATTAAGAGGAAACATAAGGCAACAGAAATTATTTTCTAAAAATAAACTATGATTACCTACGTTATTGTTGAACCTATGTTGTTTTGATTGTGAAGCTCTTCGTAACCAAGTGGTCAAAGCACGCCGGTTTAGACGGTTGTTCCTTCTGTAAATGGGGACGCAGGTTCGAATCCTACCGGAGGCAAAATGTTTTCTTGAGAGTAAAGGTCGGTAGACGAAACAAATAGTTTAAAATAGACGGATAGTCTATTCAAATATCATCTCTATAGATATTTACTAATGATCTGAATATGTTCTTAGGCGGGAGGAGGGTAGTGTCGATAAGAGAGACTTGGGGTACTGTCTGCGTCAACCAGAAAGCTAGTAACATGTTGGTATTGCAAAGAAAAGATCTGATAGTGGAGATGTAGCTATCGCAGAATAAATCACAGACCAAATTTGACAGTGAACAATCTCAGAAACACCAGAATTTTGCTATAGAACCGAACAATTTGTAAAATATTGTACTCGGCATTACTGAAAATCTTAGACTCTTGCCAAAAGAGGAAAATATAAACCATTCAGATGAAAAATCCCAACGAATCTACTGAGGAAGGCTTTGGTATTTTGAGGAAACGTGTCACTAGTTCGTGATTGCAACCGGACAGGTAAGAATAGCATAGAAATCAAACTAGTTATTTGTTTAATAATTTCATATCAATCAAGGAGGTTATCCCACAAAGACGCTAGTGATTGTTCGAGTGAAAGCAAATATGAAGAATTTAGTGAAGAGAAGGTTAGGGACATTAAAAGGACAGAATTCATAAAATCAGAAAATAGCGATTGGAGTTACGTTTAATTTTTTAAAGAAATTGGAAAAGAGTTCCACAGGCGAGAAGTGCGTGAAAAGGAACTATTAGATGCAACTATATGCTTTATTCTATTTCAAAAATAAAACGGTGAAACGTTGTTGCCAATCTAGTACACTTAAAGTAATTTAGTCGAGTTAGCATCGGGGAAAATTCATCAGAACAATTGCTATGAAAATATTTATAGAAAAGACAGAGGGAAGCCACGTAATGGCAGTAAAAAAAATGATTGAAGTCGTGATACCAGGCTAGGGTCAATAACATTACAGACCCTTGTTTGGATTTCGTCAAGAATTTCGATATATATATAGCCGGAGCAGCAATCTGGCACGTCACATTTCATTTAATTATTAAAACAGAGCGTTTATTTCAAGCTCGATGTGTCCGTTATAATAACGTTTCAATTAATAACAAAAATATATGATTAGAAATAAATTAATTCTCATATATATATATATATATATATATATATATATATATATATATATATATATATATATATAGATTCCAACAAGATTTGGAAAGTGGCTGAAAACCATACCAAGCCTTGTTAGTGAAATTGGATAGATGGTATCCTTGGGGGCCGTCGATAGCTGTGCTAGCACAGTCACAAGCCATGGTGAACAGGCTGACCTTATTCAGATTGTTCATGAAATATGTACGAATGTTCAGTATGCCCAAGCGCTTCCGTTTGTTCTTTTTATCCATTATCAATGGTGATGTATGGATTTTATTTTATACATACATACATATATATATATATATATATATATATATATATATATATATATATATATATATATATATTACATGAATCATTCATACAAAAAACATATAAATTGAACTGCACCACATGATATATATATATATATATATATATAGTAAGGTAATGAAGGGTTTGGTAATCCGTATCGATAATTCCCTAAGGATGTAATCTGGAGATCTCAATGTAACAGAGCAAATATTAAATTTAAAAAAGTGATAACCTTAAGGTTCCATTACTATAATTTATTTCCTCAGAAAATATAATTTTCCTGGTTCATCAGGTCACAACTCTAGTTACAAAGGATTTTGGTTTACAAATTTACATATTTTTATTTTTAATACAAGTTTTTGAGGGATAGTTTTAGGTTGATGTAGGGTGACAGAGGGAGTGGAAGAGGGAGGACCATAGAATAATCTAAATTACAAATGGAAGGTAAGGATAGGGTTTTGTTTTAATTAATCTTTGTTAAGTTGCATAGGTTCAAGTGTACGCAGTTGAGAGGCCAGACAATTTAACCCCTCAAATAAGTCTTTTGACAGGAAAAGTAAAGAAGAAGACAAATGATAAAGCAGAGTGGGGGAAGGAGGAAAAAGAAAGAAAAAGTGAATTATCATATGGAGGCAGATCGAGGTGACACTCGAAAAACCCACATCAATACAATCTATTGTTAAGACATAACAATATATTAAAAATTACTAACAATATATAAATAAAATAAAATAAAATATATTAATAATATTAATAATATTATTAATCTTGATTAATACAATTTTTAGTTAACATAGGACAATATATTATTAAATATTATTAGCAATATAAAAAAAAATAAATACATCCTTAGGAAAAGGAGGTGAAGTAATGTCACCTTCATATAACAAGTCTGCACAAATATTAATAGTCTTCTTTAATGGTACGTTAGGAAACAGACTGGACACATCAAAAGAACACATAAAATCAGTACCAGGGCAAAGCTGTATGGCCTGTAAACGTTCAACGAACGTGAACGAATCAAGTATACAATATTTAGCATAAAATGTTTGAACCGGTTGTATGACATGCAAAAGCCATTGAGCCAAAGAAAGTTGGGATGAACCAATCATTGATAATATGGGTCTCAATGGAACGTCCTTCTTATGAACTTTAGGAAGACCATTGTACCAGTTCAGTGGAGTTTAGTTTTGATAATGTCATGTACAGTTAAGTGGATGGGGTCCAGATGGGTAGTCCCCTTGGCCCTGCGTTGGCTGATATTTTTGTGATGTTGCTCTTTGGTAAATTGTCTAAACCGTTTGTTTATGTCAGGTACGTCGATGACACTTTTGCAACTTTTTCTAATGAAAGTGAGGCTGTTAACTTCTTTAATGAGCTTAACTCCTTACACAAATATTAGTCCTTCACTATGGAAGGGGAGAAGGACAATTGTCTGCCCTTTTTGGACGTTTTTGCTGAGCATAGTAGAGGGGGTTTTCTTACAAGTATTTATCGCAAACCTACCTTTACGGGCCTCTATTTGAATTGGCGTTCGTCTGCACCTACATCAAGGAAAATCAATCTTGTTAAAACCTTGGGGTACAGGGCGCTCAAACTTTGTTCACCTACTAGATTGGACCGTGAATTTGAGAACATTAAAGAGATTTTCCTCAGTAATTGCTATCCGGAGGCCCTTATTGACTATATTATTAGTAAGAAGAGTAAGGAATTTCATTCCCCTAAAGTCCAGGGGCCTTCTAAATGTCCGGTTTATTTGAAGATTCCCTGGATTGGGGATAAGGGCCAAAACTTACTTAAGCAAGCTAGCAAGTTGCTTTACGTTACATTTTTCGAACTAGGTCTGCCTTTCCATCGTTTTGCAAGGATGAATTGCCCTCCATCAAATTGAGTAATTTAGTATATGAGTTTAATTGCCAGTGTGCTGCTGGTTATGTTGGGCGTACAACCTGGCATTTGGAAACTAGAATTAACCAGCATGTACCTTCAAAAATACGACTTGGTAAGATAGATAAAATGTGTTATTCCCCCCCACTAAATATGGAATCGGCTATTGCTCAACACTTAGTTGAGAATATAGCCTGTGCCAAGTCGTATACAAAAGAGTGGTTTAAAATCATTCATACGGCTGATTCCAACAATCATTTGAAGATTTTGGAATCGGTCGGTATAGGATTAAAGAAACCTTCTCTCTGCCGGCAGAAAGAATTTGTGAAGTCCCTTAATCTGTTGGGGGATATTTTATTTTAACTGTCCCTCGCTAATTTATTTACACGTTATTTCCCCTCCCCTCATTACAAGTATAGACACTTGTTTGTTATTTTAGTGTGTTTCCCCCCCCACTTTTTTTTGCTCTTTATTTTCTTTACTGTTTTCTTCGTTAATTAATTATCCAACGATTGTCTCCTGATGAGATGTTGGTTGAAAGGGCCTTAGAGACTAATAAAACTAAAATTAATAAATTCCTAGTTTTTAAAACTGTATATAAATTTTGTACCTCTAAGCATTTGTTTATATATATATATATATATATATATATATATATATGAAAGTAAATAGAGTATTTCTGGAAGATGACGCTTTTAAAATAAATGCTTTTTATAAGTAGAGTGCACAATATCAAGGGGTAGGTTGAATTTTACAATCAGACTCACTGGCGTGTGGATGTAATCTGAAAATTTCCATCATATAAGTGACCATTTAAATTTATTAGTTTTCACATTTCTAATCAGCAAAAAAAGTCTCCTACTCAAGGGCATGTCTTTCGGACATGGAGCGTTAACTACTATTCTGGTAACGCTACCATTTCTTTGTCCGTATTTCTAAGACGTTTCCCATGTAGTGTATTCTTTTTATACTAATACCATTAGAAATTCACTCGACACCATTACAAAATAACTAACATCCTTAGCGATGTTATTTGAGCTTAGTTTGTGAACAGATAAGGGAGATAAGGCTTGCTGTTCTAGGAATGGGTTCGTTAATCGATAACAAATGTTTGGTATTCAAGACAGTAATAAAATTGTCCTTATAAGACCAGAACGATAACCACAACTCTAGAACTGGCGCCTATAACAAAAAGAGAATCGTGTAAATGCTTCGAACTGCTACAGGGGAACAAACGAAAACGGAAGGCTCTTAACTGCTATTTCTTGAATATTGGCAAAACGAAAGCAAAAGAACGCTTAGAAAGTTAAAAGGATTTTGAATGTCTTCGTGAAAGTCTTTAATGGCTCATCGCGGACGAAGAGCGTTTTTAGAATAATCGTCTGTCCATGACGTGCAATGAAGGTTGCGAGCTGCGAAAGTCAAAAAGAGAGAGAGAGGGAAAAAAAAAAGAAAAAAAACTTCTGCGTAAGAAGAAGATAGCTTGAGTGTTCTTCAGAGTAATTCACGGCAAATGACGTTCGCATGAAACCTTGGACAAGTAGATCGAATCCTTCATTCTCTTCTAACGACGGCCCATATTAGAGCACTGCATGCGTTCTAGAAACAAATAAACAAAATGAGCAATCGTCAGGCTATATATATTTTAGGAGGCACGGTGGAGTAGTGGATAGCGGCTCAGATTGAGGAATCGGAGAGCCGAGTTCAAATTCCAGTCGAATCCATTACATTCACTTACCTTGGGAAAAAGTATTAATCCTCTTTTCTCCCTCCAGCTATGGGTAAGTAGCAGTAGACTGGGTTCTATATCCTAGGATGGCAACTGGTCTAGGAGAAGGACAACTCTGAATACAAAACCTCAATTCAGAAAAATTCGGCCCTTCAAAAAGTGTGAATGGTTCTGCACAAATCCTTCACCTCTATAATCAAATCATGTGCTGGTGTCTAGCCTGTCGGTTCCTAGAATCTGAGCTGCTTGACCCTCATACGTCGAATACGATGGGAGAGCCCACCGTATATATATATATATATATATATATTGTCGTTGAATGTCCTAATCCTAAATACCTATGGTTCCGGCATATGTGAGCACCTCTTAAATAACAGAGGGTGTGCAGCTAACTTTAGTGTTGACTGGTTCACCTGTCCATCTATATTTTCACTTTCCCCACTCCCTGTGCGAGAGAGCCTCTTGATTTTGTCCAATGGGCAGAATACAGCGGCCTATCATTTTTTTGAGGATTAGACGGGCCCTCCTGACATCAATTATGTTTAGTTCACTTTTGTATCTATGTTTAGTTTGTTTTGGGGTTCATTCCCTCCCCTTTCATATTTTATCATAGATTTTTAAGTATTTATTATCATTAAATTTTTATTGCATGGGGCGCGTTTTGTAGGTCTCTCTTGAGAGGATGCGGTATTATGGTGTATGAAGGATTGATTGGTGATGGACGAGTTCTTGTGGTGAATGGGCAAATTGTAATGTATGAATGGGTCGTGAATCAGATTAGCTAGGTATAGGATAGTTAGTTAAGACCAGCCTCAACCCCTCCCCTTTTTATGGCTTGTGTCAAAATTATGTATTTTGCATAATAAATCTCGTCGACTGGTTCACCGTGTTGTCCCGGTCACATTTTTTATTTCACCACAAGGTGCTGGATGCACTTTACATCGGGTCCCGCAAGCCTTCCCTGTGTAAACAGCTTGTTGTTATTTGTCTCCAGCTCCTTGTGTTCATATTTTTTCCTCCCCATTTCCTTTTCATTACACATTTTCTAGTGTTTTTAATTTAAGTTATATTTCCCGTGGAAGCCTGAAGAGCGGGAGCGAAACCGGTTGCTTCGCCCGTTTTTAATGTCTCGTAATATTAAGCTTCACATTTTTATTTCTGTGATTAAATTTTTTACCTACAAAAATATCTTTAAATATATATAGCATAATGAGAAGCCACGTATACTTTCTTAATATGTATATATAGAAAAAAGTTTCAAATTAAAAATTATAATGTTTTATTTTATGAAAGTATTTATTTACTTATATATATATAAATAAATAAATAAATAAATATATATATATATATATATATATATATATATATATATATATATATATATATAAATACTTTCATAAAATAAAACATTATAATTTTTAATTTGAAACTTTTTCTATATTTTTTATATATATATATATATATATATATATATAGTGTAACCCGGATATAAGAGATTTTCTCTGGTCCCAAATTAGAGTCTGTGTTAATGTATATAAAATAGATTAAACCCGGATATAAGAGACTTCTTCTCCGGTCCCGACAACTCTCTTATATCCGGGTTACACTGTATATATATATATATATATATATATATATATATATAATATATATATATATATATTAATCGAATTTACCTCAAGCAAAGCAGTAAAGCTACTATGGGTGTGAAAAGAATTAGAAAACAGAAACATTACTAGGGAGCAAGAATAATAAAAGAGTAATGAGGAAGACAGTAGATAGCGATTGACATGGCATTTAAATTTCTGAAGATCAAAGTTGATCGGAAAGCATGGAGCCGGAGGAAAGTTCCACGAGTGAGAAGTGCGAGAAACGAAATCGTTAGCATAGAACTTACGGTTACATCTTGCCAATTCAACTGTAAATTTATGAGACCTTGTTGCAAATCTAGAACTTCATTTTGATTCATAAAGTCTAGGTATCATAGGAAAGATCCATGAAAGGCACAGGGAAAAAAACTTTACAGAGTTGGGAAAGTGATTGAAGCCGAGTAGTTAAGTCAGAACTAATAATACTGGTGATTCTTCGTTGTATTTTACCAAGAATCTCTAAATCTATACCAGGAGTAAGGGACCATATCTAGCAGCAATATTCGAGGTACGGGCTTGATATACATTTTGAAAGCGATTGTAATTCGATTAATAAAGTTTTTTTCTTAATGAATATATAATTTAAGATTTGTTGATTGTCTGGGAAAAAAGAGACAAATTTGTTTTATAATATCTTAGGGGTACATTTTACTTTTGCCCAGCACTATATATATATATATATATATATATATATATATAGGCAGGATGTGTGTATGTGTGCGTGTAACGAATGCACGACCACAATTTTAGACTGATTTGCACCAAAATTTACAAGCACATGCTCCAAGTTAGCGGAAGGCCAAGACCGACGTTGCATTTTCCAACTCCCATCGATAGTGGAAATAATCGATGTTTTCATGCTTCTACGGCAATTTTCATGTAGTTTGCGGCCATTTTCTACTGGCCAGAGTGAAAGGCTATAGCTGGCTGCCACGAATAGACAGGAAGATTCTATTGGCCAGCATGAGAGCCAACACCTGACTGACACGAATGTTAACTAGCATGCTAGCATGCAAAAAAAAAAATCGATAGTTGCATTCGTCACAAATGGGAAAAATTGAAATCTGCATGGCACTTTACTCCAATTGGCTCATTCGCTTGCTTAAACTCAACGTTGATTCTGATTCCGCAGAACTGGGTTGGGTGTGAAAAAGTATTCGTTGTTAACTTTCTTTTTTCATTCGGTTTTTGCAGTTACGAGTCCTTTTTTTAAAGCTGATCGTTTTGTGTTCATTTTGTTTAGTTGTTTTTTCGTAACAGATTCAATGTTTAGTATAGAGCTTAGAAAAAATTCGCAGTGTGAGATAGGCAAGAAGTAAGGCATGTAGCAACATCAGCACGGCAAAGGACACTCCTTTAAAGGCAAGGAAGGGCAAAAATATCTCAAGTCAAGTGATGGCGATTGCTGTATGAGTCGTACGATTTTTGAATCAAGCAGGGGCAACGCCGGGCCATGCTGCTAGTATTTATATATATGTAACATAGATCCAAGAGAGAAAAATTATCTACTACGACGCGGTGAACCAACTTGCTTAGCAGTAGATATAGCAATAGATTCAATATAGTCTTTCCACTTCATGTCAACCGAGAATGTTAGCCTGATAAGCTGGAGGTTAGCATCAGTCATGCTGCTAGAAGGGGTTACTGAGAGTGAAAGAATTAAAAATAAAAGAGATGCGTTGTTAAAGTTTGATTTGTATGTTTTACGGCATATCAACCTCAATGAGTTATTTAATGCCGACAACTTTTTTTTTTCTGGTAATATTTTGTTTTATCAAAAATCTATTCCTCTTAATATTTTTTTCCTCAAAGATGTATAGCTGGTAATATTATTTTAAAAGATGTATTGCTGGTAATTTTTTTTTTTTTCAAAAACGTATTGCTGGTAATATTTTTTTTCCAAAAATATATTGCTGGTAATATATATTTTTTCAAATATATATTGCTGGTAACAGTTTTTTTTTCTTCAAAAATTTATTTCTGGTAATAATTTTTTACAAAGTACTTCTGGTATGAAAAGCTATTTTTACACTTTTATAATGCTTTTTACTTCAGTTTCTGGGAATTTTCTGGTCGCTGATGAATTGTAGCAATGACGTTGTTATCGATGGCAGGGGTGGAGTTAAGGACACTTTCAAAGTGTTCTTTCCATCGTGATATAATTTCCTTCTTGTCTGTGTAGAGTGTGTTACCAGCAGACGACAGGACAGGTGAAATTCCATTTCCTTGTGGGCTGCACACCTTTTATAGAATGCTTTGGGATCTTTTCTGTCATCTGCCGCCTGGATTTTCAGTCTTAGTAGAACACCAGGACTCTTTCATTTTCTTCTGAGAGCATTTTGCACTTCCCACTTACACTGTTTATATATACGCTTTTTTGATAGACAATTTTTGTTGTTTATGAATATTTTGTGCGAATCGTGTATTTTCTCGATGAGACGTTGAACGTGAGCATTATTTACATCGAACCAGTCCTGATGCTGAAATAAATGGCATCTCTGGGAAATTTCCAGGAGGATTGAATGTCTTCTGAGATCACAACTGAATCACGGCTCAAATCCAGAGAGTCAGAGAGTATTTTCTTCTCAATACCAGACTTCAGAGATGAGATGCTGATTCGTTTAGGAACCGTAGTCCTTGCGTACGAACCGAAAGGCTGCTTTGCTGCGTAGTAGAGCATGGTCTGAAAGATATCAAGTGTTGTGGAAAGAGTCTTTCACGTCACGTTTCTTAGTGATAATTTAATCAATCATATGCCAATCTTTTTGTGATGATTGGAATGCTGATAATGTGTGTTGGTGATGGTGAGATCGAATTCTTGGCAAAGAGAAAGAAGTCATAGCCCATTAGAATTCATGCTACCGACCCCGTGATTTTCAAGGACTCCAGGCCATGTCTGATGGTCAGCACCAAGTAGTGCATTAAAGTCTCCCATAATGACAAGTTTGTCTCTATGTTGAACTTCGGAAATTACTGAACATAATTGATCATAAAAGTTATCAATTCCCGACACAGGGATGTTCATGGTTCGGGCATAACAGCTCACAAGAGTGGTGGAAGAATTGTTGGGGAGTTCTAAGACTAGAGTCATAATGCGATCATTTATTCCTTTCGAAAGGGATAACAGGGATTTAGCAATGTCTGATTTTATGGTAAAGCCTACACCTCATAGTTGGGAATCTTCTTCGCTTTTGCCAATCCAGAAAAAGTTATATCCTGCACTGAATTCCTCAAGTTGAGAGGTGCCTGCAAAACGAGTCTCACTGAGAGTAGCAATGTCAATATTGCAATTAATGCATCAGCGATGAGGGCTGTTTTACGCTCTGGGGAAGAATCGTTGTCTTGGAGGATTCTTACATACCAAGACCCGAGTTTAACATGTTTACGGGTTTTATTTCTACTAAATCGATTATTGCAAGTGCGTTATTGGATAACTAGACAACTGCAGCGATTGCTCAGAATGTTGTGCAAGAACGATCATCACCCGATGGTCGCCATTGTGGAACCTCTAGCTAGAGACTTGCAGTACTATCCTGTATCTGTCTTTGTCCCCTTAATTCTGTTGCCAGTGGACTTGTTGCTCGGGTGGAATAGCAAAGAAGGAACAAAGAACTGAACTGCAGACTATCCACACAAAAGATTTGTTTAGAATGGTGAAGGCTTGTATAGAACCAACCACACTTATTGGAAGTGCTGATGACAAGGAGTTGGTGAAAATATTTGCCACGAACTCAATGAACAACACTCCTCAGGTTTTATTATCACGGAGTTATACTTCGCCAGTACTATGAGTACACAGAAGAGTGCAGCGCCTTTCAATGGTAATTTCACGTGATCTAGTTCGCTTAAGCAATTTAGAGGGTGTGGCGCGTGGAGATTTAGAGGATGTGTGAAGACCAGTGTTGCCCGTCCATCTTAATAATAAGTTGCAGCAGCCGAGCAACAGGGGTACTACGACCCACTGCCCCTACACGCATAAAACTTATATATTTTACACTGGATTTCGAAGTAAAGAGATTGTTGTCAATGTGCAATATATTGCTATATGTACTAAAATATAAATCATTATAAAGTATAAAAGAAAATTTTATTATTATTGTTTAAAATATTTGAAAGATAAATAATGAACCAAATTGAATAATAGTACAGTGTAACCCGGATATAAGAGAGATTTTCTCTGGTCCCAAATTAGAGCATGTGTCAATGTATATAAAATAGACCAAACCCGGATATAAGAGAAACCCGGATATAAGAGAAACCCGGATATAAGAGACTTCTTCTCCGGTCCCGACAACTCTCTTATATCCGGGTTACACTGTAAAAATAACGTTATAACTGGGAAAGCTTTTTGTACAAAATTAAAAGTACCGTTTTATATATATATAATTAATTAATGAAATGGATATTTTTAACACCCGAAATTATTTTATATCACTTTAAATGTCACCTTTTAATGAATATATGTCTTTGAGTAGACACTCTCAGCCTTCATTTTAAAAGAAAATCTAGAAGTATGTGGATTTGAGAATCTTGATAAAGAAAATGCGCCCTCCATCATGGTTCGAACCTGCTTCCCACCTTTTTGTAGTTAGCTCAAATTCAGATTTCGCGGTTTCTTTAAGGAGATACAAACTCAAAACATTTCGTATTTGCTCATTCGAAAACTCTTGCCCTCTTTTCATTATTTCATGACGATTTAAAAACTTTTTTTACAGTAAATTTCACCTTGTACAAGGCTCGGTAGGCACTCGAGGTAGAAGGTTACGTTAAGAGGTAGTTTATATGGTTAGAACGGGAAGATAGTAGTTAACTCTAGATTTGGACAGGTTAAGATTGTAGTGATGGGAGGGGGAACCTCCTCTTGGGAGCCTGTTCCACAGGGTGATTGTTCGCGGTTAAGAAGCTTTTTGGGTGGAACTTACTTCTTACTGGTGGAATATAGAGTGAATGTGGGTGGTTTGCTACTATGTCAGTAGCATAGGCGTTAAGCTTAGACCTGGCAGAATCAAGGAATGTAGTTCGTCGGAGCACTTTCCATGGCAGTAGCGATAGAACAGCGAAAGATCCGCCACATCCTACCTGTGAGAAAGAGGTTGGAGGGTTGGAAATAATTCTTCTTCAACAAGAAATCTGGAACGCTTTTAAACTCAACTGGAAAGTAAGGCCCAGGCAGCTCCCGCCCAAATATGGCAACAGTCCTCTGTTTTGCATTATCAGTTTGTACAAGAAAAAGAGTACAATTTATTTTGTATCCTCTTCCATCTAAAAACATCGTTCCATTATATATTTGATATGAACTTCACCAGAATTCTTGTAATCGACTTCTTTTCCTTAAATTTATTTAACTCCGCACGAAATGACTGATAAAGTCTGATGTGTCGTTAAACGATGCCATCTTACCCTCACCCTCTAGGCAATCCCATCTTCTGAAGTGAAGAAAACGACCAGCTTTATTCTGGTCAAGACATTTTTTTTATATATATTCTGCTTTTCCAGCTCAGTCGACAATCGCTGATTTTAAAAGCATTTTTAAAATTATTCACCATCGAAATGTTTTTCTTCACGAATTTGTTTGAGGGCCGAGGTATTCCAACAAAACCTTTTTCTTTCTTTCCAAAGTAGATAAATAAAAGAGTCGATGGTTTGAAGATCCATTAAAAGAAAAAGAGATAAAAATAAAATAGATAAATTTATCAAAAAAGAAGAAAAAACGAAACAAATTTAGTGAGTCCCGAGCAAAAAAAAAACCAATTAAAATATAAAGATAAATTATATAAACAAAAATAAAAAGAATTCAAATTAAAATAAGGCATTTGCGCTTTCCTTTAAAACTCTCTCTCTATCTCTCTCTCTTAATATATATATATATATATATATATATAAGAAATGGACAAGGTCCGACAATTTATTTATTAAAGACATATTTTATGTTTAACGTTGTTATTTTATAGATACAAGTATTTAAGCAAATGCTCTGTTTATGATAAACAGTATTAAATAACATTTACCGGCCTAAATTGGAGTTTATAAGCAGTAAATTCGACCTTGTCTACCGAACGCTTCTTTGTAGCCTAAGCGGTAAGGCACGTCAGTGTATATGACGGTTCCGTATAGGATGCAGGTTCGAATCCTGTCAAAGAACGAATATTTTCTATGAAAATTTCTCGGACATTCAGGCCGGTAAATGTTATTTAATACTGTTTATCATAAACAGAGCATTTGCTTAATTACTTGTATCTATAAAATAACAACGTTAAACATAAAATATGTCTTTAATAAATATATATATATATATATACATATACATCTCAACTAACGAGAAGGCAACCCACAAATAAAAAGAAAAGACAGAAGTTTGCAGGAGAAGAGCCTTATTTGTGACTGAAAATACCAAAAATCAGAGAGGCTCCAGGCATAACTTCCGTGATAAAAAATTGAAAAAGAAAGGAACGGCGGAAAATAAAATAGTTTTGGCCAGTCAAAAAAAATTTGACGCAAAGATTCTTTTGATGTTCGCGCCAAATTCTCGAGCTTAGCCAAAAAGGATATAAACCCCTGGGCTAAAAAAATTTGGAAGAGGAGAGTATGAAACAAACAGAATTCTACCACGTTAGAACCAACCATGCGTGACGCGTGAAGAAACAGTTAAGAGGTCATTTGCTAATGATATTTCCGCCCTACTCAGGGCCTATTTGAACAGTAAATAGGTGCAACCTAGATGCCAATTTAGTAGCACGCTTAAATTCACTTTTTAATTTCAACATCGTTAGATTCTTTCAAGCTCTTTTAAAAGTAGACAATCTATACAAGAGTAAAATATTTGAAACTTATCCAAAAGGGTTTAACCCACCAAAAACTGTTAATTTCTCAAAATAAACGGAGTTCTCCATAATCTGTGTAAACCATCTAAAATCAAAATAACAATTTTTTAGCAAAAAATGACCCATAGGGTTGTTGATATGTCGTAAAACAGAAACAAACAAATCGAAATAGATACCGCATATCTGCACGTATAAGGTGACCAATTAATAAGACGAGACGCAAAAGCTACGTGTAATTTTCGTGATTTTATCTGAAAAAGTTTACATGTAATACTAAATATTGTTGTTATTTAACACCACAATGATATTTAATTTTAATTAGAAATATAGATTGTATGTTATCCTAAATGTTCTTATTAAACACCACAATGATAATGGATTTTAATTAGAAATATAGATTATATGTTATCCTAAATGTTGTTATTTAATACTACCATAAGAAATAATGGTTGATGTGAATGCATCAATTGGATTTCAAAACAAGAATGATAGATTTGTTGATGTTATTTGTACATGTTGCTTAGCGGAAATTTGCAAATTGCTGTGTAATTCTCTTGAATATTGCATTTTAATGTAACACCAGTTACCTGAATATTGCATTTCAATGTGAAATCCAAAAGTAAAAGTAGTTTTATTACATTTATAACTGTAGTACAGCATTATGATGTAAATTTTTTCAACTAGAAATATTTATATCGGTAGTTACCATACCGAAGCAGTTGTTAGCTTACCGCAATCCATGGCGCAAGTATACTAGCCTCCTTATCAGTGCCGATACACCACAGAATTTAAGGTTAGTCTTTTGCAGCTGATGTATTAGACGACCCCCTCTTTTGGAGGTAATTTTTAAGATTTAAAAGTTGACTTATATGCAGAAATACACGATACATTGAAAACTAAAATAATGAGAAATACCTAACTTTTGATAATTGGTATTTTTAACAACTTTTCGAATAGTTTAAACATGTCTCCTGTATTTCAAATGCTAATTTTTTATGGTCATTTGACTTTCTTTCTCTGAAAGATTCATCCAACGTAATCACCTGACTCCATATTTCTGTTCATTTCTCCCTGTACTGTAAGGAAAAGAATTATAGAAAGCAGAATTTTTAATATATTTTTCTTCTTTCATACATTTAAACTGAATATCCAAGAAAGTATCCTTACGAGTTAGGATGCTTAAATGGTTGGAATATTTTTGGACTATAGAAACACCGATAACATAGAATCGATGCTGGTACGCGAAAGTTGAACGAAATCATCAATACATGTCCGATCTAATTATTTTCTGGAATCAATAATTATTTTTTTCTGTATTTCAGAATAAATGTTCAGTTCCCAATAAAATCTTCCCTTCAATGGACAGAAAGAACTTTAAGAAATTGAGGTATCAAGGAGTAAGTTAGTCTCCCGGAAGGTTAAGTCGATTTTGGATCCAATTTGAAAGTTGCTGTTTGACATGATGAATAACGACACCAAATAGTTTTTTTTTTTTGTTTTTTTTTTTCAAATGATTACCGGTTTTTGAGGAAAATAGTTTAAATGATTAAGTTTATGTTCAGAATCTTAGCGTTGGAATTTCATTTCGTTGATCTGTGAAAGCCTTTGTGGCGATTGTATAATTGATAAAATAAAAAGCAATGAAAAACAAAACACAATAAGATAAAAATACAAAAAAAAAAAATAAATGAAAAAGAAGAATCTCTTTGGAAGCTCCCTGACAGGGAGAACTAATGGCGGATGCGTGAATAAAGAAGGACTTCCTGGCGCCAAAGACAAACAAGAAGAATCGCTCTCTTTTCCCCTGAACTTTCATCGGGTAAACACGTATCTTTTGCTCGGGAAGGCACTTCCCCTCAACAGACCGTTGTTACTGTAATAAAATTCCTAAATCTATTACCAGTGTCTCTGGTTCTTTCTTTCCTTTGTACCTTTTATTTCAGCAACAGCAAGAATTCAACACTGATTTGGAGTTTGAACAGAATCACCCAAAGAATAATAGCTTTTTAAAACTTCAAAACTTACAGCACATAATTTACTGAAGGTTTACAAATTGTATATGAACAAGATACATAACACAGGCACATTATTACTAAATCATTGGGTCATCCAATAAGACCTTCATTTACTTCAAGAGGAAATTATACCGAACAATTTAGCTATATTATGATGTAATATGTTATAGACTGCAGTAGTTTTCGTGCGATTTTCAATTAACAATGAACATTTAAAACAGTTTGTGTTATAATGTGCCCAGCAGTATTATGGTGTTATATACACTTTTATCTAATTTGTGTTTTTATTAATTATGGCCTAAAAAATTATCGAGCAAATATTATTCATTCAGTAGACTTTTTTTGTATTTTTTATAATTTTTTACGCGGTATTTACTTATAGATTATAATAAAAAATATTTTGTCTTGCGACTCCTAATTAGAATTCTGGTTTGAATATATTTTCCATTCAATGCATCTAATACAAAAATATCAACGACATTTGCATTTGTTCTTGAGATAGTAAAATTGTGAAATTAATTTGTAAGCAAAAACCTGCGGAAATTAGATATTTCTGTAGATTTTTCAGACGATATCTTTAAAATTAATTGCTCAAAAATTAGTAAAAGATATGGATTTAATTTTTGGTGTCAGTACTTATAACAAACGCCATCTTTTACACAGAGTGCAATGAATATTTTCTAAAAACAAAGTGAAAAATCAACCTGTCTCTAAGATATTTTCTGTTGATTGCAAGTGCCCATTTGAGGTTACAAAAATGAAACTTGTCAAACATCGTAATAACGAGTCTGTAAACAGAGGTTTAGCATGTAGGATTGGCAGCCATTTTTTAGAGAGTTCTCTTCACACGAGGTCTCTCATTACTGTGTCCTTGTACCTGACAGTGAATATCAATAAGATTTCGGTTTTAGTGAAATAGAAAATCTTAGAGAGAAATCGTGCTTAATGAAATTGATTCCCGAACGCTTACCAAAAGCAAATCTTGTGGCCAGCAAAATCGTTTAAAGAAGCTTGGAAGAATATTGTGTCCCATTGAGGGTGTTACATCTGTATACACTTTTCATAGACTAAATGGAGCAGATATTATGGGACACTTAATATTTCCAAATACTCTCTTCAGCTTTTACTCTCTCTCTCTCTCCCAAGCCTTTTTCTATCTCTCCCTAGCCTTCTCTCTCTTCCTCTCTCTCTCCAGCCTTCTCTCTCTCTCCAGCCTTCTCTCTCTCTCCAGCCTTCTCTCTCTCTCTAGCCTTCTCTCTCCTCTCTCTCTCTCTAGCCTTCTCTCTCTCTTTTTCCCACGCCTGTTCCGCCTTTTTATTTTATTTTAGTGTGCCTATTTTTAACCATTAGGATCTTTCACTACAGCAGTAATAGTCTACGCGCCTAGCATATAACCCCTCCCCCCCAAACCCAACAATTCGGTACCCCAGCTAAGCTCTACATAACCTTGGCTGAGGACGGCACAATATGATATGGGAATTTGGATGTTTGGTGCCATTCTGTCCTTCAAGTAGCAACGGCTTATATGCTTTGAGAATCAGCTGTCGAAACGCTGGCACTGTTGAGAGATGAAGGAGGGGGGGGGCGAATATATTGAATAAGTCTTGATTTAAAAGGCTTAACTTAGGTTGGCTCAAGGCCACAATTATGGCGCATCCAGTGTGGATCTAAATCTATTCACTACAAATAAATTTATTTATGTACTTCTACACGGACATATATGTTTCTTGAATTCTTCTTTCGGTCTTGTTTCTTTATTGTCTTTGAAAACGGAAGAAAATCTGTCAGTTTGAAGTTTGGATTGGAATAAAAACTCCCCAAATCACTGAGTCGAGAATAATTCAACCTGACAGAGCGAATAATGGAGCGTCCAATTCAGTTAAAAAGAGACTTTTGTTTTATACAATATAGCAGCCTAAAGAACGGGACAATATTCACCAGTACAGGCATTTTTGTGCACTTATCTCTCCATACTTTAAGTTATTCGGAATGGATTCTTGAATTCTATAAGTAGGAATATAAAAACTGGCTTTAAAATTAACAAATTAAAATTGTCAAGAACATAAGCTTTACTAGCAACTAGTTTACCTATGTGAAAAGAACGGCTGAAGAAATTAATTTTATTTTACTTATCAAATGTTAACCCAGATCATGAAAATCAACATAATGTTATGTTCAGTATTTCATGAATATTAAAGAAATAGCGTTTTGTTCACTCTTGGATTGTTATCATTTCTATAATATCTATATATTATTTATATATATATATATATATATATATATATATATATATATATATATATATATATATGTGTGTGTATTATTATTTCTATATGTATTATTATTTCTATATTATTTATATATTGTAATTTTTATAATACCTATGTTATATCTATATATATTATAATTTCTATAATGCTGTATTAATTGTATATTATACTGTCTATAATATCTATATAATTTCTATTATAATTTCTATATTATTTCTATATATATTATAATTTGTATAACACAACGTGAAAAAAGAACAAAACAGTAGGATGAGCGTGCCTAGTTGAAATTTCGGTTGCGTTCACTTTCGCTCAAATACACATGCGAAAGGTATGACACCTTCTACCCCCATCTGTGGATTAAATAGCAGAGCTGACTGGGCTTTATCGGTCCTGACCTGGTATCTCGTTTCCAAAAACTTTTACATCGCCGTAACGTGCCTTATCTATAAATATTTTCGTGGCTATTTTCCTGATGAGCTTTCCCCTTTGGTACCTCGATTTTAAGCGCAGTACTAGATTGGCAGCTAGGTCTCATCCTTTTAATGCTGAATTAGCTAGATGTTGGCTTTTGCAGTCATATTCCCCTGATCAGTCTCTTAGTATTTTGAATTAATTTTACAGAATTTATATCTACTTTTCACTGAATATATGATCCGCTATACTTTAGTGTCTCTACGCAATTTTCGGTTTCGTCAGCTTTTGTAGGAAACTAGCTCCTTTGCATGGTTAGTTTTTTTTGGGGTTTTTTTTGTCCCCTCAACAGTCTCATGCAAAATAACAAGTTACTAGGTATTTAAACGTGTCACATCTGCTTTTACCAAGACGAACTGGTCCAGAGCAGTAGGGTAATGGTCCATTCCTTCTCATAAATTTGTGGAAGGCCGTTGTCCAACAAAAGACCTTGACATGCTGAGAAGAATAAGGAATGGAAGCAAACCTCTTCGAGGCCAAGAAAGGGTTTTATCCCAGTTGAAATAGCTAGATGTTGTTTTTTGCAATCATATTTTCCTAAGCTGTCATTTGTTATTTTGGATTAATTTTACGGGATATATGTCTACTTTTCACTGAATATATGATTCTCTACTCTTCAGAAGCTTCGGGTTTCGTCATGTTTTGGGGGACACTGAGTCAACATTACATGGTTTGTGATCTCTAGAGTTTCTTTTCATATTTTCCTTTCGGTGGAGGCTTACCTCTGAAATTTCGGCGTAGCGTAGAACTACTTGTGAATAATATTTTGGTTGACGTAGGCTATAGTGACGTTAGATGTTTTGAGATGTTTTACCGTCTAAACTGTTACGGCTTACGGCCACATCATGTTGAATCACCCGTTCCTGTACGATCACCGAAGTTAAGCAACCTAGATGGGTAACCGCTAGCGAATACTGCTTGGATGTGCAGGTATTTTAATGGGTAATCTCTCGTAATTGTTAATCAGAGAACCGTGTTCCAATTCTGGTTGGGTTCGTTATTATTCACTTATATATAAATACCCTCGGGAAAGCTAGGAATCCACGTGTTTTCCCTCCAGCTATGGATTAATTAGTAAAACATGCTTCACTAAAGCATTATATCTAAGAAAAAAATCTTACAATCTAAAAAATATTTTTTCGGCTTTAAATAACCTGTAAAGGGTTAAGATGTAGAAAACGAATCAATCAATGAAATTCTGATTTGTTACACAGGCATGTCTTTTTGGTTTATTTACATTCTCTGGAATATCAATGTAGAGAAAGTAATTTGACCACAAAATGAGGGATCTGTTTATATATTGATTGTAATATAGAATTGATCCCCCAATTTGTATCCACATAATTTCTTGTTTTTATCAAATTCTGAATAGGTATGACTCCAACTCTTCGCCTCAAGCTATGGGTTAATCAGTAATATTTGTATCACTCAATTATTATCTCCAAAATTTCTTACAATCTAAAAATACTTTCTGGCTTTAAATAACCTGCAAAGGGCTAAGCCGTAGAAAACGAATAAATCAAAACCGTTACGTATGTTTATATTAAATATGCGGTGTAGCTATTTCATTCTAGCCTTTTTAAGCTGATCATATCTCGTCGGGGCATATCTGGAATGCTAGTTATTAGTACAGCCAACAGTTACAGTTCGTTCGTGTGTGTGTGTGTGTGTGTGAAAATTCTTAATGGTTTCCCTGTAAGGAAACATTTGGTATTCATTAACCGAGCAGCCATTACTATTTTCGGTTGAAATTTATCTTTATCTTAAAACAATTTTTCGGGAAAATAAATTTCTCAAGTCCAGTGGTTGTTATCGATCTTTCTAGTATTGATGGGAGTTTCCTTCCTAACCTTTTATTTGAAGTTGTGTGGAATGTCAGCATTCATATACGAAGAGTTTTGTATAGTTTGCATTTTCCAACAGTACTTGCATATTTTTTCTGTCAAACCAACAGCATGAGGACGTAATCTATGTCACACTGCCAGATCGTTGACATCAATACTGTTCTTTACGAACTTTATAGCTTTGTTCATTATTATTGAATATCTGACAGCAAGGCATCCTCCTTATCGATGTAGGTTAGATCCTATTTCGGATCGTATTTCTCTACCGAATGCCCATAGCTTCATTATTTTATCAAGTGGATGCTGTCTCCCTCTCCATTTCGGGTCGAACTAATGATATGGTCTAATCTATTAGGAACAGATCGCAATATGGAGACAAAATGATAATTTCTCTCGGTGTAGATCAGAACTTTTTAGTTTCTCTTCTCTGTAGCGTTATACGGCTGTAAGGTTGCCTCCCTTTTTTTTTGTTTTTGTTTTTTCTAGAAATACCTTCATGGTAATTGCCCGGATGAGCTTTTCGCTATGGTACGTAGACTTTTTGAATTTAAGCGCAGTACTAGACTGGCGTCGTGATCTCATCGACTTATCATTGAGTTCGCTAGATGTAACCGTAAATTCTATGATAACAGTTTCTTTTCTCGCTTGTGGAGCTCCATTCCGGTTCCATGTTTTCTAGCCAACTTTAATCTTCAAAACTTTAAATGCAATGTCAATCACTATCTACTGTCCACCTGATGATTCGTTTCTCTTTCTGCACATCATCTGTTCCTAATTCTTCCATACCTGTAACCCCTGTGCCTTAATGGCTTTACTGCCTTGCTTGAGGTGATTCCGATTTTAAAAAAAATGTGTGTACAGGGTGAGCCAAAAGTAGGTTTATACTTCGTAGGTATGTACTTGACTCTTTAAACATTTTATTACACTTATATTTATTTGTTCCGAACTGTTTATGTACATTTGTTTAACATTTACTTACATATTGTGGTACACTCAGTGAACCAGTTTATTTTTTTTTCTACTGTGATTCTGATTACTCATCTTTTGTTATCGCTCATTAGTAATGTTTCGGCTTTCTAATTTTTTCGCGCCAATGACCCCTTGTGTCTTAGTGGCTTTACTACCTTACTTGGGGTGAACTCGATTAAAAAAAAAAAGGATTTTTTTATTTTTAAATGTCTCTTTATCATTCCAAGAGTCGTTCAAACGACTGATCTCCCTTTTTTTCTTGTTAATGCTTCTGTTGTTTCCGCAACATTTCATCCTCAATAGTCTACAGCGCTGGGTGCTGCTGCCACTGTTTTAGCATGAAGTAGCCCCATGCCCAACCAGTTTTGAATTAAGAGTTGTTCTTCTCCGAGAATAGTTGCCAACCAAAGTTAGTCAAAGACCCCCTGTTATAAATCCTTAACTGGATATCCTGGATATCTTTCTAAAGTGTATTTGTAAAGAGACGAACTCTTGAGGCGCGTGGCGAGCGCCCGGAAGTCTTGCAGAACGATTGGCGAGTGCCCGTAAGTCTTGCAGGACGATTGGCGAGCACCCGGAAGTCTTGCGAGAGGATTGATGAACGCCCGGAAGTCTTTCGAGACGAGTGGCGAGCGCCCGGAAGAAACAGAAAATCAAGTCGTCTCACTTTATATGTCAAAAGTGTTGTCCAAGAGAAGGACGAGGACTGACGCCATTACTGGCACCAGTATCCTCACGAGTTGGCAGAGCAAAGGATGCATTTAAGAAGTTAAGCAAAATACGTATAAACATGAAATTTCGTTAGAAATCATGAAAAGAATACTGTACTCCTATGGAATATCTTTTCTTTCTTTTATATGTCATGTCCTTTCAGAACGTAAGCGATCATGGCTCTTCACCTCCCTCTATCTTTTGCAGGTCCCACTAAGTTCCTTCGCTCTAGTTCCTCCCCCAGACCACGTTCTGTCATCCACCTGCTCAAGCTCGTCAGGTATGTCACGAGCTGCTTTCCCTTGTCTCACTTTCCCTGTGAAGGCTGGACAATCTCCTCACAGATGAAGAGAAGATGTGGTTTTACGGAAGGATGCTGAGAATACCGTATATGGCGTGTGTAAGCAATGAAAAAGTCTTAAGAAAAATCGAAACAAAAAGAATACATATTTAAATTCATAAAGAGACGGCTAAAATTTCATCGACCCACATTAAAGAAGAAGGGTTTGACACACGCCGGACATATCGAAGAAGCAGGGAACAGGGGGGGGGCACGTACTGGACAAGTTTATGCGAATTAATGGCAAAAACAGAAATGTTACTAACAGTTACCAGTGATGGGAAGTTGTGGAGAGCCATTACACATAGATCTCGATCGTTTTCAGACTTAGATTGAAGATAGTGTAGGGTTGTCTTTAGCATTCCAGCTCTGGATTTGACTCTTTAATTATTCTGAAAACCACTCTCTGGAATGGTTATGATTGCAAGGCAGCGGTTGTTTTGGATTTCTCCTAGACTTGTCGCCAAACAAGTTTAGAGATCCCACTCTGACTGCTATATTACTTGTTGCTGCTGGTGTGAAGAGAGGGAGTTATGCCTTTTACCCAAAGGCGTACGAAGCGAACACACTATCTTGACCAGAATTTTAACACTTCGTTCCCACCTCCGCACCTCGCAAGACAACGCCATTCTTCCAAACGATTCAGTTGTGCAAAAAGCGAAAAAGATTTCAAATTAAATAGACGTTTAATTTCGTTACCATTTAAATCAAATAGTAAAGCCAAGTTTACTTAGACTGATGAAACTGCAGTCACCTTAATAGCAGATTTATCAAAATATCAGCGAAACTTTGATGTTGATTACACATAATGTGACGCTTGATTGATTTCAACTTTAGGTCTTAAATCGAACGGGTTTCGCTTGCTAGCGATAAGAACGCTGAACTAGAGGATCGATTTTCTCGAAATTCTCTGCTCTTAATCAATAAATCGAAATAAACAAGATTAAACTTTACTCAATGTTATACTGAATTGCATCATTCTAGGAGAAGTAAGACGACTTCTTTAATTCGCTAATATTGTATATTGCCAGCTTACTTGGTAACTGAGATAGTTGCATATCTCCTGAGTATTAATGTGTGTTCAACATTTATTCTACACTATGTTTTATTATTACTTTTTCTCCATGTTATTTCTTCTATTCGAAGAGTCTGAGTCGATACACCCGGCATTTTTACAAGTTTTACTCCATCTTAGAGTTGCTTTATATCCCAACATTCTGGCTCTATACAATCTTCATTATTACTATTATTTTATTACTAGTTTTATTCCGTCTTAATATTGTTGAATTTTTATCCCAAAATTTTCGCACCATCGCACACAATGGAAGAGAGACAGCCAGCAGCCGTTGACTTAAGGCCTTGTCCACGCACGCAATAGAAGGGATTAACCAGCAACTGTCTACTAAGCCTTTGTCTACGAACTTACAGACATATTAACCCGACTGTCATAAAGTTAGTCTGTTCACATATTTCACCGCACTAAGAACACTTAATTATTTTATAAGACACACTTCACTACAAACAAAATTTAACATGTCATTGCTATTGCATATATATATATATATATATATATATATATATATATATATATATATATATATATATATATATATATATATATATATATATATATGTGTGTGTGTGTGTGAAAAGAATAAGGCAACGGTGGAGTAATGGAGAGCGGCACAGACTGAGGAATCGGAAAGCCGAGTTCGAATTCTAGTCGAATCCATTACATTCAGTTACGTGCTAATACCCTTGGGAAATGTATGAATCTTCTTTTTTTTTACTCCTTGCTATGGGTAAATAGCAGGACAGACCGGGTTCTATAGCCTTGGATGGCAACTGGTCTACCGCTGAAAGAAATGGCAACTGCGAGAAAAAATCTGCTTCGTCAGTCATGTATCGAAAGATACAGGATCGCCTAAGCGTGTACCACGCATGGCACATAACTGACTTGAACCTACTGCGAGAAAAAAATCTGCATCGTCAGTCATGTATCGAAAGGTACATGATCGCCTAAGCGTGTATCACGCATGGCACATGACTGACTGAGTGTTATTTCAACTAACGTTCTGCCTTTCCTTCAGCGAATAACGTTTTTTATGTTTCAATTAAAAGATGTTTTGCTGTTGTTTTTAAATCCCCAGACTCATATATCAACAAAAACCCTGGGTAGACGGATCCGAACAATAGAAACGAACCTCCGCAATTTAGTAGTTTAGATGGATAGACCTTGCTTTGCTTCAAAATTTGTTCTTGGCACTTTAACCTTTTATTTTCTTAGGGAAATGCCTGTGTTCAAACATCCTTTTGATCCCTATGGCATCATCAATCATATTTGATTGATCTCGTGCAAAATGATTTTTCAGTGTAAAAAAAAAAGAACCACATCAGAAGTTGGAATCTCGCCTCCTTGAATTCTAACCTATGATTTAACACTGAGTGTCATTATCAATTCTTCAAAATGACAATCGTTATCTACTGTTTTCCTGAATCCTCCTCTATTTATTGTTTTCGTTCCTTAATAATGTTTTTCTTTTTCTTATTCTTTCGCACTCAGTAACCACATTGCATCTTAGTGGCTTTATTGTTTTGCCTGGAGTAAAATTATATTTTTTTAAAAGTTCCCTCATTTACAGTCAAGTTAAAAGTTTCCTGCAAGGTTATTGGGGTGACTTTCTATATGTGCGGGGAACTTGTTTCTAACTTTTGCAGTTTATATAAAGCCCGAAAATATTTTGAGAGTGTAAGAACTTTTTTGAGATAATGATGATTTAATGATACAAGTCTTACTAATTAACACATAGCTGGAGGAGACGATGTGGATTCATACATTTCCCAAGGGAATTTGCGCGTAAGCGAATATAACGAAACCAATTGGAACTGGAACTCGGTTCTCCAATTTCTGGTTTCAAGCCGTTATTCATTACACCATCCGCGTCCCGGGTAAGAAGATAAACTCTATCGGCGTCCCGGGTAAGAAGATAAACTCTATCGGCGTCCTGAATAAGACGATAAACTCTATCGGCACCCTGGGTAAAGAGGATAAACTACATCGGCGTCCTGGCTAAGATGATAAACTCTATCGGTGTCATGGGTAAGGCGATAAACTACATCCGCGTCCTGGGTAAGACAATAAACTTCATCCGACAGCAAGCCCTCTGATCAGGAGGTTTTGAGGAGCGTTGAACCACATCTTAATTGCTAGTGTTCCCAGGTCCACCCTGAGCCGTGGTGGCAGAAACTGTTAAGCTCCCAGCTATGGGCAAATAGTTGACCTCAAATCCGTCCGATAAACTGCATCCGCGCCCTGGGTAAGACGATAAACTGCATCTGTGTCCTGGGTAAGATGATAAACTACATCCGCGTCCTAAGTAAGATGACAAACTACATCCGACAGCAACGCCTCTGATTTGAAGCGCGTGGAACCACCTCCTAATTGCTAATATTTTCAGGTCCACACTGACCCGGGGTGGTAGTACCTGTTAGGGTCACAGCTATTACCAGCAATATATTTTGGGAGGAAAATATTGCAAGCAATACATTTTTGAAGGAAAAAATATTAGCGGCAATAAAAATCTTGTTGGCATTAAATAACCCATTGAGATTGATATGGCGTTAAACAAACAAACCAATCATTACACCATCTAGATTATAACCAGGCTTGACGTTGCTTAACCGGTGTTTCAACGCGATATGACCGTATGCCTCAATAAACTATAACGTGGCACTACCAAACATTTTGTGAAACGTAAAATGCAAAACTAAAGGAAAAAAGACGAGATTTCCAGATATGTGTAAAAGTTTTGGCAAGACTCGGGAGACGATGTGTAAACTTGACAAAGGAATAAATTTCAAAATAAATATTTATAATAATTCTTTGAAGAATTATGGATAAATAAGAGATCATTTTCCAAATTTATTCCTATTTCTTTTGCTAGTGACCGAGTAGTTAGTATGTTAGTTTTCAAAGCATAAAACATGGGTTCGAATCTCACCGTGGTCGGTCCCTTACGTAGGTGATAATATCGGGCCTAGGAAGATCATCCGAGTGTGCAGTACTGTTAGGATATACCAGGAAACCACATTATGGGTTAACTCAAGCGTTGTGAGTGAAATTAGGTAGTTGAAACAATTCGAAAGCTATCAATGGTTGTGCTAACACTGTCACAAGTAATCGTGATCGAGGAATTCAGTGCATTGGTCATGTTCAACTACTGAACCCGCTAGACTATGCGCTCTATCTCGCTTTCTCTCTCTCTCCTCATCTCTCTCTCTCTCTCCCCATGTCTCACATCTCTCTCCCCATGTCTTCGCTTCTCTCTCACCCCATATCTCCCTTTCTTCTCCCCATCTCTCCTTCTCTCTCTCTCTCCCATCTCTATTTATCTCTACTCCCATGCCACTCCTTCTCTCTCTCCCCATCTTTACTTCTCTCTCCTGATGTCTCACCTTTTCTCTCTCCACATGTCTCCCTTTCTCTCTCCCATCTCTCCTTCTCTCTCTCTCCCCTCTCCATTCTCTCACTCCATCTCTCCTTCTTTCTCTCTTCCATCTCACCTTTTATATCTCTGTCCCTATCTCTCCTTCTATCTATATCTCTCCTTTTCTTTTACCCATGCCTCTCCTTCTCTCTCTCTCCACATCTCTCCTTCTCTCCCTCTTTCCAACTTTCTTTATCTCTCCCCATGTCTCACATTCTCTCTCTCCCCATATCTCCCCTTCTCGCCCCCTCTCTCACTCTCTCTCTCACTCTCTCTCTCTCTCTCCCCATAGCTCCCTTTCTCACTCTCTCATCCCACCTTCACTCTCTCTCCCATCTCACCTTCTCTCGCTCTTTCCATATCTCTGGGTTCTCTCTCTTCCCACGCCTCTTGGTCTCTCTCTTTCTCCATCTCTCCTTCTCTCTCTTTCCCCACCTCTCTTTCTCTCTCTCTCTCTCACCCCATCTCTCTCTCAAAGCTATTACACGGGTTCGATCAGCATGCGAGCAGTATAGACGCCAGATTAGCTTTATGGGTGTTGAAGAAATATAAATATGCCTGATCGGGTGTCTGCAATCTGGATTAGTTAGCCAGCTTACCTGACAGGTGTACTCGGAAAGGAACAGATAGCCATTAATAAATAAAATCATTTAATATTTTTAAAAGGGTTTTTGACATCGAAATGATACCAGTAAGAACTTAACGCTATTATGTTTTTCGCAATAATTAAATTGATCGATTCGATATTAGAATGCATTTAAATGTAAAACTAAAAACGACTTCTTCCACACAAATCGCGAATGATTATTTTCCCTTTTTCTACATTAGATAACTTGTGTTAATGCAATGTTTTTTGGTTGTTTCTTATTTTGTTTTCATTCTTTATAACGGACCGATTTTTAGAGATTCTGTCAGATTTAACCATAGAAGCCAGAAATTGTTACATTTACCTTCGAGACGAAAGGAGAAAAAAACGTTTCAGCTGAAAACTCTTCAATATAATGCAGAGAATGTTGGGGAATAACCATGTTTTTTTTTTTATATATTTAGCTGACATACCTAACCGAATAAAGATACAGATATACACATGCGTAAAAATAATTAATATAAACTGATGCCTACGCAGAAAGATGCATGGATTCATTTTCAGTTGTGTGGATATATATATATATATATATATATATATATATATATATATATATATATATATATATATATATATATATATATATATATATATATATATATATATATATATGTATATATATATATATATATATATATATATATATATATATATATATGTATATATATATATATATATATATATATATATATATGTATATATATGTATATATATATATGTATATATATATATATATATATATGTATATATGTATATATATGTATATATATATATATATATGTATATATATATATATATATATATATATATATATATATATATATATATATATATATATATATATATATGTATATATATATATATATATATATATATATATATATATATATATATATATATATATATATATATATATATATATATATATATATATATATATATATATATATATATATATATATATATATATATATATATATATATATATATATATATATATATATATATATATATATATATATATATATATATATATATGTATATATATATATATGTATATATATATATATATATATATATATATATATATATATATATATATATATGTATATATATGTATATATATATGTATATATATGTATATATATATGTATATATATGTATATATATATATATTTATATATATATATATATATATGAAATAATTATAAAAAAAACGAAAGAATATTAATCTACAACCCAGTGTGTCTGAAGATTTTAATTTTTAATATTCTTTTATTGTTCAATATATATATATATATATATATATATATATATATATATATATATATGTAGTGTGTGTGTAGTTGAAAATGTGTTAGTCTCATTTTATTTCATATCAAAAAGTAGAACTTTAAAAAAAATTCTACTGTCTACGTAATAGATGAAATTCTTTGCACTCAGTTTTAAAATGTCAGATGCGTCTTTTGAAAATCATAATAATGGTATGTACCTCATGAAACCCAAGTAGATTTAAATAAACTAATTAATAATTTTACAAGAGAAAGCGTTTGAGACTGCCTTTTTGAGTTATCAAAAAAAGCGCGTGTACCTGGAGCATTTCAAAGGAAACAGGTGTTTAGAACCAAATTTACAACAAATTACAGAATATGAAGTCATAATAAACCAATGTGTATACGAGATATGATAAAAAAGCTATAAAATGAAAACTATAATACATATCAATACGGCGTTTAATCTTCACTTCTTAATCCACACACTTTATCCAACGTTGTTTCTGTTGATGAAAACATTTATGGAACTTCTTTTGTGGATAACCAGCAGCAGTCTCATCACATTCTCTTGGATTTCCTAGACATTTTTAAATCTTGTTCCTTTCAAGTGTGATTTGATTTTTGAAGATGAAAATGTCGGTAGGGGCGAGATTTGGTTAACGTAGTAATTGTCGGACCTGGAGAATGTTATACTTCCTCAAAAACTGCGGTAAAAATCATGGTCACTGATAAGAAGGTTTGTGGTGAGATGAACACACGGTACGCACTTTCCCTCCAAGCACTGCTATAAACAACGGAATTAAGCGCAACAGAGTTCAAGCTAAATCAGTGCCAAACGGCTGCGTACTTCAGTTACCAAAGGAACAGTCCCGATACTTTTTGATCAGACTTAGTAGAAGAGGCCCGCTATTTTAACAGGGAATATTAACAAAGAAATGTTGGTTGGTATATTGAATAGTTTTGAAAATCCCTGTCTCTTGTTTATTTATGTGTATTCACTACAAATTTATCAAGTCCTAATAGTTTGTGGGGAGTGGATATCATACACCATGAAATTCAATAACACTAGCAGATAATAGCGAACCCAAGCAATGTGTCTAGTGTAAGGAGTTTTATCATTTTTTTTTGGTGGGGGGTAACGCCATGTCTCTTCATAGCGTAGACGATCACGTCTAGTTATAAACAGTGTCTGACGTAAAGTGATGTTTTACAACATTATTTTTCGTGGATACCGATTGTTGTAACCGAGAAAAGGTTACTGAATGAGAAATAACCAAAACAAAGGTTGGAAAGAAAAATGGTCATCTTTATAACATCAACAAAATACAATACTCGCCAGCGGCGTGAAGTAGGTAAACCACTGCTAATGGTGGACTACTTAGACAGTATATTATCCCTTACTTGCAACAGTGTCCAACGTATTCATGAGGATTGGGACATACTCATTACTGTTCATAGGAATGGTATGTAGCACTCATAATCTAGTAGAAACTCTGTTTATTTTAAAACTATTTTATTTTCGTCTCCCGACCTGAGTATTTGAGAAATATTAAAGAAATATGAAAGAAATAATGTACCCTCCAGCAGAATTCGAATCTGCATACCCGCTTTACGGGGGAAGCCGTCGTCAGATCTCACGTGCTTTTAACCGATTCGACTATGAAGAGCGTCGTCGAGTAAGTATGGTTCTTTAAACATATTTCTCGCTTAGATTCCAGAAAGCTAATAAATTCTCAGTACCGTATCCGTAACATAAACAAAGCAATTTCTTTCGAAATATATATACATATACGATCAATATTATACGAAGCACGCAGATACTACACTCCGATCTCAGGCTATTGTACTAAACTTAAACAGTAACATTTTGATCCGAGACAAAATTTCTTCTTCGTACGTAAATAATTAATTTAGACTGTTAGTAACATGCACAGAAATATATTTATATTCATATATAAAAGGCATGCAATGATTATAGAAATTGCATATTTATACGCCCCCGCTAACACCTACCTCCTATCAGTATGTATCGATTAATGGAAAGTAAACAGTCACCTGCCCAAACCGGCATTCCTGTACGCAACGCCCCTGCACATCATGGACGTCAGTATCGAGTTAATACACTGACCGGCCCGTTAACGATATTATTTCTTCTCTTCTATCAAGCATATCCCATAATGTTAAAGATATATCGCTTTCAATGGCTGAACTGAATTCAAAGTCAATTATCGATTGAAATATTCACCCACTGAAGAACGAACGGATACGATGATATATATATATATATATATATATATATATATATATATAT
>CAHIKZ030004513.1:710000-715000 GCA_903632075.3 Acanthosepion pharaonis | reverse complement strand
TTTGAACTTCATAAAAGTGTTTGACTATCACAGATGACATTCACAAGTGTGCATTCATTTTGGCCAGTACTCTGTACTTTTGTGATACGTAGCGTTAAAGAGCCGAGCACATAGCTATATAAACAAATTCGTTGATGGATATGGAAATGCTGGGGTGAAATAAATTGGACAAGGGACTAAAGAGACATTCATGGAGATTTTGAGGTGATAGGGAAAAAGAAAGATGCATAAAAACGAATGAAGTTCAGCAACAAAGAAACGAGATTGGAAAACGATTTGGTAAGAAAGCTGAGAATAAATGCGGTTGTAACGCGGTCGAATGAAAATATGGAGATTACTTTCATTTTTTTTTTCTCCTAAAGATGAGGAACTCGGGGAAACTGCTTTTTCGTTTGGAGCAGGGGAGGCAGTTGAAGAAAACGGACGGGCGGGGGTGTCGAATGGAAATATGGAGAAGCTGGTTAAGAGCAGATATAAGAAGCTATTAAATGGACGAGGATAAAAATAACTGTGTAAAGTGGAGATAGAAAGAAAAAGAAATCTGTCTTACATATCTATATGTCTAACATTCACCGATCTTTAGAATATTGCTGTCACATTGGGTCCGGTTGATAAAAATCCAAAGAATCAGCAATATTATTGGTCCTAACTTGGCCTCTCGGCTTCAGTCACTTCCCTACCGCCGTAAGATTGCTTCCCTTTGCTTTATCTATAAATACTTTCACGGCAATTGTTCTAGTGAACCCTTCGCTATAGTACTTAGTCTTTATGAATTTAAATGCAGTACTAAATTGGCAGCAAAGTATCATCACCTTACAGGTGAATTGGCTAGATATAACTGTAAGTTCTATGCAAACTGTCTCTTTTCTCGCACTTCTCGCATGTGGTACTCGTCCAGCTTCATGCTTTCCAGCCAACCTTGATCTTAAAATAATTAAATGCAACGTCAATCGTTATCTACTGTTCTCCTGATTGCTCTTTTATTGATCATAATTTATTGTTTTCTAATTCTTTCACACCCAGTAACCCCTCGTGTCTAAGTGGCTTTACTTGCAAGGGAAGAATGATAAAAAAAAAACGGATGGGGAATTTAGAACTAATAAAATCTGATAGGAAGTAAGGATGGGAGATAAGAGAGGGATATGTTAAGGATATAAGAAAGAGAGGTAGGTATGGGAGAATATATAAGGAGCGCTAAAGTAAACATTTTAAGAAGAATGTAATTGAACAAACGAAATGTGAATTTAACAGCAAACTGACATGAGATGGAAAAGAAGAGGTGATATATCAACTGAAAAAGAAGCATGAAAACGGTTTATTTAGATAAGCAGTTAGGAAGGGTAGCAAAAGGGTAAAAAAAAGAGGTACACCCAGTGGCTGGGTAGAAACAGAATGTGTGAGAGGAATAAAAACGAAAAATAAGAAAAAGCTCATTTGTGAAGGGAAATAATCTCTATCTATAAAAGGCAGGATGCGTGTGTGTGTGTGTAACGAATGCACGGCCGCAATTTTCGACGGATTTGCACCAAAATTTACATGCACATGCTCCAAGTGAGCGGAAAGGCCAAGACCGACTTTGCATTTCGCAACTCCCATCGATAGTGGAAATAATCGATTTTTTTCATGCTTCTACGGCAGTTTTCATGTAGTTCGCGGCCATTTTCTACTGGCCAGAGTGAGAGCCTATAGCTGGCTGCCACGAATAGGCAGGAAGATTCTATTGGCCAGCGTGAGAGCCAACAGCTGACTGACACGAATGTTAACTAGCATGCTAGCATGCAAAAAAATCGATAGCTGCATTCGTCACAAGTGGGAAAAATCTAAAACTGCAAGACACTTTACTCCAATTGGCTCATTCGCTTGCTTAAACTCAACGTTGATTCTGATACCGCAGAACTGGGTTGGGTGTAAAAAAAAGTATTTGTTGTTAACATTCTTTTTTCATTCGGTTTTTCCAGTTACGAGTCCTTTTTTAAAGCTGGTCGTTTGTGTTCATTTTTGTTTTAGTTCTTTTTTCGTAACAGATTTAATGTTTAGTATAGAGCTTAGAAAAAATTCGCAGTATGAGATAGGCAAGAAGTAAGGCATGTAGCAACATTAGCACGGAAAATGGCACTGCTTTAAAGGCAAGGAAGGGCAAAAATATTTTAAGTCAAGTGATAGCGATTGCTGTATGAGTTGTACGATTTTTGAATCAAGTTCAAATATAAAGAAGTGTGGGACCAAAGAACCATAAGTTAAAATCTCACAAACAATTACCTTTGCAATGCGTTTCAGGCTCAGCGAGTACCCTATTATTGAGACTTTACTCAAGACTAAACTTTGCTTAAAAAATATTTACAGTGTCTACTGTAGGACGTTTTAAAACATTCTTTCACGAACCATTAGCTAGTTCAAGCTTTGCAAAAGCTCCAATATGGTAAAAAAAAAAAAAATTCGGCTATTTTTTGTCAACAAAAATTAGGCGATCATGACTCTCCACACTTTCCTTTTAGTATTTGTGAATTGCAATGCCTTATAGCAAAAGAAAATATTTTCCTGCTGCCTTCTTCATGGATTGGGGTTCGGTTTTCCTTCTTTTATGTTAGTCGCTACCCAAGGCTGGTAAGGCCTGTTTACGCCGCTATTTAAACCATAGCTGGAGAGATAATAGACGCCTCCATATCTTTTTCGAGGGTATTAGTGCAAAAGATGAATGCAATTGACTAGGAATTTGAATTCTACTCAACAATTCGTCATGTCTCTCCACAACTTCCTGTTGAGCTTTTCGTAATTTCTGACAATTTGCTAAGCTAAGCAACGTCGAGACTGGTCAGTACCTAGATGGGTGACCGCCTGGGAATACTAGGTGCTATAAGCTTGGGGGTGTGGGTAATGTAATGGACAATGGTTTGGAATTGTTAATCGTAAAGCCGAGTTCCAATTCCAGTCAGTTTCGTTATATTTACTTACACGCAAATACCATTGGGAAAGTTATGAATCCACCTCTTCTTCCCCTCAGCTATGGATTAAATAGTAAGACTTTTATCAGTACATTGAGTCAATTGCTTCGTCCACGGCAAGGAAAGTTGGCTCCCTGTGACGCGCCAGGCAATTTTTCTCCCCGGAATCGATCCTCCAGATCTACAAATCAACAATTCGCCCTTACATGGAGTATTGCTGCCATATATGGTCTGGAGCACCTTCTGTTTGCTTCGGGGTTCTTGATAGGCTCAAGAGGCGGATATGCAATATAATTGGCCCTGCTCTGGCATCTCGTCTACAGACACTTTCTCACAGACGCGTCGTCGCCTCTCTCTGTCTGTTTTACAAATACTTTTATGGCAATTGCTTCGAGGAGCTGCATTCGCTGGTTCCCAGACTTCATGAGTTCAAGCGCCCTACGAGGCTGGCATCCCGCTCTCACCCTTTCATTGTCGAAACTCCTAAATGTAGCCGTCTCTTCTACTCCAATAGCTTCATGTCTCGCACCTCTCACCTGTGGAACTTCCTTCCCTATTCCAGTTTCCCTGAGAGCTATAATCTCCAGCTATTTAAATGTAATGTCAATCGACATCTCCAGTTGCCTTGATCTTTCCACTACCCTCCTCCTCATCCTTTCTTCTATCACTCTTATCTGATCTTGCTCCAAATATTCTGTAACCCCTTGCGTCCTAGTTGCTTCCCGCCTTGCTTGGGGTGAAACGCTTAAAAAAAAAGTATTATGTGCGCGACACTTCTTACAACCTAAAAAATATTTTCTGGCTTTAAATAGCATACAAAGGGTTGATAAGCCGTAGAAAATGAATGGCTCAATCAATGAAATACTGATTAGCTACACCGACATGTCTCTTAGATTTATTTACATTATCTGGAATATAAATGTATAGAAACTGGAAAAAAAGTAAGGGATCAGTTTATATATTGATTGTAATATCAAATTGATCATTTACTTTATATCCACATTATAATTTCTTATTTGTTTATCAAATTCTGATTAAGTATAAATGCAGGTTTTCCGTCTCCAGCTATGAGTTAATTAGTAAGAAATGGGCCATTAAACCATTACCTGAAAAAAAAATTCTTAAAATCTAAAAATATTTTCTGGCTTTAAATAACCTGCAAAAGGTTGATAAACCGTAAAAAACGAATCAATCAATCAGTCATCTGTGAGGAGATTGCCCAGCATTAACTGAGGTATAGGATTACTTAACACTCTTCTTCATTCTTTATTTTGTTTCTAACTAAATTCTTGGCTTTCTTAATATATTGCTTAAATTTTGGAAGTAAAAAAGCATGATTCAAAATGGAATTAGTAATGGCCGATGACAAATGTTTTTAGTGTAGCATTTTATTAACGCCTGCGTGCAAAATTTGTTCGAATTTGTAAAATATTATTATAGTTATAAGTAATTAAATTGTGTAAGAGAAATGAGTCATACGACCAGTCAGTCAGTTATGTGCCATGCGTGATACACGCTTAGGCGATCATGTATCTTTTGATACATGACTGACGAGGCAGATTTTTTTCCTGTTGTACGTTGTCATTTCGTTCTGCGGTAGCCCAGTTGCCATCCAAGGCTATAGGTCTGTTCTGCTATTTACCCATAGCTTGTGGCGGCGGGGGGGGGGAGAGAAGATTCATACCTTTCCCAAGGGTATTAGTACGTAAGTGAATGTAATTGATTCAACCAGAATTCGAACTCGGCTCTCCGATTCCTCAAATCCGAGCCGCTTTCCATTACTTCACCGGAAACAAAATGAATGAACGACTAAATACGAAATAAAGAGAAGGTTAAAGAAGAGTCGAAAATATGTAAGAAAAGCTCGAGAGAAAAAAAACGAATCGACGTCGAAGATGTGTAGATAAAAACCGTTGCCGATATCGCAGTGAAAATTGCAAGGAAAGAAAGACGAGAAATGTGAGTGTTAATGAAAAGAAAACGTTCAGAAAGGAATAGTAAGTAAAAGTACCCAATAATAATTATACCTACCTATATATATATATATATATATATATA
>CAHIKZ030004513.1:637500-707500 GCA_903632075.3 Acanthosepion pharaonis | reverse complement strand
AAATATAAAAGTGAACATTGAAGTCAACACTCAGAGGCAACAAACTGTTTCATGATAATTATCAGACATGTGTCCTGATGATTGCGTTTAGCATGAAACAATTTTTCGCCTCTGAGTGTTGACTTCAATGTTCACTTTTATATATATATATATATATATATATATACGCGTGTGTGTGATGAGCAAATGGAAACGAATGTTGTAAATGGTATAACTTCTTTCAAAGGAATAATAAAGTAATCAGCAACACCGGAAAAGATTCTGTTCTGTAATCGAAGAAAAGAGAGTGAGAGAGATAAACGAAAAAGTTAAATGGCTTTGAAAGTAGTGGTCACTGTCCGTTTAAGACGAAAAATAAATACACTTGGAGAGAATGAGAGAAAAAAATAATAAACACGTAAATGGAAGAGATCAACGGAGAGAGCGGAAGGCACTTCCGTGTAGTGAATAACCACCAGTAAATAAGATTTGAAGCTGAGGTCAATGCTTATCGATTTGTGGCAAAAGGGGGAGAATTATTTATAACCAAAAAGCACAAAGAAAACTGTCAAAATTGGAACGTGATTAAGGAGGCTGACAAAACGTATCTCCAAACAGCGAAGAGCGGCAGGTAAAGAAAAGGTAGTGAAAGAAAATAGATAGAAAACCTGGAAAGGTGGGAGAGAAAATGAAGGAAATAATACTTTCGTAGTGGTATGAGGAGATAAGCTGTTATAGTTTAGTCACGTGCTTCCTATTAGCCAATAAAGAACGCCGGTTGAGCAAGGCTACCACGTACATCACAGGTGAAAGGGTGAGATGAGAAAAGAAAATATGTCGGTTTAAGAAACCGACCACAAACGTCCATAAACAAACTTAATTGTCGGAGCGCGCATGCGTTGAGATGGCCACAAATGACGAAAAAGCATAATATTATTAATAATAATCATAGCAATATTTGCATTGTTATAAACTCATTACACGTTTTTTAAGCTTAAGATGCAGTTAAGAGCAGTGGGGTGGAGACAAAAATGTTCGATCCAACAAAGAAGCTTTCTCTCCCCTAAAATAATTCTGATGTTTGGTACAAGGCCATAAATATGAAGTTCTTATTGAAAGTCGAACTCGGCCTTCATTATTTTTTTAAATAATGTTTACTCCCCACTCCATACAAGTCCCAAGAGTCACTGGAGTTAGAGGGTTATAGAGTGAGATGTAAGAAGCACAAGTAAGATATGTGGGGAAGATAACGGTTAACACTATAATTCAATCGTCCTAGGTATGACGATAAACTATATCTGGCCTCTAATCGGGAGGCCTCTGACGAGTGTGGAACCCCACTCTTAATTGCTATTATTCACAGGTCCACCCTGACCCGGGGTTGTAGCACCTCTTAGGTTCTTAGCTATGATCAAATAGTTAACCTTCAAACTAGTGTCAAAACACTATGAAAGTAAAGAAATAGATTTTATAGTGAAGGTGCCAGCAATACATTTTCATAGTAAAAAAAATTACCAGCAATACATTTTTATAAAAGAAATTATTACTAATGCTCCTAAGAAAATTAAATTCTGCCATAAGGAGTTGATATGTCGTTAAATAAACAAAACAATAATTCAATTGGTTGAGAGTGTAGCGACCGAGAAGGAAAGAATCTGTTCAAGTGGAACTTACATCTTGCTAATGGAATAAGGGGTGGATCACTAGAATGTGCGTGGCATGGCTGATCTTAAATGGGAAAGCAAAACTGGTGGAGCTAAGGACGAGCAAAAGATGTATAAAAACTTCGTGACGATCGACTTCGTTCCTTAGTCATAATCTACGGGTTTAGCTCGTTACCCGTTACGAGGCGCATTTTGGGTGTTTGACTGTTTGGAAGCAGGAGGCTTTAGCTTAATAAAATGTATATATAAATAAAAAAAAAGAACAGTAAGATATAATGAACACGCAGACACCCCTTGTCTAGTGGTTTTATCTGTAACCTTGGAAACGTGAATTATGATTTTAGCTGTGTCTTTAAAACCCAGTAATTTTAAAAGTTACTTCAAAATTCGCTTGATGATGAAATGGAACTAATATCTTTAATTTAATTACAAAATTAAATTCGGGGCTTTTACCTCCCATTTTTGAAACATGGTTAGAACTGTGTAGCGGTAAAAAAAACATATTTTAAATCAATTAATTTATAATATATATATATATATATATATATATATATAGATATGTCGACTGAAAGTACGACTATTTACTAAGCGTATTTACGCCCGGTGCAATGCCATAGTACAGTGCCATGGTCTCAAACACACGGCCGACAAGAAATCATTATCGGGACCAGTATTTCACTCAAATTTTAATGTTTAATAAATTTGCTCTATTCTATAATTTTACAGTAGAAGTATTGAGCTTGACCTACATACCAAGTGTTGACAGGCAGTCAATCAATTTTTATGGCAGCAGGGATTGCTGTAGTCATGGCGTTCTTTACTTCAGGCCAAATTATAGTGCAGCATACGACCGGAACCGGAGACCTATCTCAAATCTCGTCGTTTCATGAGGAGCGAAGATTTTTAGTTTGGGTGTGGGTTTGCGATAGTTCACTGTTGTTGTCGGCTTAAGATATATTTGTTTTCAACACTTGGAATAACATTGTCTTATTCAATTGACGTAAATAAAAGATGTATTTATTTCCTTCGAACTTATATATATATATATATATATATATATATATACAGTGGGGGAAACAAATATTCGTACACATACATTTTTTTTCATTTGTGTTTCCGAATAATGTATAAACATACTTTTCATATAATTAACTGTACACAGATGCATAATAACGAAATATGAATAGAAAACAGAAAAAAAATGATTTAATAGAAATAAATCCCATTTATCCATTTTAATGGGTGACAAAAGTATTTGTACAACGCAAATTTCAGATTTTAAAACATTTAAATTGTTTTAGTATTCAAGTGGAATATTGTAGAATGTTCCAATAATGTTGTAAGTAGTTATTTTTAAAAAATACAAATATCACATTCTGTAACTGATATTTATGCAAGAAGTTTATCATCATGGCAAGAGGTAAAGAAGTGACAAATTCGCAAAAAGAACTGATTGTTCAGCTCTGAAAAGAAGGTAAAAGTTACAGAAAAATCTCAGACTACGTGAATATTGCATTTAATGCGATTAGTTCATTCATTGCAAGGTAAAAAAAAAACGCAAAATCGTTGCTAACCAAAGAAGAACAGGTGCTCCAGAGAATAATTCTTTAAGATCTTCGAGGAAATTAATGCATCAAATTAAACAAAATCCAATGGTTAGGAGTTGCAGGATGATTTGTGTTCACCAGGAATCTGTGTCACTAAATGGTTAATAAGCGATGAAATTCATAGGAACAATCTAAAGTCACGACGCCTCGGAAAACTCCACTGCTTTTGAAGAGATACTAGGTTGAAATTCATTCGGGAACAAAAGAATAAGGAAAAATCGTATTCGGAATGAGCATTATGGACAAACAGAACTAAGACTGAGTTGTTTGGACGTAATTCTACAAAACATGTATGAAGGAAAGATGGTGACGTCATCAAACAAAAGAAGACAGTTCCAACAGTGAAATTTGGTGGTAGAAGCTTCATGGTTTGGGGATATTTTTTCTGCAAAAGGTACTGGCTACATACCAGTAATAGATGATAAAATGAATGTCGCAACATATGAAAATATTTTGGAAGCAAATTTAATGATTTCAATTGAAGATCTTGAACTAAAATATCCTGAAATTGCCAATCGACAATTTGTGGCATTATTTGAAAATTCAAATCTAATCGAGAGCTCCAATAAAACATTCTGGATCTGAAGACCGTATGCGAAGAAGAATAGTACAAAATACCAAATAAAATTTGCAAATCATTGATAACTACAAGAAGAGATTGGTTGCTGTAGAAGCGAATAATGGCGATTCTACAAAGAATTAAATGAAGATTATGTATTCTTTTTTGCATTGTACGAATACTTTTTTTCACCCATTAAAATGGATAAATGGGATTTATTTCTATTAAATAAAATTTTGTATGCTACGAATATTTGTTCCCCAATATATATATATATATATATATATATATATATATATATATATATATATATATATATATTTCATTGCGAAAAATCAATTTCTGTGTGAAATTTACTAAAAAAGTAATTTAAGAATCTTGCTCTTGGATATCAGTTTTTTTTTACTTAAAGTTAATTTAATATTCTTCGCTACGATTTTTTAATTTATAAAAAGCCTATGCACTAATGATCAGCTTTATTTTGGGGTAATCTGTATTTATTTGTAACAAATGAAAAATGTATGCTTAATTTTTACTAAGCTTATCCTAAAATATAACATTTTATTTGGTTTAAAACAATAACTTATTAACCCAATGGTTCGCAAACGTTTCACTCACGGCCGCATTTTTGGAATGTAAATTTGTTCGACTCTTACCAAAGCAGCCCCACGGCAAAGAAGGTTCAGAGAGAGGGTTAAAGCGAGATAGCCGAGGATTCGACGTTAGAATTGATAACTCTTTCCTTCAATTTGCGGACACTAGTTACCATATTATTAATACTTGATATAATACAAAAATATCACAATGGTAAAATCGGTCACTAATTATTTATAACTATTTATACTGCATGCAATTACAAGTAATCAATAATAATATTTTCAATTTTGAAATCATTTATTTTGGCATATGAATTTTTTGAAACTATCTCTAAATATTTGTCTTTCAATCATTCCGCCTCACCTGCTATCCTCTTCCGCTCCACCTATGCAACGTTTGAGAAATACTGTATTAACCCGATCTTATCCTAGCCTTTCTTCTTACAAATGTTACAAAGTCTCTTTCAAGAAAGTTTTGATGTTTTATCTTTAATTTTCAACATGCTTTTCTTCCGAAAAGTTTTTTCTTCAATTCTGTTTTTATACTACAAAATTTATTTTAAAATGCTTTAATTTGTTACATAAGGTTTAATATTTTTCTCTTTATTTTCATTCATAACAACCAATATATCGACGATAAAATTTATCTTTTTATGAGTAATTTTCTTTTCTTCCTAAAATGTAATTTAAAGTATATTTAATTTTAGTTAAATTTACCAAAACAAAATAAAATACAATAGGATCAAATGTAATATTTTATACTACAAAATTAATAAGAAATCATTTTTTGGAAATATTTTTACATAATTATGTCATGTAATTCAATTGAATCAATTCAATCCGATAGTTTTAGATATCGTAAACGTAAACGAAGTGGTAAACGTAATAATGGAAAAAGTGAAAAACAGACTCTTTAAACAGCTTAAAAGTAAACTCCTTTTTAAGATTGTTTAATTTTAAGCTATTTAAAGTTAAATTTCTTATCAGATGACAGTTGTTGTCTGTTTATTTATTTGTATTTCAGTTGTCCGGGAACCGTCAAGAACACACCATTGATCCCAATAGTTCTACCACAATCCCATCATGGAAGTCATATTAAGTAATAAAGGAAAAGAGAAGATTTGCTTCCAAGGATTACAAAACAGATTATAACATCAATTACTATCAGATGAAGATTTTACCCTATTTTTCCACTTGTGTTTTTATCGGAGCCATTATTACTTAGATTCATATGAAATATTAACCGTAACCCTGCTGCTAAAGCAGACATTTTTATGAGTCAATTTATTTTTCTCGGTACTTCTACAATCATAAAATGTATATTTAGGACAAAATACATGAGCCTGACAATAGTTACTTAATTTCTAAACTAAAATAAATAAAATAAAAAAAGTCACTTTCATATTTATTTTGTTTCATGACATGTTCTTTAGCATTACACTACTAACTTGCTTTCGACTGCAAAATTTTGTGCAGAAAGAGGATCACAGAGCCTTGATATTTCTCTGACTCCTGATTGTTCAATTAATGCCAATATCATGCTTTCGTCTATGTCTACACATTTAAAATTAATTTACCGCCCAAATCTGTCTATAGGTTTCGAGCCTATCACGTGGCATACAACATTATAAATACTTGAACATATTTTCAACTCTTCCTCTTTTGCCATCTCTCACATACAAGATGTAGTGTTAGAGAGATTGCGTCTGTCCTTTATGGGAAGACGCTATGACAAGCGCACACACACACACGCATGTACCAACGTTGTACATCTCTGAACTCATCTCATTCACTCCTTCAACTACAAGGGCACAGAAACTATTAAACTTCTAACAGTGAGACCCTTTGAAACTAATATACGTTACAGCCACGTCAGTTAAAAATTTAACTTAAAGTTTTCAAGTCTTACCAGTTTTTTCACCAGTGAGAAATATTACTTCAAAATCTTTTGGAGGAATAGGTATCGATTCAACATATTCTCAGCTTCCCAGAATTCTCTCACTCATCTCTCTTCGGTGAACAATTTAAGCGGCAAGTTATTTCAGTTTATTTTCGCTAAACTTTATTCAGAAGTTTAAAAACTAAAAATTACATTTTTAGTACCAAACACAAGTTCTTGATATTGCAAGTGAAGACTACAATGTCCTTTCACTAAACAAGTTTCATTGAACTCTTCTCATACGAACTTTCCAGTCTATAAGACTTTTTTTTTTAATCGAAGAACATTTCTTTCATTGAGACTGAACTTTATTTCATCAACTGAAATCTTTGCTGTGAGTTCGGATAAAAATATTTTCTCTTAAAATGTTTTAACAATTTCAAGTTAAAGGTGAATAACTCATGTTATATTATTAATTTTAAATACTAAAAATTCACATACACCGTGTACACAATTAAAGAGACATTTTAATTTGTCATGAGAACAGTATTTGGTGTGATAAACATCAATTTAACTCAGTCTAAATTATCTGAGTGAAATAATTTTTAAGTCCTGTATATTGTTGATATAAAATGTTTTATTGTTATGAGAAAATACATCGTTGTTTTATATTTTGGATTTGATAGCCTTGTGCCATGCAAAAATTTAAATGTTTGTGGAGATGATATTTTATTCACGCAGCCAAACAAAAAATGTCCTTCTGATCTATAATTAATTATAGGAACCATTCACTCTGCAAAGGTTCTATCATTAATAGTTCCGTAATGGCTTTTCTTTCATTTAAAAATAAATTAGGTGGATTTGTTAACGAGGTCGGAGTTGATTGATCCGAAGATCCGTCAAATTATATATTCATTGTAATAAGCCCTTAGTAAAGAAAAATATAACAAGATAAAGAAGATTTGCATTTCGAGTTAAATTAATTATTCTCAAAATCTCTACGTTTTTTTCTTTGAATTAAGTCGTCTAAAGCAGTGAACTTATGAAAAACAAACCGAAACTAAAAATGTCTTCGCTCTCAGTGAAAAGACAGGAGACGAAATAGGCCTCCAATTCTGTATAAAAAGTTGCACTATGACTTGGTCTGAAGTAAAAACGTAACGAGATAGTATATAAGCGTATTTTGTGATTAATTTTCTTTAATTTTATAGGAAATACATTTGACACTTCATATTAGGGAAAGCGGAAATATTGAATTTTTATATACAACAAACTTATACGAGTTTTTTATATATATATATATATAAGGTAAAAATGAACAAATTTTGCTGCTCGTATTAGCGTCGGGGTTCAGACACGCAACAGAAAATGATTTTTTAATGAGCGGAAGAACAGATCTGATTTGGGTGGAGTGGCTGCATGGGGTGAATGGCAACTAACACAAACATCAGAGCATCTTGTTGGAAAGTGGTTTCAGAGAAGATTGCAAAATGAACTGAAATTTCAAGGAATAATCATGTTTTTGTTCAATTATATAATTAAAACCTCGAAAAAAAAACTGACAATATCAAAAGAAAAATTACTGAGGAGAACTGAAAAAAGTATATTTGTATTTCGTGACAGAAGTTACCGATTTTCACGCATTTGAGAAATGACGTGTAAATTTTGCTTTTTTAAGTTGGACTTCATAAACACGAACGAGATGAATAGGTGCGACAACTTGACTGTCTGTACTCCGACTCTATGTCCTTCACAATTCCTATCACTCAAAGTTACCAATTTATTTAATTCAATTTCGTGGGTCCGTTGACTCCCTTCGGTAAGGGTTTCTCTGAACGCCATTGTTAGGAAACCAATCATATGGTCCGCAGTCCCCAGCTTCTGGCTCGCTGCAACTCTCTCTCTCTCTCTCTCTCTCTCTCTCTCTCAGCACATAATGCTCCTTTTGAGTCCTTGATTTGGAGAGACTTGTTATAGCGATTCCCCAATGAGGATCAAATGTACGGCCTTAGCAAATAAGTCTGGGAGACAAATTCGACAATTACGTTTCTGTATACGCCGAAAAGTCAAAAACATAACCTTACAATAAAAAAAATTCCAAAGGCGCATTTTTCTTTCTTCTATGGGCTGTGTCTCTTCAGGACATAGGCGATCATGGTTCTCCACAACTTCTTATCCTTTGTAGCTCTTAATAAGGTTTATTGCTATACCATGGTCTCACGTCATCTATTCTGCCATCCATTTACACAAGCTCTTTAGGTAGGTTCTTCACTGGTTTTCTCTGTCCCTCTTGCCTTCAATGTCCTGTGAGTGTTAAAATTTCCACGCCCTCTTTCCTCATTATGTGTCCGAGAAATTTCAACTTTCTAAATATAAAGTCCTTTTGCTTGCATGTTCCTTAACTTCCTCGTTACCCTCATGTTCTGTCCATGGTATTCTCAGCATCCTTCTGTAGAACCAGATATTTTTTTTTGCCTCAAGTCTCCTCTTCATTTGAGACTATTGCTCAGAATTGACTTTCGTATAGGCAGACCGAGTGAAATACGCCTTCCAAATCAAAGTATTATGAAACGGAAAAATTATTAGAAACAAAGAAAAGTGTTCAAACGTTATATACATATATATGTTAATGAATGTTCGATAATTACCTTACTGATGAAAAAGCAACGGGCTGATATGAAAGAAGCCGAGAATAATATTGTTTTCCAATCATGTCACCCCCAAGAAAGCCACTAACACTCAGGGTCTTACAGAGAGCGAGAGTAAGAGAAAAGGCTGAATATAGGGAGGATTGAGGAAAGGACAAAAGATGAACGGGATTCAAGAAAATTGATGATGTCGATTGACGTTTCATTTAAGCTTTTGAAGATTGTAGTTATCAGGGAAACAAGTAAACAGAAGAGAGTTCCACAGGCAGGAAGTGCGAGAAAAAACTGTTTGAGAAGAAGTGGCGGTTGCATTTAGTTCTTTCAACAGTAAAAGACTGGGACCTAGATGCCAATCTAGTAGCACGCTAAAATTCATGTAGATGAGGTAAAAACTTGTCACATTAATTGCCATGAAAATACTTGAAGAAAATGCGGGGGAAGCTACGCCACGTCAGTGAGAAAGTGACTGAAGTTGAGATACCATGTTAGAATCAATTATATTGGCAACCCTACTTTGGATTTTGCCAAGAACCTCAAGACGAATAGCAGGGGCAACAGACCAGATATTGCAGCAATATTCAATGCACGGACCAATGACAGATTTGTAAATGGGCAAGATGAATTATGACGAGAAAAATCTTCTGACACAACACATTGATCCAACTTTCTTTGCAGTAGATGCAGCTATTGATTCAATGTAGTCGCTATACTTCACGTCATTTGAGACCAAGAAGGTGCAGTGTATTGCTCTCCTAGAGCCTAGTGTCAGCCATGCTGATGTCAGGCAGAAAAGGTGATTAAAGGAAATCAGTTTTGTTTTGGAGGCATTTAAATTTACAAGCCATTTCCTGTCCCAGTTAACCACTGGTTAGAGGTCATTTTCAAGAGCAGCAGCCAATCAGCTCTCTTGGATTTGCTCTTGAGACAGGAGTAAATGGTAGTGTCATCTGCATAAATGCCTACTTGGGAACCGATAACATCGGGAAGATCATTGATAATTTCCTTACAGATAAAGAGTTAGTTGAAGTTGATGTGGTTCTCCTGAATGAAGCTGAGAATAACACAGACAGATCATGTGAGCAATGAGGAAATAAAAAGGACAATTAGAATCAGTAAGTTGATATTTCTCGGGCGCATGACGAGCAAGGAAAGAATATTTGGAGAGACTTAACACCCAAATGACATATTTAAAGCAAGACCTACCAATCGAGCGTGTGTAAATAGATGGAACAGTACTGCCTGTAAGGGGGACAGACATAGGTTAGAGCTCCGAATGATATGAAGTTGTGGAGAACCATGATCGCATACATCCTGAAGGGATAATCCACAAAATAAGAATAATAAACTTAGACCGAAAAATACATGGAATCCTAAAAATATTTTCTGTGAACTTCAAAGACCTCTGGAACATTATTTCTTACCTCGTACCAGTGAGCGAGACACGCGAATGCTGACGGCAGGTGTTAATGATAATCAACGAGATGCAAACAAAATAAAAATAATTGCTAAATGAAAAGTATTAAGAAAAATCAATAGTCACAGTTATTAGGGCAAATTCAGCTCTGAACGAATCGATAGTTCTCTTAAAAATCTAGATGAAAAAGAAATGATCAATATTTGTTAAATGATGCATTATAGGCATGTGCGAGATTTTATATTAATGGAAGTTGGGGTGGTGGATAAGTTTTCTTATAGATCAAATGTTAAACTAATTCCACGCTTTTATTTATTTATTTTAGATCCTGGGTATTTTTTTTTCTCGAGTTCTTTTAGCTCCAGTCGAATAATAATGGTTCTGTTATTATGTATAACCAACTTCTTTGAATTGTCCATCCCATTTTCGTATAAACGTCGGTTCTATCGACTATACATCGGCCTCGTATTTTTCTAATTTTGTTTCATGTTTATAGTTTTAAACAGTTTCACGTTCGAAAGTTTTACTTATCTCATCTGACAATAGTTTATACCTGACATTTAAATGACAAAGTCAAGGTTGTATATAAAATGAGTCCATCGAGAATCGATGTTGAACCAACCTAGCACAGCTTGGTGTCATGCACAGGTTGGTGTGGTTGCAATGATTTGCGCTGAGCCACAGCAACTCTCTCTTCCTACTCCTGCAATCACAAGACACACAAGTGTGTGTCGTATGTGGGGGGGGGGAGCAGACCACAGGGGATGCCAGATAATATCAGATAGTAGATTTATTAACTGCCTTCGGGTCTCTCCATCCGGATTTGCCAGGCTGGTTTAAATTTTTACTTCTCCTAGATCATTTACCACCCAAGGCTATAGAACCCTGTCTGTTCTGCTATTTAGCCATAGGGGAGAGAAGAAATGGATTCATATCTTTCCCAAGGGTATTAGCACGTAAGTGAATGTAATGAATTTGACTGGAATTTCAGCTCGGATGGAAGCACAGTGAAGTAATAAATTGCAGCTTAGATCGAGAAATCGACGAGGTTGTATATAGACTATGTTAATATATATATATATATATATTTTACTTTGTTAGTCGAGTAACTTATTAGTAGATATCATGGCAATAAAAAAACTCATTCTCTATGAGCTGGTGACTGCGAGTAACATAATCATTCAGGAAATCTATGTCATACATGAAGTATACGGGGGGGGGGCATTTTTGACTATTTCTGTAGCTCCGATCTATATGACTAAATTAAAAGTCGTAGAATGTTGAGAGAGAAAGACCTAATGTGAAAAAGATAATCTCGTCAAATATTAACGACAAAGTTTCATCTAAAGAATTAAGACAACTTATAAGTATTGCAGGGATGCAGAAGGTAATTATCTCCTTTTTTTTCTTTTTTTAATCGCTATCATCCCAAGAAAGGCAGTAAAGCCACTAAAACGTAAGGAGGTTACATTGTGTGGAAGAATGAGGAACAGAAACATTAATGGAGCAGAGAGATAAAACAGTTAGCAGGAGGACAGTAGATAGCTATTGAAAATGTATTTAAATTAGATTAAGACTGGCTGGAAGGCAAGGAGCCAGAAGGGATTTCCACAAGCGAAAAGTGCGAGAAAAGAAACCGTTAGCATAGAACATACGGCTACATCTTGCTAGCTCAACTGTAAATTGATAACGCCAGTCGAGTACTGCGCTTAAATTCATAGTCGAGCTACCATAGCGAAGAGCTCATGCAAACAATTTCTGTGAAAGGAGGAAGAATTTAATTATGTCTCCAAAGATGCTCAAGGGTCACGCGACAACCTTTGGGGACAATTGTCATTTGCTGGTTAATACTTTTTGTATTCTAATGTTCAGTCTGTACAAGACCCAACTCGAAGTAGAAGATTACCGGATAAGAGATAAGGAGAACGGTTTATGGGAATATTTCGGTAAGGTAACTGTTAACACTATTGATCGAGGAAGCATCCTTATGGGAGTCAGTTCCACAAAGAAGTGCTCCAAGGCCTGGGTTATTTACAGCTTCGTGTTTCATTCGTAGCAAAGAACGTCGGGAAGCAACACTCGAGTGACCCTTATAGGCCCTCTTACGTACCTTAGTAGGAGCTGCAACAAATCTTTTCACAGTTTGGTAATATCTTTCAATTATTTTGAATATTTCTAATGTAGATTTGCATTTAGAAAGTTCAGATATTATAATATCTTTGTCAGAAGGTGTCAAGTCACATTTGCGACCCATAATTGCACGATTATAATGACACTCGTTTCTAACCTGGAACACTTCTATATCGTGTTAATTTAAAAAAAATGGCCGCCGTTTGTTTCCTGTTTCGCAGAACAAAACAGTTTTTATGTAGTCTGCGCATACACCTATTCGCATTTTATTTCAACAAAATGAAGAAAATATCACCTGGTTAATAATTTGAAACGCAGTGTGTATATATATATATATATATATATATATATATATATATATATATATATATATATATATATATTTATTTAAAAATATGATTCCATCGCTCCATAAGAGCCGAAAACTTCAATATAATTATTTGAATTAAATTGAATTAAAGTACCAAGCTCTGTTCCATCTTCAAGCGAAATTTTTTTGTAATCATTATATTTAGGCTCTACTTTTGTATCGAGCACTGTATTTTTTATTAATAACAAAAATACTAAAGAACTTTGGATTATTTACCTAACGAGTTCTTTCCTATTTTCTATATATTTTTACACACACACACACACACACACACACACACACACACACACACACACACATATATATATATATATATATATATATATATATATATATATATTTCAGATGTGAATTGTTAAGACAAAGAATTAATTCAACTGACTGTTATGATTTTTTTTCTCTGGTTGAACTGTTCAGAAGTGTTTGTCAGTTTTAGTTTCTTGTGGAACTTTTGCGCTCTTTTACGAAGAGTTTTTTTGGGGCGGGGAGGGGGGATTGAAAGTACTTGAGAAAATAAAAAGGTATGTCCGTGAATATGAGAGGGTGAAAAATTAAAATAAATCCTGTCTTCAAAAACTCTGGCGACCCCTCGTAATTACCGTCCTATTTCTCCTTAACCCATTGAAACAGGCCTTCTCTATCGGTGGTCACGGTCTGGTGCTCCCGCTGTACGTCTCGATGTCCTCGACAAAATCCAGAAACGAATATGCAAGATGATAGGTCCTGATCTGGCATCTAGTCTACAATCGCTATCCCACAGACGTGCCGTGGCCTCTCTGTCTCTTCTACAAGTATTTTCACGGCAACTGTTCCGACGAGCTGCTTTTGCTGGTCCCAGGACTGCATGAATTTAAGCGAGCTACCTGGCTGGCATCTCGGTTCCACCCTTTCACTGTCAAAACGGTTAAATGTAACCGTCTCTTCTACTCAAACACCTTCTTCTCCCTCACTTCTCGTCTGTGGAACGCCCTTCCCCTTACTTGCTTCCCCGATGACTATAATCTTCAAATATCCAAGTGTAATGTCAATCGACATACGACACCCCGATGTGAATTGTTAAGACAAAGAATTAATGCAACTGACAGTTATGAATTTTTTTCTCCATGGCTGAACTGTTCAGAAGTGTTTGTCAGTTTTAGCTTCTTGTGGATCTTTTGCGCTCTTTTACTAAGAGTTTTTTTGTTTTGGGAGGTGGGTGGGATTGCAAGTACAGTGTAACCCGGATATAAAAGAGTTGTCGGGACCGGAGAAGAAGTCTCTTATATCAGGGTTTCTCTTATATCCGGGTTTGGTCTATTTTATATACATTAACACAGGCTCTAATTTGGGACCAGAGAAAATCTCTCTTATATCCATGTTTCTCTTATATCCGGGTCTCTTATATCCAGAAAATAAAAAGGTATGTCCAGAAACAACACTCGAGTGACCCTTATCGTAGAAGCTGCAACAAATCTTTTCACTTTTATATCGTGTTACTATTGCAATACAGTTTTTATACATCCTGCGCATATGCCTCTTCCCATTATACTGTGAAAATTCCGTTAAATTCCGACTGGTAGTCCTTAGACAAAATGAAAAAATGTCACCTCGTTAATTATTTGAAACAAAGTGTATATATAATTTTTTTTATGTGGAGCAATTCTTTACTATTATTCATCGTTGATTTATGCATGTTGAGCAGATAAAAAAATTTTATATTTATTTAATGTTTGGTGTTGATTTCTGTTTTCTTTAGTCCTTCCTTCAGTCTTGATAAGATGTTATTATATCTCGGATATATTAATGCCAAAATTGGACGTTGGAAAATAGAAAAGACTAATTTATTTTCTATCAGTTTCTATACTACTACTATTACTGCTACTTCTATGTGTCGTGTCCCTTCAGGATGTAGGCGATCATGGCTCTTCCCAATTTCCTGTCCTTCGTAGGTCTTAATAACTGTTTTTTTTTTGTTTTTTTTTTTTGTTTTTGTTATCTCTCCCAAACTCTGTTCTACCATCTAGTAAATCAAACTCACCAAGTGGGTTATGCATGGTTTTCCCCGGTCCCTCTTGCCTTCAGCCTGTCCTATGAGTATTGGATTTGCCAAGCCATTTTTTCCTCATTGGGTGCCTTAGAAATTCTAATTCTCTCTTCTTGATGATAATTATAAGTTTCCTTTTTGCTTTCATTGTCTCTAAAATTTCGTCGTTGCTCACATGTTCAGTCCATGATATCCTCGGCATCCTTCTGGAGAAACACATTTTTTATTGCTTAGTCTCTTCTTCATCTGTGGGGAGACTGCCCAGCATTCACTTCCATATAGGAGGACTGATATTACATAACAGTTCAGATTCAAGAGAATAAATAAAGAATATGCTTTGAACAAACCAAATAAAGTGTGCAGCCCATCTGACTAAATACGAGTTCAAGTCCTTTCGAATGTTACTTAAGTTCTGCCTTAATCTATTTACTTATCTAAAGTAGAATATAAAACTGTTCGTCAACGGAGCTAAGTCACAAAAAGTAATATCATAAAATATCAACTAATAAAACGTTAATAATGACAATATTTCTTTATTTAATACTTGCAAATAATGGAATTTACAGGGTGATAGAAAAGTAACTCCTTATTTTAAAATACTTATACTTTATTTATCAACTATATTTTTACAAGAAATGGATATAAGAGTAAAGCGTTTAGTATAAAGTTTAATTTAAAATTCGGTATTCGCACCAGATTTCGCTACCAGGAATTGTGTCAAGTGATTTCACCAGGAATTTTTGTGGTATGGAAGACACAACTTCTTGTATTCGCCCTTCAAGTTCTTCCAAATTCTTGGTTTCGTAGACTTGCTCCTTTTACACCCGCCCCCAGCCAAAAAATTGTTACAGGTTGTTAAGTCAGGACTCCTAGTTGGCCACACGTACATAAAATAGGGAGTTAGTTTTTAATCACCTTGTATATTTCTATCTACCTAGCTAAAATATATATATAAAGGCTAGTCCAAAATTGATAGATTATGTATTTGATAGTCGCTTCTAAGCAAATATTTCCAGTATCAAGAATATGGAAAAATACGAAATGATTTTGTTTCTCTATCATTCTTTATTTTCCTTTTTGAAATATCTTGTCTTAATTATGTGCTAAATATAAAGAATAACACTGCTTTATCTAATAAAATCAGAGAAAACTATCATATCTCATACTACTATAGGTTGTATACAAATGATTCGGTATAATATCAGATAGTTAAAAAAAAAAAGCAGCTATAATTTGACTTTTGACTGTTGGCCACAGGTTTTTGTCAATGTTAGATGGGATCCCCGAAGTACTGGATGTTTGTTCGATTCTTAGTACTAGCTACATTTTTAATTCTATACTATGTTGCCTGTGTAACAATTTCAAAATTCGATATTCATGATAAAAAACAACAATAAGATGAATATGATAAGTAAAAATTATTTGAACAGACATGCATCGTTTTGCTTGTTTATTTTTTTAAATTATACTTTATCGGATCATTTCTCAAACATACATCAATCTGTCGTATTTGGTAAACTTCCTGAAATGAGACTGTCTTCATTTCACTTAAGATTAAAGGTTGAAGATAGAAACAATTTTTTCGGGGCCATCTTCATAGTGTTACCATCTTTTTTCAAAGACATTAATCCTTTGGATATGTTTACATTATCTTTTTCCAATCCATGCATTTTTCAAGATCTACCGGGCGAAAATTTTATTAAGAGCCAGGAAAGCAGCCAGATTTGTCATGTCTCTTACAATCTTTTATACAAACCGGATGTTGACTGCTTGACGACCCAAAGCAGAATGTAAAAACGCGTCTCTGCGCATCATGGCTCGAGCATGTTTTCGGTATTAAACGATATAAAATGAACTATATAGTAAAATGACTCCCGCTAAAAGACCCAAATTGTGATTTGGAGCCTACCACGTGATTTATATTACTTATAAATATTTTGACACGTCTTCATTCTTTCTCTTTTCTCCTTCTCAGACCCACAGCAATGTAGCTGAGTAGAGAAATCGCGTTTTCTCCCTTTGTGGAAAACGCTATGAAACCTCATAACACAGACCAACGCACACACACGTACGTACTAACATCGCACATCTACGAACATTCACTCCTTCAACCAACAAGGACAGCAATACTTAACATTGTGAGTAAGAAACTGTTTAATTCTCTTACAATTAACAGTACATCTTACTAAAGTTCTCCAAATTCACACACTTTTTAATACACTTCTCAGTTTATCAAAAAGAACATTTTCCCCACTCGAAATTCCAAGGACAAGTAAATTTCAGCATTTCAAACACAACTGATTTACTGTCTGTAAAATTGTTGTTCGGCATATATAAATTCCATTTACTTATGCAACTTTTCTTGTTGAATATTATTATTCTTGTTTGCTTATTCCTTGTTAACACATTTGAAAAGTAAAAAAAAAATAGTACGGGTTGAATAGAGGCCGTTCAATCAATCAAGTTTGAAGAAAATTGCTATTTATTTATTTTTTTTATTATGTCACTGTTGTAATGGTTATTACCATAGCCCTGGGTATTACTCAAGACAAGATAAGACATGGCATTTATAACGGTCAAAAAAGTGAATTTCCTTGCATGGCAGCTGAGTCAAAACGATAAATTTGCTCAAGAATAGGGTTAAACGCACACAAAAATGCTTTATCGATGAAAAATTATTGCCGAAAAAGAATATGCGCGTGTGTTTTGAGCGTGGCTAATGAAGTATTATTGAGAGAGAAAATTAAAAAATCCTTAAAACATAGTGAGACATCTCCACAAAATTGACAGGTTAATGATCATCATTAATACCAACTAAAATATTCTACATATATTTTATTTATATATAATAACTGTTATATACGAATAAAGCATCTTTGCCGACACTTGAGTTTGAACATAGATCGCCAGTGAGTAAACACTGGCGATCCCATTATTGATTAAAGTAGACCATGTGACCATAGAGGAAACGCATATATGTAGGAAGTAGCTGATAACTAACGATCTGCATTTCTAGTCTATCCTCTGTACTATACGGATCATTATTTCTAGTCTATCCTCTATTACTCCACGGGCCGCTATTCTCTACTCTATTCACTATACTATTTCTCTATTCAGCTCAGCGAGTATTATCGAGCAAGTACTATTTGTGCCAGTGATATTTGAACACCAGTATTATTTAACGGCGTACTATAGTGGTATCTGCGATTACAAAGTCTCTACTACAACGAGCATTACGAAAGTGACAATGAGTATTCGTTAGTATCACAAGAGTCTCAAATGAGTGTTCGTTGACATCACAAAAATAACATTTTAAAAACTTTAAAGTCATCGTCACAAATTCACAAATACTGGAAAAAGCAGATTGTCTGAATAGATGTCCATTAGTCTTCTGTGTGCCGTGTCCCCTCAGAACGTAGTGATCATGGCTCTCCACGATTTCCTGTCCGTGGTAGCTCTTTATAAATTTTGTCTTTTTGTTATTTCTCCTAAACCCTGTTCCATGATCAATTTACCCAAAGACACGAAGTAGGTAATGAGATTTTCCTCTTGTGCATTTGCCTCAATCTGCCCTGTGAGTATCAAATTTTCCAACCCCTCTTTCCTCATTATGTGTTCTGAAAATTATAACTCTCACTCTGGTGTTAAGTATATGTTTCGTTTTTGTTTCCATTTTTCTCTAAAAACAACATTGTATCCTCGGCGTCCTTCTGTAGAACCACATTTCTTTTGCTTCAAGTCTCTTCTTCATCTTTGAATAGATTGTTTAGCATTCACTGCCATATAGGAAAACAGATATGGGGTACATTATTTACATTATTCGGACTATTGTCCTCATCTTTGTCGCCATATTTATTACAACGTTTCGGCCGTGGTACGCTCCTGCCTTCTTCAGGTGGTTGGAATGTCGAACTGAACCCTTTATTTCGCTCACTGGGGTAGACTGCTCTAGTTCCACGTGCCATGTTTAATGTATGTCAGTTATCAGTTATCTCCTGTTGATTTCCCTCTAAAAGTTTTCCACTGCCTTAACCGGGTATTGAACTCACACTCTTTGGGTCACTGAACGCCTATATCCACTGTGCCATGTGTTCTTGAGGATACATAGCACAGGAAATAAAGGGTTCAGTTCGACATTCCAACCACCTGAAGAAGGCCGGAGCGTACAACGGCCAAAACGTTGTAATAAATATGGCGACAAAGATGAGGACAATAGTCCGAATAATGTAAATAATGTACATAATACCTCATCTCAGAAATATAGACAGATACTGAAAGGCCGAAACCTTGTAATAAATATGGCGACAAAGATGAGGACAATAGTCCGAATAATGTAAATAGTGTACATAATACCTCATCTCAGAAATATAGACAGATACTGAAGGGCCGAAACCTTGTAATAAATATGGCGACAAAGATGAGGACAATAGTCCGAATAATGTAAATAATGTACATAATACCTCATCTCAGAAATATAGACAGATACTGAAAGGCCGAAACCTTGTAATAAATATGGCGACAAAGATGAGGACAATAGTCCGAATAATGTAAATAGTGTACATAATACCTCATCTCAGAAATATAGACAGATACTGAAGGGCCGAAACCTTGTAATAAATATGGCGACAAAGATGAGGACAATAGTCCGAATAATGTAAATAATGTACATAATACCTCATCTCAGAAATATAGACAGATACTGAAAGGCCGAAACCTTGTAATAAATATGGCGACAAAGATGAGGACAATAGTCCGAATAATGTAAATAATGTACATAATACCTCATCTCAGAAATATATAGAGAGAGATATGGCGTAACAGTTCAGTACTCTTTTCCTTGTTTCTAGGGAGTTTTTTTCTTCTTTTTTTTCTTAACATCTGTGCTTAGCTTTTGGAGTGCAACTTTAGCTATTCCAATGCGCCGTTCTGATCTTTGTTAAAACACTTCCTAGATATTTTCATTTTCTACTTGTTTGGTTTTGTTATCCCTAATTTGTAATTTGCATTTTAGGGTCATCGTTTTGCTAACAACCAAGTATAATTGGGGTTAATAAATAAAAGATGACATTGTTTCAGGAGATCATTTTAAGTATTATGGGCCTAAACAATAGAAAATATTTAAGTCTTTAAACACAAACTATTGTATTTTCATGTAAAATCCATAATCCCCCAGCAGATCTTCAAAAATGAACTGAAAAACATTAGTGGTATGATTGTTTAAAGAAAACGGGTAGCCATTAAAAAAAAAATTACCTAAAACCTAATTAGTGACATGATTTCTTCAAAGAACACGGGTATCCGGTAGTTCTCCTGACATAACACCCGAACCTGAAAGCTCTATGAAGACGTTGTATGCCATGCTTTTTTTATCTTACGTGTTGTTCCACGATGTTGGGCTTAGTATAGAGTTTGTTTTATAGATACAATTTCCCAGTTTATTAAGAAATTTTCCAGTTATAATCCACTTAAATTAAGGCCAATTCTGAAAAAAAGTATATTCAATATTTATATGCCTCCATTAAAACGTTATGCCAAGGGTCAGTACTGATTTCCGCAAAGTACTTAACACATTTACACAAAAACCAAGTTTGAAAAAAAGCACAAAACCGATAAATACCACCCAGGAGATTCCGTGGTTTTCTTTTATTGGATGGACAAGCTTTAAAACGAAATAGTCTTCATATTAGGAGTGACTGCTGACCAGCTTTCTCACAGATGAAGACGGGACGACATTGATGTGGTTCTAGAGAAGGAAGCTTAGAATACGATAGACGGAACAGGTGAACAAAGAAAAAATTTAAAAAAAAAAGGAAAAGGGCGTTTATACTTAGAATTAGAGGCAGTTAAAATTTTAGGATATATTATGAAGGAAGTGTGTTGTGGTGTAATGGATATCGGTTCCGGCGTTCCGGGTATGATGATAAACTACATCTGGCAGCAAGGTCTTTGATCGGGAGGTTTTGAGGAGCGTGGCACTACCTCTTAATTGCTGTTGTTCACAGGTCCACGCTGACCCTGGATAGTAGTACCTGTTATGGTCCCAGCTATAGGCAAATAGTAACCCCTAAAACTGGGATAAAAACACTAGGAAAATTTAAAAATTTATTTTTCTAGTAAATATACCAAAACTTCATTTTCATAGTAAAAAAAAAAATCAGCAGCAGTATATTTTTGTAATGAAAATTACTAATGCTTCCTAGAAAATTAAATTTCGGCATTAAATAACCTATAATGAGTTGATATATATCAAAAAAGATATCGGCTCGGAGTGAGAAATCGGAGAGTTGAGTTCGAATTCCAATCGAGTTCGTTATATTCACGCACGCACAAATACCCTTGGGAAAGGTATGAATCCAACGATGGGTTGAATAATAGAGCAGACATGGTTCTATAGCCTTGGTTGGAAACCAGTCTACCGCATAAAAATGACAACCTACTGCCTAGTCAGTCATGTATCAAAAGAGATACGTCTATCGCGTATGGCACTTAACAGACAATTTAAAACTAACAGGATGCATTGAGGGCTAGAAGGAAACGTGGGATAACATCCTGACAAACTCTTTCAATTGGATGGAAGAACAATGACAAGAAGGGATAATAAATGGACAAACATTTCTTAGAGTTACATAGGAAATTGTGGAGAACCATGATCACTCACGTACTGATAGGACAAAGCATATAAAAAAATATTCTTATTAGACTTCATCTACTATACGCGTTTTCGATTTGGATCATATCATAAGACTGATTTGTCTATATACTCGTTTGACAGATCCTTTTCGGCTATTAGCATACCATTGGAAATGAATTATTGTTTGTAAGTTTAAAATTGTCTTTTTGATATTTGTTGCTTGAGCACGAACACAATGGGAATTTCCAACTCAACGCATCATTGGGGTAACATCCTTTGTTATATTTTATGTGCATCGCCTGGGAGTCACTATGGTATAATTAAATTCCGTTACATTTCTTCAAAGTATAGCGATCTGTTCACACCCTGAGCTTCTTCTACGTTGTCGAGTTGGAGAATATTTTTTCTGAGCATACATAAAATATATGAAGACGTACGCATTTTTTTTTTGTGTGTGTGTGAGGGGGGAGCAAAGAATGGGGGTACGCAATGTGCGGGGCGGGAGAAAACAGAAGTTAATCTTTTCTCTTTCATCCAAATGACAACTTGAGTTAATTCATACCTTTTGCTGTTTTGCTTTTTCGGTCCGCTCGACGTATACAACCAAGATAAGTAGTGTTCGACTGGAATAAGTAACAGCAAGTAAATTGGTCTCTCAACTTATGACAACTGGGTTTTCCCATCAGTGATGCGGGGTGGGGTCTTCAGTACTAAATTTCATTAAGCCAACAAATAACCAAATAATATGGTCGCGAATCTGTGGGGAATTCATCCGAAAAAGTAACGTCTACGAAATACTTCAGGTGCAAATTTGATTTTTTTTTTTGTAGTTCACTTTTTTTTTTATCAAAGAGTATTTTGCCGGTTACGAATTATACATAATTCAGAATAATAATCTAGATTGGTGGCCGAGATAGTTGGGTACTTCCTCCTGTCAGCCGTTCGGATAGACCACCAATTGTAAGTTAAATACATACAAATGCGTCTCATACGAAATGAAATATTGTTTTAAATAAACGGAGCGTCTATTCAATCACGTGTATACACTAAAAATAAGGTTTAACGTAATGAAAATATATCGAATTAAAAATAGTAAAATCCATTAATTCTTTAGAAATTGCTTTGTTTACGTTTCGTAGAGAAACTGAGCAGTTATGACTTTCCAGGAAATCTGAACGAGCAAAGTGTGATTTAAAGGCATATATATATATATATATATATATATATATATATATATATATATATATATATATATATATATGTGTGTGTGTGTGTGTGTATATAGTTGTAATAGAATGTTTCTCTCTCTCTATTACCTATTTTGGACTGGTTATATCAGAAAATATATTTAGTGTGCACAGGTCATACCTGACACTGGCTTCTGGAAATGTTAGCCGATTCCCTGTATTTCAGTAGTGTATTCTCTTTTACAATAAATTTCTCTTTCTTCCATTTGCACCGGTGTTGCTGTTCCTTTCGTTTCACTCGAGTACCACCTTTGTCTGTTTCTAACCCTTTTAAGTATCCAACGTGTATATATATATATATATATATATATATATATATATATATATATATATATAAAATATAGTCTTAAATATATATATATATATATATATATATATATATATATATATATATATATATATATATATATATATATATATATATAAGAGATCATAATAAAACATGTTGAAATCGCAACACAAAAGTTTTCATGTTTCAATACAATGATTGTACTTCTTCAGGCGATGGTAAGTAACTGTGAATTAAATTATTTTTAAGGAAGTTTTAAAAAAAAATTGTTATCTCTTTTCCGAAAATTAAAGGTTGGCGAACATAAGATCAAAATTAAAAATAGACTTGTGGGTATGTCTTGATTAACCAATTGAATGTCAGATTTATGCTAAATAGAAATGTAAGCTCAGAGGGTGGAAGTGGGTGAGTTACTTTTTCATGTCATGATAAACCGGAACTTAGGCCATCATAGACGATTGCGGAAAATATGGCAGCGACAAATATAATACAAATGTTTTTATTATAATCTCGTATAATATTTTTTATTATAATCTCGTATATATATAGTGTTCTACTTTGTACTGAGCACTTTTTTTTAAAGGGAAATGCTACGAAAAGTGGTATTTTATTCCCTCTGTTCTTTCTTTCATTTGGGAAAATACATATATAGATCTATGTAGATCTCTATGTACAAGACAGAGCAAGAATATAATACTTTTTTTAATGTAGGTCTGATGAACTGGGTCGTGATTATGATTCCAATGTAATAAATTATAACCATGGAATATTAGTGACTGAGCCTCATAAATATATTTTTTTTTAAGCGTTTCACCCCAAGCAAGGCGGGAAGGCACTAGGATGCAAGGGGTTACAGGAAATAGCAAGATCAGATAGGAGTGACAGAAGAAAGGATGAGGGTAGTGGATAGATCAAGGCAACTGGAGTTGTCGATTGACATTACACTTGAATAGCTGGAGATTATAGCTCACAGGGAAACAGGAGAAGGGAAGGGAGTTCCACAGGCGAGAGTTGCGAGACATGAAGCTATTAGAGTAGAAGAGACGGCTACATTTAGGAGTTTCGACAGTGAGGGGGTGAGAGCGGGATGCCAGCCTCGTAGGGCGCTTGAACTCATGACGTCTGGGAACCAGCGAATGCAGCTCTTCGGAGCAATTTCCATGAAAGTATTTGTAGAACAGAAAGAGGGAGGCGACGGCGCGTCTGTGAGAAAGTGACTGTAGACGAGACGCCAGGTCAGGACCAACCATATTGCATATCCGCCTCTGGAGCCTATCAAGAACCCCGAGGCAAACAGAAGGGGCGCCAGACCATATATGGCAGCAATACTCCATGCAAGGGCGAATTGTGGATTTAATGTATATTTTATGGAGTGCGTCTAGCGCTATCTCTTGATCAGTCTTTTATGGTGAATCTCTGTTTCTCTGGATAGGTGGATGTGTCTCTACCTCTATGCGTGTGAAATGTGTTTATATATATATATATATATATATATATATATATATATATATATATATATGTGTGTGTGTGTGTGTGAAAAGTGTATATAAATATAAATAAATATATATATATGTATATAATTATTTATATATTATATGCAACTTATTAGAAAGCGCTCAATATCAGAGATAGAGCTAACATATTTGGTTGGATAGATGTGACAAACTCACATATATATATATATATATATATATATATATATATATATATGTGTGTGTGTGTGTGTGTGTGTGTGTGTGTGTGTGTATGTATGTATATATTGTATACGTGTGTGTCTATGTACAAAGATATTTTGGAAAAACTTCTACTTTGACATGTTTCGCTGGTGAACTGGCATCATCGGAAAGAGAATTTCATTTTACCAGAAGATGATTTACATTTTTGTCATTTCTTTTTTATGATGGTATAACACATCAAAAAAGATTTCCAAATTGTCTCTTACATTTATTATTCCGTTGGAGTCTCATCTAACCTATTTCTCCATTCCCCTCACACACACACACTGAAAAGTTATTGGCCGGACCCAGAAATGATTCCTCCTAAAATTTTGAATTTTGGTCGAATTCGAAGAAGGGGTTTTGGTTGAGAAATTTAGTTCGATGTATATATAAAGTATATATAAAGCATTGGTCTTATATATAATGCCAATATTTATATATACACTATATGACATTCTGCATTTCTTTAAGAAACATTAAAATGACATATTTTTGTATTGTTTTTAAAGTAATTGATGAAATTTCACTAACTTCAAGTATTTGCTTCTTTTTCCTTTTTTTTAAAAAGCACTTATTGATAAAATATACCATATAAGAGCATCATATTGTGTTTTCGTCAATAAAAATCATCACCTGCCTTCATTGCTGTTTTACAAATTCTTGGCATTCTTTCCAACACTTTTTGAAAAAAAAATGGAAGACCTTCCCAATCACTGAAATATCTCACGCTCACTCTGCGGGTATTCTTTTCGAACTCTCCTTCCCAGTTCATCCCATACTAATTCAAAGGAAGATAGGTCAAGAGATTGTGGCGGTCAAGTCATAATTTCCAAAATGTTGTTCCTTTATTTTAGACGAGGTTAGTTTGACATAATTTAGAAGGGTGTTTTGGAAGGTTGTCTTGTTGAAAGAAGAATGTATTTTTTTTTCAAATTATACTTAAGTAGAGCATGTCGAATAAAATTGTTCTATTTCTTTCATGATACCCTTGATCTGAATCAAATCTCCAGCCTTCTCAGCCACAAAACACGCCCACACCCTAACAGAGCCAACACCATGCTTAACTGTTGGAACCACACATTCATCATTCAGTCTTACTGCTGACTTTCGTCTCACAGACACCCTCCTCTTACTACCACAATTTTAACTTTGGGTTCTTTATCTCTTTTGCCCTCAATAAGCAAGTGTTTATATTCAGAAGTTATTACTTTTGGCGCACCAGATTTTTCTGTTAACATTTGCACCTGTTTCTGATTTTGTAAGGAATATTGCACCCCATGTTTATAAATCTTTAACTTCTTACCAATTTGTCTTTGAGACTATCTTTCTTTAAATAAAATTAATTTGTGCTATCACCTCAATGCTTAGCAGCTTTGATTTTGTCATGCCATTTTAAATAAAACTATGAAAATACTGTCGTAATGATACAATATTATTTTTTCTTCAAATAGACAGATACATATGCTTTATTTGCAACATTAGTCAGTACTGAGTTGACATTTAGAATATTATTAACATTTAACTTAGTTGAAATGTCTACTGAGGGGTTATGAAGCGATCAGATGTCTCGCCACACTGATGAGCTGTGAAATATGAGTATCCACTAAAAATAACGTTTAAGTAATACACACACGAGGTGAAATGTTCTTAGGTTGACCAACATATAAATGTAAGCGTGTACACCAGTTAGTAGACAAACAAAAACATGCAAATGTACCAAAATACAACAGCTGGCCGACCATGCATAAAACAGACAGTCGCCGCTGGGTGTTGACTTCAATGTCCAATATCTGTGTGTGTGTGTGTGTGTGTGTGTGTGTGTGTGTGTGTGTGTGTGTGTGTGTGTGTGTGTGTGTGTGTCTTTGGATGACGAGATAGTTAACCGAATATCAAAGGTAACCAATGCCTTTGGGAAGCTTAAGGGATGTTCCTGGAATTTCACCGAAAACAAAAACCAGTCTATCGAGCAGTCCTTCTCGCCACATTTCTTTATGGGTCAAGAATCATGGACGCCATGCAGGACAACCATCAATCAACTTGATGCTTTTCATAAACGTTCAACACGCAGTTATACACAGCAGGACAAAATCTCTAACTCTGATCTTTTCAGCAAATGTGGCGTCGGTGGTATCGAATCCTTTCTGATGCAATCACAGTTCAGATGGGCTGGTCATGTCATCAGAATGAATGATGATCGGATGCCGAAAAATCCTCATGTTTTTCATGGTAAGCGTAAAGCCGCTTCAAGGACAATTTACGCTTCAAGGACAATTTAAATGCTGCAAACGTCCCTATTGAAAATCGAGCAAACTGGAGAAACACCTGCTACCGAGGTATAAATAACTTTGAAAAGAATCGTCTCAACCATCTGAGAGAATTAAGAATTAACACTAAATCTCCGGCTAACACATCAGCCTATATGACGGTTATCCCTTCAGCATACCCCTCGTGTGGAGTTGTTTGCAAATCCCGTGCAGGATTGTTGTCTCACACGAAACATAAACATAAAAACTGAACTGAAAGACACTCATACGCCGAAAACGACGGAAGAGTCCATCATACATACATACATATATATATATATATATATATATATATATATATATATATATATATATATATATATATAAGACATTTATACACACACACACACACACACTCATCCCCCACATATATATATATATATATATATATATATATATATATATATATATATATATATATATATATATATGTAAAGGCAGGTGTGTGTGTGTGTGTGTGTAATCTAATGCACGAATAGGCAGGAAGATTGTATTGGCCAGCGTGAGAGCCAACAGCTGACTGACACGAATGATAACTAGCATGCAAAAAAATCGATAGCTGCATTTGTCACAAGTGGGAAGAATTTAAATCTGCATGGCACTTTACTCCAATTGGCTCATTCGCTTGCTTAAACTCAACGTTGATTCTGATTCCGCAGATCTGGGTTGGGTGTGAAAAAGTATTTGTTGTTAACATTCTTTTTTTCATTTGGTCTTTCCAGTTACGAGTCCTTTTTTAAAGCTGATCATTTTGTGTTCATTTTGTTTAGTTCTTTTTTCGTAACAGATTTAATGTTTAGTATAGAGCTTAGAAAAAATTGGCAGTGTGAGATAGGCAAGAGGTAAGGCATGTAGCAACATCAGCACGGCAAAGGGCACTCCTTTAAAGGCAAGGAAGGGCAAAAATATTTTAAGTCAAGTGATAGCGATTGTTGTATGAGTCATACGATTTTTGAATCAAGCACGGGCAACGCCGGGTCATGCTGCTAGTATTATTTATATGTAAGCACAAACACATCTGGAAACGGTAACACCATAAATAATTATATCGGTCACACAACTACATGCCTAACCAGACGACTTACGTTACGCCTACCCGAGCATAGCTCCATTAGGACTCATTTAAAGACACAAAAAAACTATTATACTCTATCAGAAACATACCAGTAGCAAATACAAGCATATTAAATCTCATCCACATGTAAAAAAAGATTACAAATAATGGAAGCCTTAATATTAAAAAGAAAAAGCCTACACTCAATGGCATTAACTCTGAACCCAGCATCAATGTGCTGACCGTGTTTTGAAAATAAGACATTCCTATAATTCTAGATACATACATATCATAACCCATATATTCACTTAAAAGTAAAAATAAAATCGTTCTTGATGATGTCTAAAAGTATAGCCAAAAGCCCTCGGACATGTAAAACTTTTGGGCAGTGTTTACACACTTTGTGTCCAGAAAAAGACACTACACACACACACACACACACATATATATATATATATATATATATATATATATATATATATATATATATATACGACATGTATATAAGACAATAATTCCGCAGTCAAACATAACTTGAATTTTGATCTAAAATGTTATAATGTCTGTTTATCTTATGTATTTTTCTCATCCATATCTCTGACCCTAGATGCTGCCTTTAAGAGATTCGATATTTTCCGATCTGGCTAATTATAAAAGAGAGAAAAAGAACTTATAAATTGGAGGGAAAGAGAAATATCTGTTTAATATTTAAATAAATATATACGTTTGGGACACGAACGCATGCGAGAAAATGTCAAAAGGAAAATAAGTAAGTTAAATTGATTCACTTGTGCGCATGCGTAAATTTCGGAGTTAAGTAACCTTTCCTCTGTTCGGTTGCAATCATTTGCATATCAGTTTGAAGAAATATGACAACATCATGATTTTACTTTTTTCCGTTTCCCTATTTGTATCTGCTGTATTTCGTTTCTTATTTTGTTTTACAACAATCGTTTCAATAATTTTGCCATTTGTTGTCTCCTCCCAGAAGAGACCAAACAGTCTCAAATTTCATTCTACCTTCAATCCCTCCCGCCCCCAGCGTTTTCAAATGTTTGTTTTTTTACTTTAAATCCGTTCTACTACATCTGAGAAACCATTCCGTTCATAGAATACACATTATTTTTTGGTTATTTCTTTGTTCTTTTTTTTTTTCTAAACCATTCTTTTCGTGAAATACGAAACGTAGAATTTTTTTCCAAACCTGTCTTTTCTTGAAATTCGAAACTTATTGTTTTCTTTTAAAAAAGAAAAGAAGAGAATAAATTATGAAAACGTCCAAAAAGATTTGAATGATTCTTACTAATATTCAGAATGATATTCGCATTTATTCTTGGGCGTTTTCGATTGGATATAATTCGAGCAATTTTCCAACAAAATAAATAATCGATCTATTTTCTTTCTTTCTATTTTAGTAAGAATATTTGTGCATCTTCTGTTAGAAAGGTTTAGATGCTTATAGTGCTTAGTTTACAAAAATTCATCCAATCCAAGAAAAACGTGAAAGAATCAACAGTTAAACCTGCGTAGTAGGTCAATCTCCTTAATTAACCAGCAGCAGTAGGTCAGTCTCCTTAATTAGGGTTGTATGTAGTCCCTTACATACTGGACATGTTCCATATTGGATAACAGGGTCCCCTATCCCGTGATTAATTCATTTTCATATTTCGTGATAAAAATATATTTTACTACCTTCCTACGGTTCTTGGTTGTAACTTTATAAGTAATTATACTTTCTTTTCCCAGATTCTCTTGTTGAAAATAACCCAAATGTAATGAGGAAACTAGCGTTGCTAGAAGTTTACACAAAACTGGCGAGATTGTTTCTCTGTTGCCCGTATTAAATAAATAGTTTCAAATGATTTAACTTTTACAATTTTTTTCTTAGCTTGTATTAAATAAATTTCAAATGATTTCACTTTATAACACATTAAAATCTTCGCTTTGTTTTTTAACTTATGTCTCTCCTCTGATATTGTATATTGGTCTGGGTGTGTATATATATATATATATATATATATATATATATATATATATATATATATATATATATAAAAAGAGGAAAAACTATACTTAGCGAAAGCGTTTTGTCTTCTAAGGGACTTTATCAAGAATGTTTACGCACACACACGCGCATATATATATATATATATATATATATATATATATATATATATATATAAGAAGGCCTGACGATTGCATCTAGCATGAAACAGACTGTCACCTCTAAGTGTTGACTTCTATGTTCACTTTTATATTTACATTCGCTCTATCTCTGATATTGAGCACTTTATCCCATAAATATAGCACATCTTAAGACAATATTTCTTCATATATATATATATATATATATATATATATATATATATATATATATATATATATATATTAAATAAAAAATTTAAATGAAAACAGACCACTTTAAGGTTCCATGTAATAAATTATTTCACCACAGCCCTTTTTTTAAAGGCAGTCCTTTTATATATATATATATATATATATATATATATATATATATATATATATATATATATATATACAAGGTGGGAGTGCCACTTGTACACAGGGTTTACAGAGAGTGAAAGCGAGAGAAAAGACTGGGTATAGTGGGGATTAAGGAAAGGTTAAAAGATGAACGGGATTCAAGAAGAAAGAAGATGGCGAGTGAGGTTACATTTAAATTTTTGAAGATTGTAGTTTTCAGCAAAGCAAGTAAACGGAAATGAGTTCCACGGGCGGGAATTACAAGAAAATTGTTCGAGTAGAAGTGGCGGTTACATTTAACTATTTCAACAGTAAAAGAGTAGAACCTAGATGCCAATCTCGTAGCACCAGGAAAAAATCTCGTCAGAGCAGTTACCATGAAAACATATTTGTAGAAAAGTCGGCGAGAAAGTGACTGAAGTTGAGATGTCGATTATATTACAGAACCTTCTTTGGATTTTGTCAAGAACCTCAGGATGAATATCAGGAGAAACAGACCAGATATGGCAACAGTATTAAATGCACGGACGAATGATAGATTTGTAAATAGATAGAGTCTGACTAGAAAAACCTTCTGGCACAACACAGTGATCCATCTTTCCTAGCAGTAGATGCAGCTATTGATTCAAGGGAGTCATTCCACTTCAAGTCAGTTGAAAATATGAAGCCAAGAAGGCTCAGTGTTACGCTCTGCAGGTGTTAAGCATCAGCCATGCTGATTGGCGGGGGTGCAGGGAACTTTCTCTATGGTGGTTAAATGAAAGCAGTTTTGTTTTGGGGGCATTAAAATTTACAAGGCATTCCCTAACTCAGTTAACAACTGATTGGAGTTCCTTTTCAAAAGCAACGCTGACGGATTATCTATTGAGACAGGAGTCAATGGTAGTGTCATCTGTATAAATGCTTATTTGGGAATTGATGACTTCAGTAAGATCATTGATTAAGATCTGAATCAGTGTAGGATCCAGAATAGAGCCTTGGGGGAAATCCTCATTTGTGCGGAAGAATCTGTAAGCGAGCCCGCTCAGAACGACCTTTGATAGGAATGATTGGATTAAATCAAATAATCATCCAGTAATACCGTAGGCCTGAGGCTTACGTAGAAGACCAGCATGCTAAATCCTGTCAAACGCCTTTGAGATATCTAGAGTCACAGCTCGAGCTTCGCCGTTATTATCAAGAGCTTTATATACATATTCAGTGATGGCCGTAAGCACATCAGCAGTTGACCTGGCAAAACGGAATCCATATTGTTTATCAGAAAGTATTTCGTGAGAATTAAGATGCTTAACTAGCATTGATTAAAGCCTCAAATACTTTGCAGAAACGCGGTAGGAGACTAATAGGGTAATAGAGGTGTTAGAAGGTTCTCCGGAGTTTTTAAAAACAGGAACTACGAAGGATGACTTCCAACAAGCTGGAATACAGAAAGCAGCGAGTTGTAGCGTATGGGGAGGCCTAAAGCCAGCTCGGGAGCACATTTCTTTAGGCTGGTATCCCGTCACCTCCGATAGTCTTATGGGAGTCTAATTTAGAAATGATGTCCGAAGCCAGTGACACCGTATCACTCAGTCGAGCCTCTGTTCTAGGGGAGAAGAATCAGGTGAGGTTACTCCGAATTAGTCGAGTGCTCGAGTTGGAAGAGAATTTCCGAGCAAAACATTCAACCTCATCTGATGTAGGTGCGATTGAGGAATTGCTGTTGTTCAGCACACTCTTGTAGAACCACCAATAATCTCTAGAACTGAACTTGTGAGATGCTATACTTTATTGCATTCCATCAGTAAACAGTAACATCTCTTCTTTGGGTACATGCTTGCACTCGTTACGAGCAGAGACAAATAGACGTCTCTTGCAACCAGACGTGTCGGTCTGGGACAGCCGGTTGAAGTGATTCCTGTGATCTATAGCGGCCGAGCAAGCAGGTAATAACCATGGAGATTAACGGGATTTAACTTGGTATTTCCTTGTTAGAATGACAGCATCGATGCCGGCTTTCGTTCAGGAGGAGACCAAAGACGAGCATTTTTGAACAAGATAATTGAAAAATTAATTCCAAGGGACGTCACGAAGGAAATCACGGAACGAGTCCCAATCCGCCCGTTGATGTTTACAGACACTACCTCATGATGCAGAGTTGCCAAGAGGACAGATCTACATAATGCGACATGAGTTAGAGATAGAGAAGCTGACTGTCAGTTTTATTGGGGGAAACAATGCGGAAGTCCACTACTTGCGTGCGTGAGTGATTCCCTATTTTGATGCCAGCGAGGTCAGTGACAATGTTTAAGCCACCCTCTCTCTCTCTCTCTCTCTCTCTCTCTCTCCCTCTCTCTCTCTCTATCTATCTCGATATATATATATATATATATATATACAAGTACAGGTTTGGTACACATAGAATAAAATTCCAATAACCAAAAACACTATTCTTAAAAGAGTGCTCAATACAAAGTAGAGCTAATAATATCATCAGTGTGACCGAAACTCTACCGATTTGGCATCAATCAGAGATCCTATCCCTAAGCTATCGGCACACGCTAGAGGAGAGGGAAATTTTAACGTATTATATACGAGATGTATTCAAACGCGAGTAGCCAAGAGGGCTCAATATATATATATATATATATATATATATATATATATATATATATATATAAAATAAGTCGTAAGAAGATAGAAGTGGAGGCAAAAAGAGGTCAATTTTAATCGCAAAAGACAGGTAATAAGAATATTAAGTGCAAAGGTCTATGTTCAGGATTTTCCCAAGGGTTAATAACCTAGTGGATTAGAGCTTTGGGGGTTCAATCCCTGGGCTTGGCAGTGCAAACACAAGTAAAATAGGGGGAGGAATAAATGAGCAGTACAAAAACGTCAAAAATGAGATACCCTTAGGTATGGACAGCGAAACTTGAACGATCTTCTCTGGTTAATTAAAATAGTTCAGTTCGAAATTTCCTGAAAGTCACCTGAATCTGCAGACGCCTGAAATATTGTGATAATAACTGCAAACGTAATGGTCTAATTGTAAATAACTCCTCATCATAGAAAGTCAAAAAGACGTGATATAAAAGCTTGAAAAATGTATTAATAAAATTTATCTTTGGTCTGTGCATTCATCTTCATAATTTATATTTGCATAACTTTGGATTAACTTTCTCTCCTCTTCCCTAATTAATATTCACCACGCTTGCCCGGTCATGTGATCTTTCACAGCCAGTCCGTGAAGCCCAATCTGTACATAAATCAGTCTTAGGACAGACACTGAAAAGAGATTCATTGCCGACACGCAGGTAAAAAAAGCTCTTGCAACATGCTGGGTTGAAATTTTGCTACCTTTCATTTTCAGGATCAGCGAGAAGGTACTAAAATATTTCTACACGTTGTTAGCATGTTTTTTTTTCCTTCTAATAAATAAAACTTTCATTTACTTTCCTAGACGTCTTTAGTTCTTTACTTTCAATACTTGGCTAAATATTTTTACTACGACAGGTCTTTCGTATATGTTTTCGGAAACCCAATACATCTTACTCAATAGGAATGACATTCAAGACAATCTCAAAAGAGCCAACTCCCCAGCAAATTTCGTAAAAGAAATCCAAAATTGCATTTCAGTTTTCCTTTTCTCAACCTAACCAGTCTTGCTGCCTTAGGCTTTCCGGCTTGTTGGAAATCTTCGGCAGTTCCTTGTCTTTAAAAACACTGCTTCATCGAATTATCGTCGTATTAGTCTTCTACCTCTTTTTGCCAACGTTCTAGTGGCTTTAATCAAATCAGAGTTGGTTAAGCATCGCACGACATCCTTTCTGATAAACGATATGGTTTTCGCTTCTCTAGGTCAACTGATGGTATGCTAACTGCTATTAATGAAAGACACTGTCAAGTTTTAGCTAAGAACGGCGAGGCTCGGGCAGTAGCTTTAGATATCTTGAAGACGTTTCACAGGGCTTGGCATGCTGAGCTTCTTCAAATTGTGGTGTCCCCGATCGAAGTTTGGATTTGATTCGATCTTTCTTAACAAATCCTGTAATGAAAGCCGTGTTAAATGTCCACCTTCTAGATGTTATCACATTAATGTAAGGTTCTCGAGGTCTCTAACTTTGGAGCTATTTTGTTTCTTATACTCATGAACGACCTTCCTGGTCTGATCAGTTCCCAATTATGTAATTATGTGGATGACGCAAATATTTACACCTGCCGTAAGTCCGATAAGTTAAAACTGGCAGCTGCCATCGTAAATGACCGTCAACCAGTTTTTTTAACAGGAGCAAGAAATGGCTTGTAAATTTGAACACCTCCAAAGCGAAACTATCTTTTAGCGACCTCAGAAGGCAATTTTTGCCTTGGGTGATGCTAACCTCCTCTACTGTTGCATGTTGAGAATAGTGAATGATCTCAGCTCGGCACTTTCTCTTAGAAAGACTCCGAACGCAGAGAATTTTAACTATTTTTATTAATCATGTCGACATCTAAATTATCTAACTATCCACTCACTGGGGAAGCGTTTCGGACAAGAAAGAGCACACGTCTTTCATCACTTGACGCGAAAAACAACTCGCTGAAAAGCCCATCATTCCCACGCTAGCTCAGCCAAATAAAATCGCCTTCCTTATTAAGCCTTCTAACACCGAAAGTCAACCTCCGGAAGTCGAAGCTGAGTCTGCTAAACTATTATTTAACACCAGCAGAGGATCTCATTGCAACTTCTTGAGCTCACGTTTTCCACTGTCATGAAGTGAAATGATTATATTGAATTAATTGCTCGATCTGCAGCTAGGAAATTTGGTTCACTGTATTGTGCCAGGTAATCTTTTCTTCAGAATCCAGCTTTCGCCTTTATAAATCTACCATTCGTTCGTGAATTGAATATAGCTGCTGATGCTCCTGCTTAGTTATCTCAAGATACTAGAAAACATCTAGAGAAAGCTCGGTAAGTTTATCGGTCATGATCTGGTATCTCGACTTCAGTCCCTTTCCCACCTTTGTAACGTATCCTGGGTATGACGATAAACTACATTCGGCAGCAAGTAATCTGATTGGGAGGTTTTGAGGAGCGTGGAACCACCACTTAATTACTGTTGTTCGCAGATCCACCTAGAACTAGTTTGGCAGCACCTATTAGGGTCCTAGCTATGGGCAAATAGTTAGCCCCCACACTGGGCTCAAAACATGATGAACGTATAAATAATACATTATTGTAAGCGTTGTACTAGGTTGGTAATTAGGTCTCATCATTTTATTATTGAATAAGATAGATGTATCCGGAAGTTCTGTTCTAATAGATTTTCTAGCCTGAGAAAATCCCTTCCGGTTTCTTGCTTCCCTGATAACTACGATCTTCAAAGATTTAAATGCTGCGTCAGTTGAAACCTGTATTTTTGTTGCCGTTTCTCCTTACTGATGTCTTCTCCTTTTCTTTCTCTCTCAATGACCCCTTTCATTTTAGTATCATTATCGCCTTGCTTGAGGTCAAATGATTTAAAAAGACAAACTAATATATATATATATATATATATATATATATATATATATATATATATAATATCGTTTTAAGGTAAGTTGTATTTATGGGTAAAAGTACTCAATATAAAAGACAGAACATGTGTAAATATAAAGTTGACATTCCGCAGAGGCCTTAAAAGGCCTCTGCAGAATGTCAACTATTATATATATATATATATATATATATATATAAAAGAAGGCCGAGATCAAAATAATATTTTTAGTATAATATATTACAATAAAACCATTTTATATCGTTACATGAAAACGTTCATGTTTCAGTACTAAGATGGTAATTCTTCAGGCTTATTTGACCTTATTTTTATATTTTAGCGTAGACCTGACGTTCATTGGTTAATCTAGACATACCATAAGCATATTTTTAATTCTGACCTATTCCTCTCCTCTTTAAATTACGAAAAGAGGTAAAGATTTGTTTTTGAAATTTCTCTAATAAATCATTTTTATCATTAGTTATCTACCATCGCCTGAAGAAGTAGTACCATCTTAGTAGTGAAACATGAAAGTTTTTGAATAGCGATGTAAAAGGGTTTTATTGTAATTTATTATACTAAAATAATATTTTGCTCTACTTTGTACTGAGAACTTTTTAAATAAATGTTTTCTACTACATCTGTTCTTTCCTCATATATATATATATATATATATATATATATATATATATATATATATATATATATATATATAACGATGAGGCACGGTGGAGTAATGGATAGCGGCTCGAATTGAGAACCGAGTTCCAGTCGAATCCATTACATTCATTTACGTGCTAATACCCTTGTAGAAGGTATGAATACGTAAGTACCATGATAGACTAGGCTCTATATCGTTGCATGACAACTCTAAATTCAAAACCTGCAGAGAGTCGTTTGGTGACCTTGTGGCACGTAGTACACCAGGTCTCTGTATTCAGCCCTTCAAAAAGAGTGGTTGGTTCTACACAGAACCTTCACCAGTATAATCAAATCATATGCGCAGGTGTCTGGCTGTTAGTTCCTAGGAACTGAGTTGCTTGACCCTCATACATCGAATACGACGGAGAGTCCAGCATATATAACGATATAGCAATAAGCCCTTGTAGAATATTCGAATAATTGTATCTTTGCCAGCTGCTTGCAGATCCTTCTGAAATTCCCGTTTTTAAAATGATTTATGGCTCACTTTCCAACAAATGGTTTCAGCTGCTCGTTCAAGTACTTCAGAAGGACATCTTTTCGGGGTTGACTGGCAGTCAAGCCATTGTCGTTTCGTTTTCAAGTGATAACACTAATCTTACTGATTGGGTTCTTGAGCTAGTTGGATATATTTTCGATGATATTCCATTCTGTGGTGGTCAGCTCACGAAATTCTTGAAAGAGAACTCCTTTATCCTCATCATTATGAAGACATTTGCACTTATCAGCCAGGCCTTCAGTTGTCGTTCAAAGTACATGATGTTGTTGCCGCCGCCGGTCAATGTGCGTGGCGTGTTCTGATTGGTCAGCGGTTATTTGCAAAGAAATGCTTTAAATCTAAATTGTTTTCGTTTATTCTGCTTTATTTCGAGTTTCTGTTTGTCAATAAATGAATGTAGGTAGACATTCCTTTATCTCATATTATTATACTAGGTACCTCCAACAATGCTCTAAAAAAGAGCATACCATGGTGAAAAAGGCCCCCAAACTTGATAAAAACAAACGTTTTATCTTAATAATAACAAAGTATTTTAATCGAAATTTTGAAATTTTGGCTAAAAATCTTGTTTTTTGCGCCAGAAGGTGAACCAAAGATTAGTATTAGGAAATGTAGCGTCGTTTTTTATGCTAAAAACACATTGTTTTGAAAATTCTTGCAAAAATCAAATACTTGTCGGATTTTAATGAAATCTTTAGAAGTTATTCACAAAGGAACGAAATTATTTTTGAATTTTTAGGTATTTTTTTTTTAGAAAATCTTAGTAAAAATATATATTTCTACATCTGTTAACACCACTTAGTTAATTCTCCGTAGACAAACATTAGATCTGTCCATACAGCTACTGTCAAGTTAAAAATGCATTTCTGCAATATTTTAAACTTAAAGTAAATAATGTTTCATATCAGATTAATTATATTTAAAGTCATCTAACATTGCTCAAATAATGTTTCAGGAAAGTATATTTTGTAAGATTTTTTTTAATATAGAGAATTTCATTACGATGAAAGACGACAAAAAGGGCGCTAATTAGCTATTTTATGAAAAAAATAAAACTCCTTCCAGTCAATTTAAATTGGTTTTTGAAATACAGCAAAGTATTTTGCTTATTAGAAATATTAAAATTAATCTATTTGCTTGAAATTAAAAGTAAAATAAAAACTTTAAGAAAGATTTCCATTTTTTTAATCCTAAAAACTTTTTGTAGAGCTATAGTTTCTGCAATACAATCGATCCTGGTCACTTTCTCACCAACGTGACGTGGCTTCCCTCTGTCTTTTCTACAAATATTTTCATGGCAACTTTTCTGATGAGTTTTTCCTTGGTGTTCCGATTACATGAATTTAAGCTTGCTACTAGATTGGCAACTAGGTCACACCGTTTTACCGTTGAACTATATGCAACCACCACTTCTACCCTAACAGTTTTTCTCGCACTTCTTACCTGTGTAAGTCCCTTCTGATTTCTTGCTTTCCTGATAATTACAATCTTCAAAATTTTAAATATAGTGTCAATCTCCATCTTCTGAACCCTACTCCTATTTTTGTCCTTACATCAATCGTCCCTATTCTCAGTTTTCACTTTCAATCCCTTTAAATCTCTGCGTCTTAGTGGCATTATCGCCTTGCTTGGGGTGAAACGATTTACAAAATCAGTTCATATTTTTGGTTAATAGCAATTAGATTTTTGTGAGAATGCCCTGTGTGTTCAGTAGTTTAGACGCTATTATTATTATAATTATTACTAGTAGTAGTAGTAGCAGCAGTAGTAGTAGCAGTAATAGAGTGTGTTGGAGCGGTATGACAAGAAAGTGACACTGGGACACAAATATACAGGACTAAATATACACTTGACACTCGGTCTGATATGATTATAACAGGTAAATGTATAACAGCCAAATGTTTGCAATATGGTGACAGGTTTAAAAGATAAAAAAAAAAGTGGTGCATACAATTTGCAGTTAAATCTCAGTTAGAAATAATACCTTCATGTCGGGTAACCCAATCCGTTCAGACGGTCTCTGATGGAGGATTTTCCCAGATATCCAGATGTGACTTGGCTGCCCCATTATTCAAACTTAAATTAAACCCTCTCGACATCAGGCCATGGTGTTCCTCAATATTCTCGACTATGAGCAGAGATGAAGAAGGAAGGTCAAGCAACCGACATGCAAAAATGCAGCAATAAACGGGATATTTGTACTTTGATTCAACATGACAAAATAAAGAATTGTTATCGTCTGCAATTAATTAATGTTAAAAGCTATTAGAGCCATGTCTTGTATGTTATTATTTCCATTGATTTCTGTTCCCAACTCATTTCTTTCTGGGTCCCAACCAGAGACCTAAGGTCATAAATGGCTTCATAAAAATTTCCACTGACCATTTTTGTAAAAAAATATAACCCCTAAAATCACACATATTTTACATAAATAAAGCTCTTAGTAATGTATGAGCTGTACATGTGATTACATTTTTTGTATTTCTTTAAAGCATGGGCTACCAGGAATCCCTTCAATTAACCAGAGGGCTCCAACTGGAATTATTGATGTCCTCACTTGCCATATTTCTTTTTTAAATTTACACTTCAAGTTCCTTATATTTTAATAGCTTTTTGAAGATATTCAAAATTATATTACAATCTGCAAGAATTGTCAATAAGCACATTCTGCTTTAGCGATCTTTGATCACGACATCTGGGTGATACACTTTAATTGTTCCATCTGTGTAAAGTTCTATCAAATTGTTACAGGTCAGATCTCTGTAACCGGGTTTGGGTGATGTTCATACCAATTTTTTCCCTTCCCGTAAAAGTGACATATATTCCAATGCAGATATAAGCCCATTATATCATGGCGAGTTTTATATTCAGTGACTGCTAACACTATGCAACCTGATACAAGATGGTTAATTTTTTCTGGATATTTATCACAGAATCTGCATTTCGGGTTAACGCAGTTTTTCAGCATGTGTGTTTGATAATTTCTAGTTAGCAAGCATTGGCCCTGCGCAGCAAGAAGAAATCCTTCGTTTTCAGCTTTTAACCCTGCCCTACGTAAACACTAATAGCTACGAGGTTTTTCTACATCAGATTGTATGGTACGGGCAGAGTATTGACCTCGAAGAAGCTTATCTTACCATCGTTATTGTATTTGGTACATTGCATTAGTTTCTGGTTTCTTTTTTAGGTTCTTTGCCACTGCAATTGGTGCATTATGGTTTATTTGCACTTCTTGACCCACTTGAAATTCTCTTTTAAATTTGTTGGCTTCCTTTATTACTGAATAAATTTTATTTCTTTCATGTTCTTTGACACAGATCATCAAGCAGTCTTCTGTAGTTTCCAGGAAACTTTAAAGATCGATTGTTGCGATTTTTTAAGACAGTTCTAGTGGAACTAATCCTCTGCCTTCTTCGGATCTGGACATATACAGACGATCAACATTATTATTATTATTATTATTATTATTATTATTATTATTATTATTATTTAGAATCTCTTTAAGTCTTGTAAAGCCTTCTGTTCCTTTTTCATCGTTTTGGTGAGCCGAGAAACCGATAAGTCTTAGCACATTATGTTCTGAATATTTCTGCAGTACATGATAGGCAGAGCCTTGAGAAAACTGACTAAAATGATCTAATGACCCAACTTTCATATTTTATTACCGAATCATTCTTTCAGACGAGATTACCTTCAAAGCGCTTCAGGGAATGTTAATAAGATGGGCAGTGTAGGGCTCGAGATGTTCTAATACACAGCTTTACCAGGTAAAAATCTTTTTGGATGAAAAATTTGAACAATCGATTAGACGTCTATCAGACATGATTTGACTTCCTTAAAGTTTACACATGGGAAATTCTTGCAAGGAGTTTGTGTCCACTGAACTGATTTATTATGGAAAAGTATTTCAATCAAATGCTTTGCTGACAGCAGACGGTAACAGCAGTACAGAAAGAATTTCCCGCTTTCGCCGAAATGATTTTTAATCTCGGAAGCAAGAGAATGAATTCTAGTTTGAAATCAGATGAAAAGTTATAGGAAATAATTTAATTTAAAAAAAACGCTTTAAATTAAATATTGTAAAAAGGAAAATAAAACATCATATAAACAATCGATTGAGCATATAGATCAGATGCGGTATGGCTTCTTCGAAGATTAAATCCAAAGAATCTGCAATTATATTGTTCCTGACCTGGCATCTCGACTTCTGTTACTTTCCCATTGCCACAACGTAAGTAAATATTTTTTTTGGTAAGTGTTCTGATAAACTTTTTTCCATGGTTGTTATTTTTATTTCCAACCCCACACAGAAAAAATCATAAAACTAGTTATCACTTCATAGAGACTTTGAAGTATTATGGTGGCTGTAGTAAGAATGGTAAGTAAGAATGTATTGTTTTCGTGTAAGGAATACTGTGGTATGTTCGGGTCAGTAATTGTGGCTAGATAAGTTTAATATAAGACAGATTGAAGACAAGCTTTCATCCACACACTGTGCCACATTTTTGTACTTTCAAAATAAACATTATTTCTCGACTTTATAAATTTAAGCGCAGTACTAGATTGGCAGTTAGGTTTTATCATTTTGCAGTTGAAATTGTAACTGTAACTCTCCTCAAATAAACGTCTCCATTCGAAACGTCCATAGGGATGTCGCCAAACTTGTTCGGAAATATCTAAACTGTCATCTGCATACAAGAGCATGTACAGATCAATAGATTAAGATGAGAGCGAATCAGGCGTCTAGGTCTTTGCGAGAACCATTCTTATTCGAGAGTTCAAAAGTCCTTGTTAGACGGCATGTGGTGAGCCTCTCGCCGCTCTATCGCTACTACAATGGAAAGTGCCCGGACGAACTGCATCTCCTGGTTTCACCAGGTCTTCACGACCAGAACCCGCCATACCACTTACATAGTAGCAAACCATCCTTCCGTATTCCATCGGCGAAAAGTAAGTCCCACTCAAACAGCTTCTTCTCGCGTACCACTGCACTATGGAACAGAGCCTAGACGATGTTTCCCCGATCACTACAATCTTTACCTGTTCAAGTCCATATTCAACCGTTATCTTCCCCGACTATCCATATAAACTACCCCTTATTGTAACCCTCTACATCGAGTGGCCACCGGGCTTTGTACAGGGTGAACATTACCGTAAAAAAAAAAGAAGAAAATTCCAACCTTGTAGACTGGCGCTACACAGTCACAAATAACTGGACTAAATAGCAGAAACCGTGTCCCTTGAACAACAACAACAACTAAAATCACATGTAACCTGAAGAGAAATAATGACATAATCAAGATATTGAGATTCCACACTTCAAACAAAAGGTTAGGAAGGAAACCCCATCAATACTGGAAAGAGCGATAAAAGTTACCGCACTTGAGAAAAATTTTCCAAAAACTGTTTTAATAGAATATTTCATAATTTTAACAGAAAATATCACTGAATGAACGTTTCAAAAAAATTATCAATTTCCGTTTTCAACTAATTGTAATGACGAACGTATCATTCTAACTGCAAACCATACGTGGCAGTTGAGAATAAATCTGGAGAACATTAACGTACCTTATCGATAATGGCAGCGTACACAGTGAATGGGAAAAAAAAAGTATTGATTTCCTACATGCCAACGTAAAGCGACATATAACAAGTATAATACATAAACAAATTTCAGAACTCAGTTGGTCTGTTAACCTATACTCAGTCAGGCAGTGACATAAGGTCAGTTTTAACGTGGAACCTGAATGTTTCCACTTGGGCTGCTGGTCTAAGTTGGTCTTAGCTTGTTTAAGCGAGTCATAGATGGTCATACCAACAATGCGTAACAGATGTCACGCAACGGTGGTGGAAACGCAAGGGAGTAGAGAAGGCCTCCGGCACGGAACAGATATTACAACCACAGCATCTACTCCGACGAGAAAAAAAACAAAACATTCTCCTCCTCTGCCAAAATATTCCGGAAGGAAAAGAAAGAAATACTCAGTGTCTGTTCTTTCCTAGCCGCCATATTTGTCTGACTTTGCACCAAACGATTGTTACATTTTTCGATCGTTGCAAATTGCTTTTCTCTCAGATGAAAAAAAAAAAAAGATTAAAGAGTTCGTCGAAAACTTTTTTTTTCATAAACTAAAACCCAAAATCGAAACAACGTGTAAGGGGAATCACTGTAAGATTATCTTTCTTGCTCCATCTCTTCGCTCCTAAAGCCAATGGCCTTGTACCATACTCAGGTATGTTTAGTAAGTATTGACAAAACGTATCAGTAAACGTCAGTTTATTGCAGAAAAAGTGAGAGAAGTGTAAAAGGAAGTTGAATTAAAAATCGAACATTTTTTTTTTTGGAGTTCGTTGGTGTTAGATTTTTTATGTTAATTTTTCGATCTTTCATTATCCGTGTCTGCGTGTGTAGAAACAATCTAAGCAATTTCCCTTTACTTATTTTTTTCTCACTTTATCAAACATCTTTTTCCTAATCATAAAGATTATTTTTGTTCGATCAAAATTGAATTTAAATCTTACTTTTTTCTGACGCCATATTTTCTTTTTTTGAGAATTTTATCGAGAGAAAGTTCCAAAAACTGAAGAGTTAATCGATAAACAAAATTTCATTATTCAATCGATTATTTGATTTAATCAGTCGATTCTTTCAAAAAAAAAAAAAGAAAGAAAGAATTTATTTAGCGAATATGGCATTTATTTAGAGGAAAGTTAACTTTAAGTGAACAACAAACAGACGACAAAGTATATACAGTTTTCCGCTTTTGCAGTTGGTATTTTTTATATTCTTTTAACAATGGCATAAATAGTATATTAGCTGCTATGATTTCTTAATGAAAATTATGCGATTGTGGCAGCTAATGGATATACGTTGACAGTACGTATCTTTTAAGTTAACTTAAAATATAGTTAACTTTTCCAATAATAATCTGGACTCCTTTAGCTGCATGTTGACGGTGTAGGAATGCAGCTGAATATCTTTTGACAGGATGAATTTACTGGCGTCCTAGCAGACCTTGTAAGGTACATGACAGCCCAATAGTGAAAATAGTTGCTGCTTAGACCACGACGGAGATAGACGTAGCTGCGGTTCCCTTGATCTAACAACAATGTCTGCATAAAAAAAACGAAGTCAGGGATGTAACGTGTTTTCCTTAGTAACGTTACAAGTAAGATTTTCTTTTTATTCAACCTCTTTCACTTTACGACTTGACGCCGTTTACTTATTGACCCTGTACAGATAGAAAGTGGGGTGTAAGAAGGATATTTCTTCTCACCGGACTTATTCAACCTATACAGTAAGGCGATTCTTAGAGAATTAGAAATGCTGCTAGGATTCATTAGTGCCAGCCACAATTTTACTCGTATATGATATGCAGAAAACAGTGTTGATAGTAAACACGTAAAGGAAACTACAAAAGCTGCAGAAGGTAGTTCAGGAAAGCTAGAAGAAAGGACTAAACATCATTTGCAGGAAGACAAAATGCATGGTTGTTTGAAAAGTACAAATTGAAGATACCAAAATCAAACTCGTACAAACATTTAAATATCTGGTAAGTGCCTTAACAGAGCAAAGAAAGCGCAACACTAAAATCGAAAATGCCTTCCAGAAGCTAAGCAAATTATTAAGAAACAGAAAAAAATCTCGTTAGAAACTAAGAAAAGATTACTGAACTGTTATGTAACATCAGTCCTCCTATATGGCATGGAAGGCTGGACAATCTCCTCAGAGATGCAAAAGAGATTTAAAGTAGTGATTTTCTAAGCGCTGCTTAGATGTGGCACAAGGCCGAAAGTATGGAGCACCCAGTGAGGATCGAACTCACTACTCAGTCGTAAATGTTCTAGCGAGACAAGCTTGCTAACCATTAGACCACGCCAAGGTGCCTTACTTATTTTCCAAGCGTAGCTTAGATGTGGCACAAGGCCGAAAGTATGAGGCATCTAATGAGGATCGAACTCACTTTTCAGTCTGAATAAAAATTAAATATGGAGCAAATATATACACGGATATTTCTCGATTGAAAATTACATTTCTAGATTAGATCAAAGTCTATACTTCATATGAATGTTGACGTGATACACTAGTATACATTCTTTGTTTGCTTTGGACCAGACTGTCTGATATTGGCTCAAACAAATTATACTGGAATATGATTTATTTCAACGCGATAAAAGTTAATTACTTAATGAAAGCAAATTAATTATTCAAAAACGCTTGCCGAAATAAATCCATAAATAAATCAGCTCGTAATGTGCTCAAAGCGGCAAGAGAAAATGGCAGCTTTCGAAATCGGGCTAATTATTCAAAATTAACAATGTTTACTATTTACCTTATATGCCTATGTATAAGACGCACTTAAATACATATATTTTATTACGTCCAATGCGTTGATGTCATTAAGGAATCTACTGCGAACACTACAGCCAGCAGAGATAGTAATAACATGCAGGGATTAGGGATAAAGAATAATATATTTGTAAAATACAGACTGGTGAATAAAACCAGAATAGCAAAAAAAAAAAAAAAAAATAGGAAAATAAAAACGTTTGAGGTTTTGTTTGAGGGGAGGAAATATACCGGTCTTTTATTTTAATCGGTTTTAACCCAAACAAAGTAGTAAAGCGACACAAGGGGTTGCTGGGTGTGAAAGAATTAATAAACACTTCACTAATGAGGAAAGCAATAGATAATGAGCGACATTGCATTTAAATTTTTGAATATCAAAATTGACTGAAAAGCATGGAGCCGGAAGAGATTTCCACAAGCGAAAAGTGCGAGAAAATAAAATGTTAGCATAGAACTTACGGTTACATCTAGCCAATTCAATTCTAAAACTTACACTTTAAGGAGGACACCACAAACACCAGGTACCCTCAGATACAGACTTCCAGGCCCCCACTCAAGAGAGAAGTATTGTCTAGGGGTTGACCTTGACACTGAACTTCATTTGAATCTGCAATAAACGAATTTTAGCATTTAGACTTAATAACGTGTCTTATAGATATTAACTCAGCAAGTATTTTTAAGAATCGAACCCCCCCCCACGCAAAGTCAGTAAAGGTATAATGGGTTACAGGGTGTGAATGAATTAGAAAATCAAAAACATTATTAAGGAGCGAAAACATTAGTAGGGTAATCAGAAAGACAGAAGATAACGATTCAAATTGCGTTTAAATTTTTGAAGATAAAAGTTGGCTGTAAAGGATGGAGCAGGAAGAGAGTTCACTAGCGAGAAGTGCGAGAAAAGCAAACTGCTAGCATATAACTTGAAATGATTAAAATGACAACGATGGAAATACAACGAAATAACAATGCCTTATCTCAAATTTCCCCAAGAAAATATAGGATCTTGCTATCGTTAAAACAAAAGAATAATTTTGTTTTTTGTGTCTCCCATGTGAATAGACTTGTTTATAATCCACAGGATCAGTTTTTCCAAAAGCTAAATGTATAAAAACCAATGTCCGTGAGATTTGTAAGGCACAACACATATCACACTTGTTTTGATTTATTTTTCAGAATCTACATTAACTTTTTTCTAATTGAGTATTTAAATTCTGAGATGATTAATTGTCACTATTATTGTAATATTTCTCACTGTTGTTCTTATTTTGTTTGATATAGATGTTATTATAGACAACGTTTCGACCAAGTACCCACTGGTCATCACCAGGTATCCATTGATTGGTTTATATGGGATATCTATTGATTATTGTGGTATTTTTTTCCTGTGATGTCAAATATTTTTCGTTCCTGTTGAATTGGTGCTTCACTATCAGATTCAAGGATTGAATGCATGACCCCTAGAACACGAATAACCAAGACAACGTTTCGACCTAACACCTGACATCACTAGGATAAAACATTGCAATAATCAACAGCGAGCACATATCAACCAATCATAGGACGGGTAGTTCTCTCCCACTGATAAAATGTCAGTTTTTATTTATTTATTTTTTTGGTGGGGTGAGAACTTTTCAGCATTCTTTCATGTAATAAAAGTAAATAATATCATTTTAACACATTAATGGTCACGTAAAAACCGGCATTAATTATACATATTAAAATAAAATTCTGTGATTATAAGTTTCTATATATAACTCATTAATGTCGACACAACCACGACCACCATGACCAAAACAAAAAGCAAAATCTTGTCTTCCATTTTTTTTAAACTGTCTGCTTCTTCTTCTTAGTTCGCCGCCAAACATATCTCGAAAGCAGTTACAAAATACGTGAGTTCGTTTCTAATTCGATAGGCCTAGGGTGATTAGTGAAAATTGCAACGATCGATTCACTTAAAAGTGGCAGGACTTGATCGATATCTCCACTTGACGAATCGATTAATTGGCTAAGAGAAATTACAGTCTGCAGCTGAAAACAAAATCACGCCAAGAAAATGAGTGTCTGCAATTTCATATATATATATATATATATATATATATATATATATAATTATTTATTTATATATATATATAATTATTTATATATATATATTTATATATATTTATTTATATATATATATATATATATATATATATATATATGTATGTATGTATGTATGTATGTATAGATATATAGATAGATAGATAACACTTTGTACCAGTAAATATATATAGGCGAATATTTATTTTATATTTTATATATATATATATATATATATATATATGTACACATACTATATATTTTAATATGAATTATATATGCACATTTTAATATGAATAAAAATATATATATATATTATATATATATATATATATATATATATATATATATATATATATATATATATATATGCATGTATGTATGTATTTAGGCAGCAAATGTTCTTTAAGCCAAATATTATTTAAAGCAAGAAATTTTGTTTCGATTAATTTTAATGATAGACTTTTCTAAATTATAAATACTGCTTCTCAGACAAGGAGAAAATTCCATTAGAAATTGCCCGTACTCTCTAGCGCGGGCTCTTTTTTCTATGTATATTATCAAGAAAAATAAAATAATAAAAATGGTTGACTGATACTTTTTCACGGCGGGAAGTAATCAGCAGAAAATCCTCCCTCTTACGGCAGACGTCTTCAAAAATTAGATCAAAATAAGTTTTGATTATATTAGCAACTGTACTTGTATATAATGTGCCTTTTTTAGTGTCTTCAACGTTTTTCTAATTCAGTTCTTTCCATTATTCCTGTTTTCGGCACGTTGCCGGTGCTCTTTCATATATTTTGAAATTTCCATTTATTTGACCATTTTGGCCTTTCTATTAATCATCTGAGAGAAATATTTTCTGCTACTCATCGGTACGTTTGATGCTGATTTCCAGGAGAGTGAAAAGTTGAGCCTTCTTGAGCTAACATTGTCGGCTGGCATGAAGTGGAAAGACTATATTGAATCCATTGCTAGGTCTTCTGCTAATAAGGTTGGTTCATTGTGTCATGCTAGACAATTTCTTTCTCTCTGAATCTATCTTATATATCTATCAGTCTACCATTCGTCCATGATTCCAATATTGCTGCCACATATGGTCCAGTGCTCTTGCTATATATTTAGAAATGCTTGATAAAATCGAAAAAGAATCAGCAATATTATTGGTCTTGACCTGACATTTCGGCATCAGTCCCTTTTCCACCGGCGTAACGTAGATTTTCTGGGACTTTATAAAAGATCTCATGTTAATTGTTCTGATGAACTTTTCTCTATGGTACCAAGACTTGATCAATTTAAGCACAATACTAGATTGGTGGCAAGGTCTCGTCATTTTACAGTTGAAATGGCTAGATGTAACCGTAAGTTCTATGCTAACAGTTTCTTCTCTCGAACTTCTCGCTTGTGGAACACAAGCATCCCTGCGTTACAGCCAACTTTGATCTTCAAAAATTAAAATTCAATTTTAATCGTTATGTACTGACCTCCTGATTACCCTTCTATTGTTCTCGCTTCTTAATACTGCTTTTTTTCTAACCCTTTCACACCTAGTGTGTCTTAGTGACTTTACTACCTTGCGTAGGATTAATTCGATTTTTTTTAAAATACCTGCTGGGTAATAATGAATAAAAATGTATAAGATACACGTTATTAGATGTAAATGATAAAACCCGTTTATTTCTGTTTTCAAATGATGTTTAGTGCCAAGAGCAACCCTTAGACAATATTTCTCCCTTATGCGGGGGCGTGGGTGTCCCTCTTAAAGGGTAAGTGCCAAACCACTGGTTTTGTGTATACGTGAGACCCCCACCATATCAAGACATTGTACCGAATGTGGAACGAAGTCGGCGTCCTAATGAATACAAAAGCCGCTTTTTTTCTTCGTGCTTACAGTTATTAAGTTCTGTTCTATCTATCTATCTATCTATCTATCTATCTATCTATCTATCTATTATACCGGAACGTACCTATTCTATTGTAAATAGACTCTCCCACAGATAAGTAGTAGTAGTAGTAGTAGCAGTCACCAGTGGAGCTGAGTGAGTTGTGTGAGTCACTCGATGTCGGACATTAAAGTATGAGCCCCACAACTAGATTGCTGCCTCATTAACTATTCTTGCAAGTTCCTAACGTTTTGTACGTCGAACCTAATTTAGGACCGACTTAGTGAAATACAAGCCTCCACTATGAAAAACTACTCTACAACACTATCTATCTATCTATCTATCTATCTATATATATATATATATATATATATATATATATATATATATATATATATATATAAAGCTTCAAAACATTAATCCTTAATCCGATATTAAATCATTAATCCGATAATAAATAATATATATATATATATATGTTTGTGTGTGTGTGTGTGTGTGTGTGTGTATGTGTGTGTATGCAATTTTTGAGCCTATAAGCATTTACTTGGCTCGTAAAATATATAAAACATGAAATAACAAAAGAAAAAGAAATAAAGGACAAAGGAAAACCTGAAAAAGAAAGAAAAGAAAATGTAGAAATTAGAGAAAAGAAGACAAACACCTACTATAGCGTAATAAGCTTAAGTCCTCCAATCCTCTAACAAATAGACCAAGACAGAACAGTAACACTAACCAATAAAACAAGACTCGATTCAAACTGTTACTCCAAGTCTCTCACAAAGCAAATCATCAGATGACAATGTTTTTGTCGTCTGCCGGAGTAAAAAAAAATATAACCTAGTCTCTTTGTGCTGTTTTGTTGGTGTATATATATATATATATATATATATATATATATATATATATATATATATTATAGTTTGTATCAATTCTTCGTCTTCCACTTATGATCTTGTCTAGGTTTATATTTCTGACCACTTTATACCATGATCAAAATTTCGCCCACCCCACGTTTTTAAAGTTAATTTGGAATTTAGTGTTGGTGTTACACCTAATTGGTTAATCAAGGTAAACCCAGAATTTTAATTTTAATTTGTTATCTCGTCTTACCTTCTCTTTCAAAAAAAGGGTATTCTGTTTTTGAAATCTAAAAATAATTATTTACTCACCAGTTTTTACCATTGCTTGAAGAGGCACAACTTAGTTTAGAAACATGAATGCTATTGTGTAGCGATTTTTAACATGTTTTTGTTTTAATCTCATATAATGAGATGAATGAAATATTGCACATTGCGCCCTGTTGATAATAAAATTTTCTTTCTTAAAATTATACTTTTCAAGTCTTTGTGTATCCTCATTGTCTTGTTGACAGATAGTATCTTCATTATTGTTCAATGTATTTGTTATTTTTATTATATATAAACAAAATATATAAAAATGAATAAGTAATATAATTTTCAGTTAAAGAGAAAAGAAAAAATGGTTACATCCTCCAGTATATATATATATATATATATATATATATATATATATATACATATATATATATATACAGGTATGAGATAAGAACAAATAGAGAAAAATTCCACTGTCTGTAGCGTTTAATTTTTAAAAGGACTCAATACAGAGTAGAGCTTAATATCTCGTCTTCTCTTTCAAAATAAGAGTTGGGGATTCTGCTTTTGAAATTTAAAAAAATTTACTCACCAGTTTTTTACCATTGCCTGAAGAGGCACAACTTTGTGTAGAAACATGAAAGCTATTGTGTAGCGATTTTTAACATATTTTTGTTTTAGTCTCATATTATAAATAATATTAAATTCTCTCTGTATATATATATATATATATATATATATATATATATATATATATATATATATATATATATATATAGGTAAGATAAGATAAAATGGACTATAATTCCATTCCGTAACATTTAATTTAAAAGAGAACTCAATACAGAGTAGAGGTGAATATCTTTTCTTATCGGAGATTAAAACAAAAACATGTTAAAAATCGTTACACAATAACAATCGTGTCTCAACACTACAAATGTGTCTCCTTGGGCGATGGTAAATTACTGACCATCTCTCGAAGAGACACAATTGTAATGTTGAAACACGATTGCTATTGAGTAGCGATTTTCAACATCTGTTTTAATCTCCGATAATACATAATTATATATGTGTGTGTGTGTGTGTGTGTGTGTGTGTGTATGTGTGTGTGATTTTTGAGCCTATAAGCATTTACTTGATTCCTTAGTAATTAAATACTAATCATTTCTATTTGAGTCGGTATGTACTTACTTGGGAGGTGGCCTATTTTCGGATTCTTACCTCTCGGCAAAAGATACTGTCTATTCTAGACCCCGCTGACAAGGCAGACAAGTCCAAGAATTCGCCGTCATAACAAGTGGCGACAACAAAAACTTTATATTACAAATAAATCTATTTTCTAAGGTGTTGTTTTCATTACAACTTTTCTATATCATTTCATTCTTTATATTTTGTTGAAGAAATTCCAGCACTGAAATGACCTGTAGTTGTCGCTTACGTTCAGAAAAAAAAAAAGTTATTTACGTGGGATTCTGAGAAAGTTATGCATCCGTTTATTTATTTCCACGGAATGTACAATAGATACAATGAATAAATAACACCATTGGTTAGATCGGGTTTTAAGTTTGCTTGCACTGTTTGCCCCACAGAGGTACCATCTGTGCATTTCGGGGTGTTCATAACTTCGTAGTTTGGCAACTGTACAAGACCACCAGAAACATTTGTTTTAATCATTTCACCCCAAGCAAGGTGATAAAACCACTAAGATGCAAGGATTTTACTGGGAGTAAAAGAAACTGATAAACATTATCGAGGAGAAAGGATAATAGAAAGTATAAAATTCATAAACATGACAAGATGACAAGAGAAGAAACAATTGGATTAGAACTTAGTTATATCTAGTGATGTCAACAGTAGAATGATGAGACCTATCTGCCAATTTAGTACTGCGCTGAAATAGAAGAAATCGTAGTACCAAAGAGGAAAGCTCATCATAGCAATTGCCATGAAAATATTTATAGAAAAAGCATAGTAGATCAACGTTACGGTGGTGGGAAAGTGACTCAAGACGAAATGCCAGATCAGGACCGATAATGCTGCAGATTCTTATTTGGGTTTTATCTAGATATATAACAAAAGCACCAGATCAGATATGCTAGAAAAAATTAATTTTCTTAATTGGACAGGACGAACAATGCGGTTGGATGGGATTATAATGGAAATGCTCTCTGTCTTAGACGGTTTACGCATCGGCAAAATTACGGAAATAATAAACGATAGTGGTGAAATAACGGAAGACCTTAGTAGCCCTGACGTAAAAGCCGGGTGTAAATGAATGTTAGCTCCATCGGACAATCGGCTTAATGTGTAATATAACGAATCTATCATCTAAATTTTGATGAATAGAGCGCGAAGTATAATTAGACTGATAAGTGGACAAGAACTATTTAGTTTTCTCGAAGACATTCGGACAAGAAATCATTTCGGAAGGCGCAATGCAATTACAAACGATGTATTCTCATTTAATAGATTACGCAAAAGCATTTGATAAATTACGGCGAAAGGATCAGTTTGCACTGTGAGTAAACCTTGAATTAATTGGAAGCATGTTCGAATAATCCAGAAGTTATGCTGAGAACAAACCGCCTGCATGCGGATATAAAATGACTTAAGTAGACAAAAATAGAAAAGGACGTAAAGTGCTCAGCCGAACCAATTTCCTTAGTTGCGCCAGATCTGAGCTTTACGGCTACGTCCCGCCATGCCAATTAAATTTTAACAAACTTCCCACATTCCCTCCGTATTCCATTGCTGAGAAGTAAGTTCAACTTGAACAGCTTCTTCCCGCGAACCACTTCCCTGTGGAACCAACTCTCAAGAGGATGCTTCTTCGATTACTACAATCTTAACCTCTTCAAGTCTAGAGTCAACCGTTATTTTCCCATCCTATCCGTACAAACTACTCCTTAACGTAACCCTCTACCTCGAATGGCTCCCGAGGCTTGTACACAATGAATCTTACCGCAAAAAAGAAAAAGAAATGGATGTGTCTATTCAAAAGGAGATCTGAATAGGACTGATTATGTTCGCCAGATCTTAATATTATAAGATACGCAGATAACACTTGATGGCAGCTACAGAAAAAAAATACATGACCTCCTAGACAAGGTAGTAAAGGAAAGCGGGAAGAAAGGACTAACCATCAATTTTAAGAAAACAGGATATATCGTTGTAATCAAGTGAAAAAGCCCAAGATGTGTGTTCGGAATTGGAGAGAAATTCAACCAAGCATAGAAGTTTAAATATATGTGAATTCCAGCGCTCCTTCGGATTTCGGTGTCACATTTAAATATGAGTTCCAGTGCTCCTTCGGATTTCGGGATCACATTTTCCCGCCTCTGTTAAAAAACAGGGGCGGGAAATGTGACACCGAAATCTGAAGGAGCACTGGAACAGTAAACGTTGCCTTCTAAAAGCTAAGCAGCGTATTAAGAAACAGGAAATTTTCAATAGAAGCAAAGAAAAAGTGTTGAATTGGTATGAGATATCAACCTTTCTAAAGCGGGACAGTTTCCTCACCAATGAAGAGAAAGAAACGTAGTTCTATAGACGGATACTGAGAATATCATGACTTTAGCGTAAGAGGGAAAAGATAGTTTCAAGGAATAAAGACAATTATACATAAAATAAAGAGTTATTTGAAATTTGGGGAGAATAATGAGGAAAGAAGGCTTGGAGAATTTGACACTCATAGGACATATCGAAAGTATAAAAGACAAAAATTATTCCTCACAATACATTAGGAAAACTTGCAGAAATAAAAAAAACGTATCTATGAACACAGAAAGCAAAAAATTAACCTATATAATGAACTTGTGAAATTGGATGACAGAACAGGGAGTTGGGTGTATTGTTAAAAGATAGACATTTCTTAGAGTTATGAAGGGTAGGAAGTTGAGAGAGTCATGTCCTGAAGTGATACGTACAATTGATTGATTGATTTGTTTATACGGCTAATTAAAATGTGTATGTTATTTAAAGCCAGAAAATAGTTTTAGAGTGTAAGATTTTTTTTTTTGTTACTAATGTTTTTAGTGATATAAATCATACTAATTAACGTATAGCTGGGGCGGTGGAGAAGAGTTGAGCTCATATCTTTCCTAAGGTGAATATAACGAACCCAACTGGAATTGGAACTCGGCTCTCTGATTAACAATTCCGAGACATTATACATTACTGCTCCTGCACATCCCAGCTCATAACACCTAGCGGTAACCCATCTGGATACTGACTCGGCTCGTTTGACTTTGCTTAACTTTGGTGATCGTACAGGAACAGGTGTTTCAACGCTATATGGCCGTAAGATGTACATAGAAGACACACACACACACACACACACACACACACACACACATATATATATATATATATATATATATATATATATATATATATATATATATATGAATCATGCACTTGCAGAATGATTCGTCTTTTTCTTCTCACAATCATTTGTGAGACAGATCATTTTTAAAAGCAGTCTGTGATTTCCCACAGGCCTCTGATTCTGAAAATTCTCTTTGATGATGAAAAAAACATATGTCATTTTGTGTTCTAGAATTATGTACTCGATAACTTCTTTTGGGTTAAATACCAGCCAGACAGCGGCAGTTTTCGATAGAATGCTGAAAAACCCACGGTCTTAACCAGTTCTCAAAATCTAACCAAAATATCTCTTTTTTTTTTTTAAAAAAAAAAAACTCTCTTGATTGGACCGAAGGTTTTTCAGCACCTTCTCTTAAGTTTTAACACATGAGTTTCGTCGACAATAAACTCCCTCAGTCTTAATACCGATATTGGTCTTTATCTCAAGCAAGACAATCTCTGATGAGACTCTCTTCACGTTACAAGGTAAAAACGGAGCAAATCTTAATGGTTACACATTCTCAGCAAAAATATACAACGTACCAACGATGATATAGTGAAAAGATAAATGATTTAGACCCAAAACAGTAAATAAAACCGAAAAGAAAAATTACTTTAAAGAAAATAAATATAACCGGTAAGAAAATTTGATTTAGACCAAAAACAGTAAATAAAAATCGTTTCTTCCGACATTATAAGCTCCATACCCTACTGACTAGAAATAGATTTCAACTACAGTGATAGAAGAGACCCGGATATAAGAGAAACCCGGATATAAGAGAGATTTTCTCTGGTCCCAAAGTGTTCCCATACTTACCTAAACAAAATAGACCAAACCCGGATATAAGAGAAACCCGGATATAAGAGACTTCTTCTCCGGTCCCGACAACTCTCTTATATCCGGGTTACACTGTATATCTCATGAAAAATAGATATATTCCGGGCGATATATATATATACAGACGAGTCTGAACCCAACGGAAACAAAACCCGACCAGTGTTTCCTTCTGGATTTCGGTGAGAAAGCCGAAGAACGTTTCCCTCTGGAGTCTGGTGAGAAAGCTGACGAGCGTTTCCCTCTGGACATCTATTCGAAGGGGCCACTAAGTAATGACGCATTAACGTTATATTGTCAAAACCTTTTGTCCGTTTTCAGACTTGGAAATAAACTTTGTATTTTGACAATGATTAACAGAATCGAAATGATTACATAAAAAAAATATTATTTTGCTGTTGAAAGTGCACAGTTTTAGATTATGATGTAAGATGTTTCCAGTTCCAACAAAGAACTGTACGATAGAATAATGCGTGAATTTAAGCAGTGAATTATACTATTATATTTCAAGCCTTCCAATCGCAGCAGATAATGATCGTTGATATCGAGGCCTGAAGACATAATTGAGTGTTTTTTTTTATTTGGGCATAAAGGAGCCGCGTTTAATTTAACGCTTCTTTGCTTTGCGCTAATTCTTCTAGCATAGAAAACCTGCAATAATGTACAGCTTTTTTTTTAAATGAAGTAGCGTAAAATGATGCATAGCTGTAAAATCTTATCTGGTAGCCGTTTTCTCCATTTAGATTGATTGCGCAACATAATCTTCTCATTCTTTATTTACGCTATATTGTCCTTACCTTTGTTATTGTTATCACAACGTTTCGGTCGTTGTGCCCTCTGGCCTTCCTCATGTGTATATCGATCTGAGTAGCCTACAAGGAATTCTGAAAAGAACCCTTTATTCAATCTATGGAGATGGACTGTTCTCGTTCCACTACACATGTCTAGGGATATCGTGTAGTTACTATTTTTATTTAGTATTGTTCATTTATTGCTCGAGCATTTCCACTGAGTGCGAGAGCACACTGCCCGACCCAGAGATTGAACTCACAATCACTATGTCACCAAATTCACAAACCAGCGCTTTAATCCACTTGACCATTGTCCCGTAGGACTTGCTATTTCTGTTTCTCTCAGAGTGACCTTTTGTACTGATATTTACCGAGTTAATATATCAGCAGCTCTATATGCTGTTTCTAGATAGGATAGTAGATATAAGAGATATATATATATATATATATATATATATATATATATATATATATATATATATATATATATATATATATATATATATATATATATATATATATATATATATATATATATATATATATATATCCTGACTCAGAGTTTAGTAAATGGACCTGTCCGTCCAAAGAAAACTAATTTTAGCCGACAGGTTTCGTCCTAAAAGGGACGTTATCAAGTTAAATGCAAGAATTTTATTTTGTAACAAGTATCTATCAGGTCATCCCATAAGTTCTGTCCGAATTTTACCTTTTTTTTAAAATGAACGAAATTTATAACGTCTAATGGAGCTGAAAATTATTTTTTATGTTTAGATGCATTTAAACTGATCAAATTTTATTTCAGAGAACAATAAAATTAAATTTTGTTTGATTAAAACCCTGCTAACATGGAAGTACCCAAGAATCATTTGAGGCTCATAATGCTTTATGAGTTCAAGAAAGGAAACTCAGCAGCCGAAACGGCTAGAAACATTCACTCAGTTTATGGAGAGGAATGTGTGAATGAAAGAACTTACAGAAGATGGTTTGCCAAATTCAAAGGTAGAGATTTCACCCCTGAAGATGAAGATCGAACTGGACGTCCAGTTGAGTTTGATGAAAAGCTTCTTGAAGCAGCCCTTGAAGAAAATCCTGCTTTATCAGTTGAAGAATTGGCAGTGGTTCTCAGTTCAAACCATACAACTGTTCATCGTCATCTTCAACAACTTGGAAAACTTCCTAAACTTGGAAAATGGGTGCCTCATGAATTGTCTGAAAACAACCTCAAATCCCGAGTTGACATCTGCTCTTCTCTCCATTCTCGCCACATTTTTTCACCTTTTTTGGATAGACTTGTGAGTGGCGACGAAAAATGGATCTTTTATCGAAATGTTAAGCGTCGTAGACAGTGGCTTGGTAAAGGGGAAGGGCCCCATCCACAGCCGAGAAGGGAACTTCATGGTTCTTCTTTCAATCTGGTGGGATCGCCAAGGAATAATCCACTTTGAATTCTTACCACCTAATGCAACAATTAATGCTCAAATATACTGTCAGCAAATAGAGCGTTTGAACCAAGCTTTGAGGAAAAAAAGACCTGCTCTAGTGAACCGAAAAGAGGTGATGTTTCATCAGAACAATGCGCGACCCCACACAGCAAGAATCACGTCACAAAAGATCGAAGAACTTGGTTGGGAGAAAATTCCTCATCCACCTTATTCTCCCGATCTTGCTCCTTCAGACTACCATTTGATTCGTAGCTTACAGAATCATTTGGAAGAAACAGCTTTTGTAACACAGGAAGAGGTTAAAACTGACATTTGTGAGTTCTTCGAATCAAAGCCAAAAGAATTTTAGAGTAATGGAATTAATAAGCTTGTTAATAGATGTAAGGAAGTCATAGATAATCAGGGAAAATACATTGTTGATTGAATCTAATTATTAAACGTAACATTTTTTCACTTGTTTTCTTTATTCAACATTCAGACAGAACTTATGGTATGACCTGATATATACAAGAGAAAAAAAATATTATTTTTTTTATTTTTAGGGACGCTCATAAATTTTAAGGATATAAACGTTTTCTTTCAATTTTTTAACATTTTTATAGTCATGTATGTTGGATTGGGAAAAGAGTAATTCCTTCAAGAATGGAGATATTTGAAAAAAATCCGGGTTTTATATTATGATAAGCTTCAATTGCAAGACTTAAGAATTTTCCGTCTAAGTAAATTACTTTCTCTTTTAAGAAGTGTAGCATTCTTTAGATCGAATTTGTGGCTGAATTCCTACATAATTTAATAGAAGGTTATTCATTTTAACCATTTTCTTTTCATTTTTAAGATTTTTATAGTCACATATGTTGGCTTGGGAAAGGAGTAATTTTTTCAAGAATGGAGATATTGGATATAGTTTAAAATTTTCTACCTTTATGAAGGAAGAGTGTTCAGTATCGGAGATAGCGCATGTGTTGATGCCGACATGAGGATCTACAAATCCTGGTGACTGTCAGTTGTATACCTGTATTCGATTTTACGATTTTGTTTGGAGAGCTCATTAAGATTTTAAACTGGTACTTATCATGTGGTATTGATTCCCAGTTTTGTACTGTCTGTCTTCATCTACGAACAGTATCTCCGATACGGAAGAAACTTCCTGTGTAAAGGTCAACGATCAAATCACGCTAAAAACATCTGTTTTCCTTCGATAACAAAAGTTAAGCAACGTAGAGCCAGATTTGTACTTAGAGGCGGAACTGCTTTGGAACACTAGGTACTGCAATGAATCTCCTCCAGTACCATAGATGTTTTGTCTTAAAAAAAAAACGTAAAAATAAATAAAATAATTCCATAATAACAAATTTCAATATATATATATATATATATATATATATATATATATATATATATAAAATAAAAAAAAAGAACGACGAAGAATAAAATTACAATGTTCAAAACATTAATTTAAAACAGGGCTTAATGCAAGAGTAGAGCAATAAATATTTATTATACACTGTTACATTAGAACATAAAAAATAACATGAGAAGATGTTGATACGAATTAAAGCAATGAAATTATATTAAATAAGAGAATTCAAATTTGAAAGGAAATGAAAAGGTAATAGATATATTGGTTAACAATGTCGCATTTCATATTTCATGGCATTTTTTAATTCGTATAAACGTCTCGTGTTATTTTCTTAACTTTCTTCTTCCTTTGTATCTGTGTAAATTTGAATATACTCTTTCTTTTGCTTTTCTTTTTTGTCCATTATCTTGGTTTATAGGGTTTACTTTTTTTTACCTTTCTTTACCCCTCTTCCTTTTGTTAATTTTCTTTCTTTTTTTCTTGATAAAAATCATTTTTAACCTTGTATGGGAAATTTTCGAAAAACGGAAAATGAAATGATGTTTCATTAATTTCAATTCTAAATAAGATCGTTTATTAACAACATTGCTAATTACTTGAGGAGACGTTTTATTTAAACATCGAACCAAAATAAACAATTTTGTAGCAATTACTTACATGTTCTAATGTAAGAGCGTGTAATAAATGCATACATACACACACACACACACACACACACACACACACACACACACATACATATATATATATATATATATATATATATATATATATATATATATATAGGAAGAAATATAGTCTTCAGGTGTGCTATATTTATGGGATAAAGTGCTCAATATCAGATAGAGTTAGGTAAATATAAAAGTGAACATAGAAGTCAACACTTAGAGGTGACAGTCTGTTTTATGCACTTTTTTGCAAATCGTCAGGCCACCGATTGCATATAGCAAGAAAAGAGACTGTTGCCTCTAAGTGTTGACTTCATGTTCACTTTTATATTTATATACATATATATATATATATTTTATTATATATATATATATATATATATATATATATATATATATATATATATAATATTATATAATATATATATTATATATATATAATATATATATATATATATATATATATATATATATATATAATATATAATTATATATATAATGTATATATATTACATATTATATATATATATATATATATATATATATATATATATATATATATATATATATATACCCCAAGTATAGGATTGGTGTATACGGAATAAAAATACCAAAAAAACAAAAAATACCATTCTTAAAAGTGTGCTCAATACAGAGTAGAAGAAATATAATTTATTCGAAAATTATAGCGTAAATCACTACAAAAATAGCCATTTTGTTTCAACACTTCTGGTGTCTAATCAAGTGGGGGTATTGAATATACATATATCGCTAGAACAATTACGATCGAGTAGTGAGTTGGATCCTACTTTCGGCCTTGTGCCACATCTAAGCTACGATTGGAAAATCACTATATAAACAAACATTTGTTCCGCCGAGAGTCTTTTCTGATAACGTTGGATCAGCGACGAAACAAGTCAAGGTAATTCTTTTCCAAATTGTTTTATCCAAATTTACTTCTTATACAACTTACATAGATTTGTATAATTGTCTGGATACACCATTCTTAAATGTATGATACTATTTTGGTTCTGTTGTTAGTTTAGTAATCAAACTAATATATTCGAGTGCATCTACCTCTCCCAACCGTGTAAGGTCACTAAATAAGTCGGTGCGTAAAAATATTTTTTAAAAAACTGATTTTATTACCGAAAAAAAAGGAAACGACCAATAGAATTCTATTAATATTTACATATATTCTCTACCAAGTCCCTCACAGCATTAGGATGTCTTTATTTTTAGCAGAATATATATATATATATATATATATATATATATATATATATATATATATATTATATATCTTGGGGTCCCTTATTTTATCTAAGGAAAGCATTCTCCGATTTCTATAGATTTCATCAACCTATCATGTATCTCTTTATTCCAGGCTTACCAAAGAAATCCACTCTTTTGACAGTCTGTATGCCATTATTAATTTTTCTTTTCTCTTACTCAATTGTGTATGACCGTATTGGTAGATATGCAGGGTGCGCCGAGTAATTGAGAACAAAATTGCCCGTCAGCATTTATATCCGTTGTGAAACTAATTAATCTTATGTGTCAAGTATTTATTTAATCTGTTTAGGGTTATTAACTCTCTCGCCGAACATTTCACTCATCACTCAAAACTACTCCAACGGTTAGTGTTCTCCATTTTATGTCAATGCCTTGCTTGTTGCAGACATTTTGGGTAAACATGGCGTTTCTTATTTAATACTAGCACAGTAATGAATTTCGAAATTATTTACGTATGGATTGGCACTTCTTTTTAGGATCAAAGTAGTATCTGTGTTCGGTTATTTAACAAGGATGTATCTGCGCGTTCTTCTTAGTTGCTAGTTATTCTTGATACTCATTTTATAGAAGGCTCTCGTGATGGATTGGTTATTTGTCTGCATATCTAGAGAACTTACGTTCGAATCCGCAGAAATTCATCATCCCATCACGTGTGTTCGTGTTCCAGGATTGGGCGGCTTTTGAAAATCGAGCGTTATTATTTACTAGCAGTAGAGCCCGGCGTTGCCCGGGGACAGTAACAGTAAGAGATAGATCAAGTATCAACCATCATAAAGACTGAAAAATAAAATTGACAAAGATTATTGTTTAAGGTTGACAGACACGTATGTCTTAATTATTTTTTTTTTGTTTTTTTTTTACGAATTGGTCAAACCCAAACACAAACAAAAACATTGTTTTCAATCGTTAAGAGTCTATCGATTGAACAGAATTTTATTATAAACAATTGTCTTGTAAATGGAATTTTTAAAGCATTCTGAATGTAAAAATAAAGAAAAAAGTGTGCAAGACAATAAGAAACACTACCTGCCAAAAAGAAAGTGAAGTTTTGTTGAAATCGGTTGAAAAATGTAGGAAATCCGACCCCATATATAAACGAACACACACACACACACACACACACACACACACACAACATGGGTTTTATAATAAGTATAACTCGATATGAGTTGTCCCCCTTTAATCTGGCGACAGAATAGTGTTTTCAAATTGATTTCGTGCAAAAACAATTGTGTTTTTCCAATTTTGAGCGCTGTCAGAACCACCGCAAGGTAGTTTTGCGCAGTTCTGTGAAGTTTTGTTGAAATCAGTTGAAAAATGTAGGAAATCCGATCCAATATATAAACGTACACACACACACACAGACACACACACACACACACACACACACACACACACACACACTCTGCGTTTTATAATAAGCAAGATGTATTTTACGGCTTGTCAAACTTTTCTAGTTATTTAACGTCGAAAAATATTTTGGATTGTTAAATTAATTATTTCTTTGACAACGAATTGCATTAATTTTTTTTAGAGTGACAATGATTTTTCCATATACAAGTCCTACTATTTAACCCAGAGCAGGGTACAGATGGGTTCATACGGTTTATCAAGGAGATTCGCGCATAAGTAAATATAACGGACGCGAGAGGAATTCGAACTCGGTTCTAATTTTCCACTTCGGGCCCTCTTACCATTACACCACCCGCGCATCCTATTTATGTGCGATCCACTTGTACAAGGCGTATTTTACGTCACGTACGCAAGCACTATTTTTTTTATTCTTATATGCATGACTATGTAACGTACAGATATATACAGAATGCGCCAGGTAATTGATAACAAATATGCTATTGAAAAAAATTATCAGTAAAAAAAAAAGAAAAATCGGTAAATTAAAAAAAATATATTTTATGCATCTTCATTTTAGATTTAAAAAAAAATATCCAGAAACATAGATTCTTAATAAATAAATAATAACCTCCGCCATCCTTGTGGTCGATCAGCCTCAGAAGTTCCTGTCTGCCCGAGTAATTTCTCCTTCATGTTGGCCGTCAAGCCCTTGATTCATTTACATGTGTGAGGTCTTATATAAACGCTTCTACCAAAATTGGTGCATATATTTATATTGATGTACATAGCAAAAATTTCTTCGTTTTCTGGTAAATTTCTAAGCGTAGCTTAGATGTTGCACAAGGCCGAAAGTAGATCTAGCACGTCAAGCTTGTTAACCATTACATTACGTCGAAATTCCCAATGACAAAAATACACTTCACCTTGTCAAAAAAAAGCAACAGCTTTATTGAGGAAGTAAATTGGTCGCGATAGCGGGGGGGGGATTAAAATTTTTACTATATGCGAGGTATACTGAAGGGGATGTTCTGAGCGTAATCTAGATGTGGCACAAGGCCAAAATTATGGGGCATTCAGTGAGTATCGAACTCTCTACTGAGTCGTAACTGATATAGCGAAATAAGCTTGTTAACCATTACAGCACGTCAAAATGAAATCCTTCATGGTTATAAGCGCCACTGATTTGTCAATCTGACGACGTCACTCGAAACCTAGTAAGCCAAGATTGAGATCAAGAAAACTAAGAATCTATTAGGTTGGTGCAAAAATAATGACGTAAGAATGTCGTTTTTTAACGTTAAAAAATACGTCAAAAAACGACATTATTACGTCATTATTTTTGCACCGATCTAATATGTGTTTGATGAGTAGGTTGTGAAAATTCTTTACTTCCTCAATAAAGCTGTTGCTTTTTTTTGACAAGGTGAAGTGTATTTTTGTCATTGGGCATTTCGACGTAATGTAATGGTTAACAAGCTTGACGTGCTAGATCTACTTTCGGCCTTGTGCAACATCTAAGCTCCGCTTAGAAATTTACCAGAAAACGAAGAAATTTTTGCTATGTACATCAATATAAATATATACACCAATTTTGGTAGAAGCGTTTATATAAGACCTCACACATGTAAATGAATCAAGGGCTTGACGGCCAACATGAAGGAGAAATTACTCGGGCAGACAGGAACATCTGAGGCTGCATCTAGATCGACCACAAGGATGGTGGAGGTTATTATTATGGTAGATTGTGAAAATTCTGGGTCAGTTACTCCTGAATCATGTGGATAGTAAGGAAGACGTGTTGGAATAAGTACGCCTTTGCTCCAGGACTTGTGTCCAGATACTCGATTGCCGAGTGCAGTGAGACAGCATGATATGACCCTCATTGTCAAGGTCACCCAGGATCATCACCCAAGCGATGGCCATTATCGTGTTTACTTTCGTACGGCCTGCACAGGGGCGCATGTCTTTCCTTCTGATCACCTGGCCATCTCCGAGTTTATTTTTTCTTTCAATGTAAGCTGCGATATTAATGATTTCGATACATCCCACAGGTAAATAAGAAAGCTAAAAATTTAGCGCGTACCGCGCAACATTGCGTTAGGTTGTCTTTCATTTATAGTCCATTAAATAGTCGTTCTCAAATACCTGGTGCACTCTTTTCGGGTGTTGGCAAAAGTTCCCAGCGAAAAGACGATTTTCAAAGGTTTGTCCAGTAGATTGAGTTTCCGGTTCCTTCTAAAATCTACTTCAATTCTAAATTTCTAACGCCTCCGCTTGAACTTTGAACTTATATTTACCTCCTGTTTTTCTTCAATAGTAGATAGGTTCGCCTATCGTACCGTTCACACTCCTCCCAGTCTTTGGAACAGGAGTAGAGTTGTTTCCTTTTCCTGTTTAGGACTGAATTTACAGTTCCTTCAAAAAGTCTTTTTCATTTTTTTTTCACTTGCGTCTTAATGGCATTATCGCCTTGCCTGGGATGAAATGATTTTAAAAATCTAGTTTTCAAAACAAAACAAAAAATGAATACTTTAAACTTATTCACATATCTTTTTTTTTATCATTTCACCCTAAACAAGGTAATAAAGCCACTAAGATGCTAGGGAGGTTACTGACAGTGAAAGAAACTCAGAAAACGTTAATGAGGAGAAAAAATAATAAGAGTTAGAAAATGATTGACATCGCATTTAAATTTTTGAAGATCGTAGTTGACAGGAAAGTAAGAAGCGGGAAGAGAGTTCGACAAGCGAGAAGTTCGAGAGAATAAACTCTTATTAACTTACGGTTACATTTAACAAGTTCAATAGTAAAATGATGGGACCTAGCTGCCAATCCAGTACTTAAATTCATGAAATCGAAGTACCAAAAGAAAAGCCCATCAGGATAATTGTCATAAATTTCTTTACAGAAAAAAAGACAGGGACGCCATGTTACGGCGATCTAGAAGTGATTAACGTCAAGATACCAGGTTACAACAAATAATATTGCAGATTCTTCTTTGGATTTTATCAAGAATCTTTAGATGTATATCAGAAACACCAACCCCTGTGTGACAATAATATTCAGTGCACGAACGGTTGGTAGGTATATAAAGGTGCAGGATATATTTTTTAGCAACTGGCGCTACATAATCGTACCAATTTATACAAGTAGAAAACGTGAGACCATGTGTTACTCTCCTGGAGGTTAACTGATTGGAGACAAAAAAATTCTTTAAAACGATTAAATAAGCGCAGTTTAGTTTTAGAGACCTTAAAATTAACAAGTCATTTCTTGCCCCAGTTAACAACAGTCTCGTTAACCTCTACTCGACGCCATATATTCAAAATAAAGTCAGTGTAATCGCTATAAAATTATTTGAAAATAATTTCAAAGAGAAATAGATTGTTCTTAATCATTTCACCGCATACAAGGTGATAAAGCCACTAAGGTGGAAGTGTTTACTGAATATGAAAGACAGTCGAGGAAACTGTAAAAACTTTACTAGGAAGAAAGAAGATGAGGATTAATGTTACATTTCACATTTTTTTAGGTTGTAGTCGAGAGAAAATAAAAAAGCAGAAACAGTGCCACAAGTGAGAAGGAAGTATTACGGTTTACTTAAAGTAAAATTTGGGCACCCCAAAGCGGTGTAATGGTTAGCAAGCTTGTCTCGCTAGAACAATTACGACAGAGTAGTGAGTTCGATCCTCACTGGATGCCCCATATTTCGGCCTTGTGCCACATCTAAGCTACGCTTGGAAAATCGCTACTAACAGTAAAATTATGAAATTCCGCTGTCAATAATTAAGACTTAAATTAATGAAATCGAGGTGCTAAAAACCATCTGAACAATTTCCAGGAAAATATTTATAGAGTTCAGTTTTCATAAAAGAAAAACATTTTGATATTAATTATTTATATCGCGTAAATGAAATCAATGTTGCCTGATTAGATCTTGATAGAAATTCCAACGTTACTATATCTAGAAATTTCCTTGTGAAATTTTAATATTTAGGTCAATTCAAAATTTAGTAACACTGGACTTTCCAATGAAGGACCACGACGGCTCTTTGTCGTCCAGTCTGACAACTTGATAACTGATTTATATGGATAACCATATTTAGAAGAGCTTGTGAGATTCTTGTCTTCAAAGAAACAGAATTTAATTATTTACAATCGGACGAATGTCATTATCATTCTTGTTATTATCACAACGTCGTTCCCCCCGGTCTTCTTCAGGTGAAAGTAAGTCTTCAGTTCGAAATGCCTTATAGGTTATCCAGATCAAATAAATAACTGAAGAAGGTCGTCGAAATTTACAACAGCCGAAACCTGATGATGATAGCAACAATAACAAAGATAAAAACATTAGTCCGACTGTAAACAATTGAATTCATTCCATAAATTACAATTTATTTAGACGTGTTTTTAAGCCTATACTCGGGTTATATATATATATATATATATATATATATATATATATATAAAAAAGAAAACTTAGGCTAAGATAAGTTTTCCTTTTGTCTTTATTATTCATATTGTCTTTTTACAAATAAACTGTATCTGGATGTTTTACATATATGACAGTGGATATTGAAGTCAACACCCAGAGACGACATACGCTCTATCTTTGACATTGAGCACTTATAAAACTATATGTTATCCTATATATATATATATATATATATATATATATATATACATACACCTGGTGTAACAGCAAACTTGTCCGATTGTTAGATTAGGCCATAAACGAAAATGACATGTTCATCATTAATTAATCATAAATAAGTATCGGAAACTCATAAAGAATAAATATATATATATATATATATATATATATATATATATATATATATATATATATATATATATATATATATTCCAGGATCATTTTCCAACTTATGATATTCACCCTCTAACTTTCTGACCTGGAGTAACAAGGTGCATCACAAGTTATGATTTCATTTTCAAGTCATTTTTACTGCTCTTTGGACTGTCATAGGTGAAACTTCTCCGTCAAGTGCCAAACGTCTTATGGATTGGGTTGAATCTTTTCTAATTGATCTCTTTAGCCCTAAGTTGAAATGATGATCCCTCTTGCAGTTGTGACCTCCTGATCCAGTTTTCATCTCTACTGTTCCCTGTTTTTTAAACTTATTCACCATTCTCTTGATGGTTCTTGAATGAAATTTGAAGATGGAAGCCAGATTATGTATGTTGGTACCATTACTGAAGGCCTAAATGATCTTTTCTCTCTCATCATGGCTCAGTTGGAAGACAGTGGGGCTGACACAAAGCGATTTTAACCTGTTCTATTTCTGGCTGAATAACTCAAAAAGTCTTTCCGTGATTATTACGATAAATGTATCAAGATGGGTAAAATTCTTATCTGAAAACCTGGAGAAAAGAAATTATTTTAGTGATTTTTTAGATATTAAACATTTTGTGGGATGGACAATTATCCCATAGTTATATGAATTGGACATTTTTGCTGTCACACCCGCTGTATATAAACACTTAATTTACCCAATATAGGTCTCCAGGGCTAATAAACGTAGATGTTTACTGTTAAAATGGCTATGATGTGTGGTATGAGTAAAAGAGGGGGGGCTTAAGAAGTGAAGGTTATGAAAATATATATATATAAGTAACGATCGATATTTGACATGAAGAGTTTAAGATTGTAATGTTTAGGGAGCTATACACGTGAGAGAGTATTTCACAAGTTAGCATATCTAAGCAAAAAGCTGAGGGAAACTTTTATCCTTACATGTGGGTTACGGTGGAAATGTGGATAGTTTGAATCCATGGAAGTAACATACTTGTAAATGTCTGAACTGGTGGAACTAAAGAATGGCCTACATCTGAATATTTGTGATGGAGTAATGGTTACAACGTTGCATCTGTTGGTGGGGGAAAGGTGTAGGGTGGAAAATAAGTCTTCCCCTATAAGCACGAGTAAACGATTTTGAATTCTTCTGGGAAGTGAAGATTGTGCAGCTCCAGCCCACATATGGTAACATTTTTTTTTTTTCTGAAAATGAAACCAGTAGGAATTCTGAATACAAAATGATGAGTCATTATAGCAAGAAAGAATGGAATATTTTCTGAATTGTGTTTTTTTTTTTTTTTTTTTTTCTGTAGACAATTCGGCACTTGGAGGTTAGCGTCAAGTAAATTCACAGAAACACAAAATTTTCTTCAGGATCACTTTTATTTCACCTCCACAAAAATACAAAACTGCCATTTTTTTTTTTTTTTTCGTTTGGAAATATTGCCTCGGCCAAGTCGAAACTATTTGTTTGTCCCATGCAATTATTTAAATTTGGCTTAGAAAACAAAAACAAAAACTTTGTTTCTTTTCTTCGATTTAATTATTTTTAATTCTTTAAAATTGTAACCGGTAGATATAAATTAATATCTGCATATATTCTTTACCACATCCAGAACGTATCGAACAAACTCGTAAGAATTTCACACGTACGTACGTACGTACGTGTGTGTGTGTGTGTATTGGTGCATAAATTTACCAGTTAGAATAAGAAATATTCATTATTAAAAGAATAGAGAAAAAAAGGAAAACAATTATTTTCGACATGATTTGCAGATATTTTGCTTTATTTTGAAGATCTGCATTCGACGAGAACAAAGGTAAAAGACATTCAAATGAAAATTTTATGGGAACTGACATACCCTTGTGTGTGTGTGTGTATGCGTCTATATGAGTGTAGTGTTGTATTTATAAACTTGTGTTTATATATATAATTATTTATTTTAAAAAATTATAACATAAATATGTTATAAAATCACTACAAAAGTAGCCATTTTGTCTCAACACCTCCGGTGTCTTATCAAGTGATGATGTTGAATTCAACATCATTACTTGATAAGACACTGGAAGTGTTGAAACAAAATGGCTATTTTTTTTGTAGTGATTTTATAACATATTTATGTTATAATTTTTTAAAATAAATAATATATATATATATATATATATATATATATATATATATATATATATATATATAATTTAATTTGATATCTATGTTAGCAGGGTAGATATTTCTGAAATTATACAAAAATTGTTGAAAATATTACTGTATATATAAATATACTGTACATATAAGACTGTTTCCAGGTTTGTTGATAAGGTTTCAACATATAAGAGAGAGATGTCGTTT